>JARFIW010000995.1:1800000-2155000 GCA_036346225.1 Platerodrilus igneus
AGCCAGAAATGTCCCAGAAATTCATATGTTCGAGTCGGCAGTCAATTTGTTTGAAGAAGAAGCATTATTATGGTACCGTATCAATCGCACGAAATTCAGAGATTGGAAAGAATTGTCCGAATTACTTCGTCGTCATTTTGCACCGCCCGATTACCGCACCAGATTATTTAAAGATATTCTTGCAAGAACTCAAGCTCCTTCCGAATCAATTATCGATTATTTAACATTTAACATCCATGTTTCGTAGATACGGAAATATGTCCGAAGAGGTACAATTAAATATCATTAGTCAAAATTTGGCCCCTTTTTATTCTACTAAATTACCAGTTGTTCGTTCACTACAAGAATTAGAAGACGAGTGTCTTAAACTAGAGGTAAAAAAATATAGAACCGAAACTTATGTACCACCATCTCGTAAAAGACATCAGTGTGTCGAACCTGACTTTGCATTTGTGCAGTCAGCACCTGCTTGTGCAGCAGAGGTTGATACAAATTTCAAATTAAATTATCTCAATCAAAACCATTACACGCCCGGAGCTAGTAATAGTTCTCCTTGTTGGAATTGTCAGAAATTAGGTCACAATAATCGAGATTGCCCACTACCTAGACAAATATTCTGTTATCGTTGTGGCAAACACAATTTCACTTCCAGAACATGTCCTGACTGTTCAAAGCATTTAAACTTCAGTCGGAGAAACCAGTAGGTCGTCATGGATTCTCCGATTTTCGCCTTTGTTTGACCACCGATAATTCGAGCGTAAACCAATCTGATAATAAAAATATTCAAAATACTAAAAGCGAATCATATTTTTCACATAGAGCTATTTTTGAGTTCGTGTTGGCTTACGCCGAAGGTGACCAACGACCGTATTTGCGAGTAGAAATTTTAGGCGTGTCAGTATTAGCCCTTTTAGACAGTGGAGCGACACAATCCGTTGTAGGACTTCCTGGTTAGAAATTATTTCAAGAGTAACAATTATCTTTAATTCCGGAAAACATTACTTGCGCCGTAGCCAATGGTAATAAATGTAAAAGTGTAGATTACGTACCCACGCCTATTAGTTTAAAGGGCAAAACTTATTTGTTAAATATTTTAAGTTGTTCCTGAACTCCACCACAAATTAATCCTCGGGATAGATTTTTGGAAAATCATGGGCATCGTACCCAACTTAAAAGACGATGAATGGCATTTTACAAATTGCCCGCCGGATGTAAAAATTTCAACTATACAAGGTGAAAATACTTTAACATCAGAACAACATGCGCAATTAAATAAATTAGTATCGGAAAAACTTGCACATATGAGTACTAATTTAGGCTGTTGTACAACTACAGAGCACGTTATTGAAGTCTTGCTAGGAACTAAACCGATAAAACAAAAGTATTATCCGGTTTCTCCTAAGAAACAGGAAATTATTGACGCTGAATTAAAACGTATGTTAGACGACGGCATCGTAGAACCTTGCAAAAGCGCGTGGTCTTCACCTATATGTCTCGTTCAAAAGCGGGACAATCCTTTCGATTCTGCGTAGATTATAGGCAATTGAATGCCGTAACAGTCAAAGACGCGTATCTGATTCCGTATATGTCGGCGATCTTAGATCAACTACAAGATGCTAAATATCTTAGTACTATTGATATTAAATCTGCCTTTTATCAAGTCCCCTTAAATGAATCGTCACGCGATTTTACCGCATTTACAGTCCCGGGCAGAGGTCTGTTTAGATTTCGCCGTATGCCCTTCGGACTGACCAACGCCCCTAGTACTTGGCAAAGATTGATCGACAACACGCTTGGTGCCGATTTACAACCCTCAGTCCTAGTTTACCTTGATGACGTCATCATAGTATCACAAGACTGATACGCATCTAAAAACACTCGATAAAGTTTTTCATCGTTTACATGAAGCAGGGTTAGCGGTTAGTCTAGAAAAATGCAAATTTTATCTTCCAGAATTACGCTACTTAGGGTATATTGTGGACCAACATGGTGTATGATCAGATGCGGATAAAGTTCGAGCAATCCTTGATATCTTACCACCAAAAAATATTGCAGAGCTTAAACGATTATTAGGTACAGCATCTTGGTATCGTAGTTTTGTGCCACACTTTTCGACAATTGTAGCCCCGCTCACCAATCTCACTAAGAAAAACGTAAAATGGGTTTGGTCTAACGAATGCGAAAAGGCTTTTAAAATTTTGAAAGAACATTTAGTCACAGCACCTACTTTATGTTGCCCCGATTTTAAAAAGAAATTTATATTGCAGACAGACGCTTCAGCTTATGGTATTGGTGCCGTACTATCGCAAAATTCAGACGACGGTGAACACGTTATCTGCTATCTTTCTCGCTCATTAACTACTCAAGAACGTAAATATTCTACGACAGAACGGGAATGTTTATCAGTAATTTGGGCAGTGGAAAAACTAAGACAATATCTGGATGGTGTCCGATTTACAGTGATCACAGATCATCATTCTTTATTATGGCTGCATCGGTTGCGCGATCCGCAAGGTCGTTTAGCCAGATGGGCATTGCGCTTACAACCGTATGATTTTGAACTAGTGCATCGCAAAGGGAAAGATAACGTCGTTCCAGACTTATTATCGCGTAGTGTTCCAATATCATCTGATGCTATTGAATCTAAAAATTCCGATTCCGATTTTTCGACTACACAAGATAGCTGGTATATAAAACTCTGCACAAAAATCAAAAATGACCCTCAAAAGTTTGCTCAGTGGAGGGTAGAAAACGAAGTTATATTTAAATATACTCGACCGAAATACTAGAATTGTCGTCTGATGCTAATTGTTGGAAGTTTGTCGTACCTAAAGACCAACGTCATAGAATAATACATGATCACCATGACATCCCTGCAGCTGGTCATGTGGGAATTTATAAAACATTTTGGAAAATTAAGTTACGTTATTATTGGCCCCAAATGAAAACCGATGCAGTTCGTTACGTAAATCGTCGTTTAGTACGCCAAGAGCACAAAATTGAACAAAAACCGCCAGCTGGTTTAATGGGTAAACGCCCAGAAGTAACTAAGCCACGGTAATTAATTAGTTTAGATTTTATTGGTCCATTAGTTAGATCTACGCAAGGGTACACTCATATTCTAGTAGTAACTGATTACTTTTCTAAGTATGTAGTTCTATTTCCTATTCGAACTGCAAACTCCAAAGCCTTGTGTAAAAATATAGAAGATTGTATATTTTTGGTGTATGGTGCACCACAACACATTATCTGCGATAATGTAATCCAGATGAAGTCTAAAGTATTTCAAGAATTGTGTAATAACTATGGTGTTAATATTATATATACAGCTCTATACTATCCACGAGCGAATCCAACCGAACGTACAAATTAAGTCATAAAAACAATGCTTGCTTCGTATGTACGGGATACACACAAACGCTGGGATATTTTCTTAGCTTCAGTTGCATGTGCAATTAGAACGGCAACACATGAAGTTACCCAACACACGCCGTTTTATATAAACTTTGGTCGTGATTATGTCTCTAATGAAAAACACTTTGATATCGATTTTAACGAAGAATTCCAAAATTCTACAGACACTAGAGAAGAAGGTTTTAGAAAACTGTTTGCTAAAGTGACTGAAAAATTAAAATCTGCTCAAGAGCGCAATCGACGCATTTTTAACCTGAGACGTCGTGCTGTTACTTACGAACCCGGACAAATGGTTTGGAAGAAAAACAAAGTTTTGAGTAATGCTACAAAAATTTTTACAGCTAAACTTGCTCGTAAATTTACTGGTCCATACAAAATTAAAAAAAAGGTTGGTGTAACCACGTACGAACTGGAAGACAACGATGGCAAATCACTTGGAACTTGGCACGTACAGGATCTGAAATCAGCTAATGTGGACGATTTGGATTAATTTTGTTATAAATCTTGTCTTTTCATGAAATAGGCTTCCTTATTTACTTTTCGTCGGTAAAATTTTAGTTTAGTAATTTTCCCGCCTGTCGAAAGAGGGGGAGTTGCAACGTCGTTTTCTTTGGTTGCAAATTATTTCTATTAAACAAGTATTTCTAATCATCCTGCAACTTTAATAATGTTAGAACCGAACAAATTAATTTAATCAAACATATTTTAGCTAATAATAAATTAGCCGTATAAATTAGATAATAAATAATAATAGGAATCTCGTGGTATGTATTGTCGTCTTAGTTAAAGTTTATTGATAAGCGTTAACATTGAAATGGAGAACACGTTTGTTATTCTTGATAATTCTTAACCGCTAATTTCATATATACAATTTCCTTTCCTTTTTGTTATCAACTATTGGCAAGGTAAAGTCGTTCCTGCTTTTTCTTACGCGTTTGCGGATTTAGCACGTCGACACTTATCTTAAATTACTATTAGGGTAGTGTGGTATGTTGGTGAGATTTGTTGATTCCCATTAGTAAAGATTTCGCGCTGTGCGGATTTATAACCTTTCAATACTACAGTGCTCAATTTTGATTGTCTACTTGTTGCGATTAGTAGATTAACTTCTCTGTATGTCAACCCGTAGGAATCGTATTTCGCTACCTGCGGGTTTTGTTTTCTTATCTTCTTGTTTATGTTTACGATTGGCAATGTTGTTACTGGTGTGCTAAGCTGAATCCCGTTTTACTCTACCATTTCAAAAACGTTTTCTAAGTTTATCTAGTCTGGAATCCGATTCAAAATATATGTGAATATATAGAGTTTTATCTATGTATTTTTTTTTGGGTTTATAAATAATTGTAGTTAATTAAGTGGTGATTGGTTATATTTTAGAGTACATTAATACTGCTTAAAATTGTTATCGCCGTATTTAACTTAAATAATATTATTAGTATTATTAATCTCCCATTTATAACAGGTTTGTTAACGTTCGCCGATCGCGTCATTGAGTTTCGATTTATTATCACTCGATAAAAATTGCTTACGCGCCGAGGTGGATCCACGTCGCGTGTTAGGTACCAAATTATTCCTTTCATAGAATTGTTTTACGCATCTCGCAAAAGTTGATTAGTATGCCTGGAGGAAATAAGGACTGGAAAGCATGGAGGAGAGTATAAATATTTGTAATTCCATAAGAACGCGTGCTAAATACTAAAAGTGATTTTAGAGTTGGCAAGATATTAAAAAAATTACAAAGAACGAGGCATGCCAGAGATACTGGAGGTGGTCCTTTAACAGATGTTATCTTGACAACTGACGTTGAGAATATCCTTAAAATATTAGCTACCGCTATTGAAGGAGATGTAGAAGTCAGGAGTCTGGTGTATATGGTACGTAGTATGCATTAACTATATTGCGTACACAATAGTGTGCAAGAGGAACACGATTATGCATGTAATGAGGATTCAATTGTGTACACAACAAAGGTTAATGATCGTATTACTAGCACACCGCAAGCAATTACAACTCCGAAGAAGCTGAAAGGACCAACTGCATCTATTCTCAGAATGAAGCATATCATTAAAGCTAAAGAGACCTCGCCAAAGCACGTGAACGAAAAATTAACTTCAAAGAAGTATACTGTTGCGAGTTACTATTAGGCAACCCGTCAAACACACAAGCGCCGTAAGCACTGTATATTCTCCATGGAGCGAGAACCTTCTAGCAATTACTGAAGGATGAGTCATCCCTTTTAATTCACGGTATAAATAAGACCGATGATGAAGAACAGAGTTAGTTTATATCAGAATGTCGAATATAAATTATATCGTGTAAAGTTAAATAGTTGAACTTTTGAAAGTCCAAGAGTATAAATAAATGTTATATTATGTGTCTAATGTACATATAGCTTGTAGAATACATAAATAGACAAAAGTGTAATAAATAAATAGTTGTGTTAGTGTTGTTATTGGACCTATGGTTAAGAAGGTAGTTTAAGAAAATATTATTGCTTGTAAATTCATTAGTGTGATAGTGCTTCATTGATAATTGGACTGAAAACATCTATAAATAAGGCATATACTGTTAATTAGACTTGTGAACAGTGAGTAATAAAGACTCTTGGTATTACTTGTTTTAAATTAGTGAAACGCGGTAGTAGTAGCGTGCTACACTGGTGTCAGGCCTGTGTGGAGTATATAGTGATTAATTTAAAAGGAAAACCACACAAGTCTAAAGACATTTAAGTAGTTTATATATGCTAGTTACAAGAAACCAAAGTACAATGGACGCAGAAACTTTAATGAATTTCCATAAGGATTTTAAATCCGGTATGGAAGAGAGGTCGGCTAAACTGGAAGTGACACTAAATCAAACGTAGTGAGGTCGGTTGAACTGGAATCAAATCTTAAAGAAAAGTTAAGTGAAAATGCTGAGAAAATAGAAGAAAAGTTAAGTGAAAATGCTGCGAAATTAGAAGAAAAGTTGAATGAAAAGGCAGCCACGTTAGAACAAAGATTAATGGAAAGCTCATTGCATTGAAAGAAGATTTCACTGAACAGGTAAAACCAGTTGAGCAAAAGTTGGACAGTAAATTGATAAAAATGGAAGAAGATGTGTTGAGGCAGCAAGAACAAGTGATTTCACTAACAACACGGCCACTTGAATTAACAAACCAAGTTGTAAATCAGAACATTCCAGAAATAAGAAGCTTGGTAAAAAGCGAGTCAATACAGTCAAAATTTAAAGTAAAACCACCCACATTCAATGGTAAAACACCTTGGCCCACATATTTGACAGAATGATTACGGCCTCTTAATATCGAAGCTTGAGATGAGATATTGAGACGTTCATCTTCAACAGGTTTACCATGCACAAGTTAAGAACCGCTCGCAAAAGACAAATGAAAGCCTGCAAGAATTCGAAGCTGACATTGCCATTTTTGTTAGATTGGCATACCCAACGGCACCAGATAGCTTCCTCGAACAACTGGCTGTTCAAAAATTTGTGGATGGCATTAAAGATGGCGAAATACAGCAAGCGCTAAGATTAGCGAGGCCAAAAATGTTAGATGACGCACTGGCTCATGCGCTTGAATTTGAAGCAGCTAAGCAGACATCACACAGGGTGAGTAACCAAGTTCGATTTGCCATAGAAAAACCGTGTGTTTGAAAAGCAAAAGGCGAAAAGGCTAGAAAAACGACGACCACGGAGATGGCGTCTGCGATGCTGGAGCTGCGGTGAAGTTGGTCATATACAGACACGCTGAACTCAACCAAAAAAACAACCGGTTGAGCAGCAGCAATATGACTTTTACACAGAACATCGTGTGAGAACTAGCCATCGGAATGCAGACGCTCTGTCAAGGAGACCTTGTCCAGTAGGCTGCAATCATTGCTCCAAGATGGAAGAGAAAATAAGTGTCATCCATAGAATGACGGTAACCGATGATACTTGACAACCCGAAAGAACACGAGAAGACCAGGGGAATGACGCCGAATTGGGACGTATTATTGAGTGGAAAAGTAGAGGACGACGACCAGCTTGGGAGGAAATTAGTATTTCAAGTAGAAGCCTAAAGGAATACTGGAGCCAGCGGGACTCCTTGGTGATTGAAAATAGAATCTTGAAACAACGCCTGGAATTTGAAGATGGCACTGAAAGACTTCAAGTGATAGTGCCGAGAAGCAGAGTGCCGGAAGTGTTGCAGCACTTGCACGATGGTATTTCCGGAGGGCACTTTGGCGTGAAAAGAACTCTCGAAAGAGTGAGAGATAGATTCTATTGGGTGAACTGCAAAGATGATGTGAAGGAGTGGTGCCGGAAATGTGAATTGTGTGCCTCTGCAAATGGCCCGGTCACAAAACGGAAAGCCCCAATGAGACAGTATAACGTGGGGAATCCGTTTGAGAGGGTAGCCATTGATATAGCTGGTCCGTTTCCTGAATCAGAGAAAGGAAATAAATACATCTTGGTTGCAATGGATTATTTTACCAAATGGCCGGAGGCATATGCTATACCTAACCAAGAAGCCGAGACGGTTGCAGATGTACTAGTGAAGGAGTTGTTTTGTCGCTTTGGAGTTCCGTTGGAATTACACTCCGATCAAGGTCGGAACTTCGAATCAGCATTGTTTCAAAATGTCTGCAAGCATCTTGGAATCAGGAAGACTAGAACCACGCCACTTCATCCCCAATCGGATGGAATGGTTGAAAGAATGAACAGGACGTTAGGTAAGTACCTGGCCAAAGTTGTCTCTGAACATCAACGAGACTGGGACCAATATCTACATTTGTTCCTACTGGCGTACCGATCTTCGGTACATGACAGCACAGGGTACTCGCCCGCTTGCGTAATGCTAGGACGTGAATTGCGGCTACCATGTGATCTTCAGTTTGGATTTAAACCTGGAGAAGAGATCGCAGGTTAAGATTACGTTAGTAAGCTTCGTGAAAGATCAAATAGCATTCACGAAAACGTCCGAAAGAATATCCAGGCAGCAAGCGATCAAATGAAATCACAATATGACACGAGAGCACAAGAAGGGGGTTATCAACCTGGAGATTTAGTGTGGTTGTACAATCCACAAAAAAACGTGGGTTGTCGCCAAAACTACAAAGACAATGGGAAGGGCCGTACGAAGTGTTAAAAAGAATAAATGATGTAGTGTACAGGATCAGAAGATCTCCCCGTGGTAAGCCAAAAGTGGTACACTTTGACCGTTTAACATCCTACGCTGGCAACAACCAGGGAGACTCGAATAATGATAATGGTGTTCGACAAGTTATTAATCATGAGCCAAATGTAGATTTTGAGAGGTTTGTGGCTGCGTATGGTGGTTCCGCTAAAGCGAGATTTGGCGTTGTTGTTGAAAAACAGCAAGATCTGTTTAGAGCACCAGAAGAATATTCCCTTGCACATTGCGTAGCTCAAGATTTGGCAATGTCAAGGGGAATAGCTGTTGTTTTCAAGAAAAAGTTTGGATGTATAGATGAATTAGTACAACAGCAGCCAACTGTAGGAAAATCTTTGGTTCTTCAAGATAAAAATCGTTATGTTTATTATCTGGTCACCAAAAATTCTTCATGGCAAAGACCTAGTTATGGACATCTATGGGACGCTTTGCTAAATCTTAAGGCGCAGATGATGGAAAATGGAGTGACGAGACTAGCGGTGCCCAAGCTGGGCTGTGGACTGGATCGCTTAGATTGGAGGATAGTCCGAAATATGCTAGAAGTAGTTTTCCAGGGAACCAACGTCCAGGTTCTTGTTTGTTGTTATCAACCGGTTGCCTACCAAAACCAAGAAAAGAGTGTTGACTGTTACTTCCAACGACGCGGTGGATGCACCAGAGGAGATAGCTGCCGATACCGTCACCAGTCATCGAATTGGCATCAAAATGGATTTACAGTTACGAGACGTAACGGTTGTAAAGAGGCAGCAGTGTTGCGATCCACTATTAGGCAACCCGTGAAACATAGAAACGCCCGAGGCACATCAATTTCTCAAGGATTCCAGAATTCTTCTAGAAATTACTAGATAATGAGTCATGTCTTTAATTTAGGATATATAAGGCCGCTTATGAATGTAAGAGTCAGTCCACATAAGAATGTCGTATATAAATTATATCGTGTATAGTGAATGTGGTTGAACTTTTAGAAGCCTAAGAGTGTATAAACATAAATGTTATATGAGCTAAACGTGTCTAATGTACATGCAGCTTGTAGTATACATAAATAGATAGAGCTTGGATTGAATAATAGTTGTGTTAGTGTTGTTAATGGACCTATGGTAAAGAAGTTAGTTTAAGAAGATATTAGTGATTGTAAATTCATTAGTGTAATAGTGCTTCATTGTTAAGTGTCCTGAAAACATCTATAAATAAGGCTTATACTGTTAATTAGACTTGTGAACAGTGAGTAATAAAGACCTTTATTATTACTTGTTTTGAATTAAAGAAACGCGGTAGTAGTAGCCCGCTTCACTATATATAAGTAGTTGAATTCTTTTGTAGATCGAAATTGTGGCTGGAAGCAGTAGGCATACACTATAATGGGGACTCATTACACAGCTCTTTTATTTGTAACCAACACTTCATAAATCCTTTATTATATCTGCAACAAAATCTGTCTGTCGTATTGGTATCCCTTGGTTCTGTACTCGACGCAATCGTTCACATCAACATGCAAAAAAAAATTTCACAGCGCTAGCACGTATATTAAGAAATTCCAGCATTTGTGATTTAAACATTGCTTCATTTCTGTGTAGAAACTGTGCTCTTTTATTAGTTATCTATGAAGCTAAAGCTAAAATACGTTAAGAAACATACGAGAGTGACCAACTGTTTCTAAGCATGTAATCTATTGTAATAAAAAAATTTATTTCTTTAACTTGTTTTTTATTAAATTTATTTATCCTCGTGACTATCAGCTAATAATAAATTATACCTTTAAATTTCCTAAACCCTAACCTGATATCACAAGGTCGAGAATTTCTTATTATTAATGTAAGCCCAAGGTAAAGTTGGATGGAAAATGGCTTGAGAAAAAGAAAAACTCTTTAAGACATAAACGGCTAGTCGAGTGTTAGCTCTGGGTAGATCATGAGCTTGGGTCATGGGTTGTCAAAAGACCAAAAATATATTTAATTAGCGCCACCGTATTTTTCAATACAATAACCACCAAAATTTAACTGTGCTTGTATTAGGGGAATGCGGAAACCTTATGTCAACACCACTAACATAGTCTGAAAACCTGAATTTCACTCTTTTTAAACACACTTACCAAAACCTCAAACACCAGATGTCATACAGATATCTCGGCTTGACCTGTGAACAATCAAAGGTACAACATGGACACCATTTGTGTCCTCAAAAATATTTGCCAAAAATAAAATAATAGAATTTAGGTTTCTAAAATATACACCCAGGAAATTCGTTTTCATTACACACAACTTCTGATCGGGGATGACTTGTAATTTTTACTTGAATTCAAAATAATAAAAAGTCATTCAAAAACAAAATAGATTCTATTTGAATAAATTTCTGGATTCATGTTACTATAATATTTTAATTCGTATCTCTATAATATTTTCACTTAATAATTTTTATGGAACAGAAATATACTAGTAAAGAATTGTATTCGATAATACAAAGATCTCTGTATGGATCTTTCTACAAAATTTAAATGTACTGACTTGAGATTTTCTAAATTATTCATATTACATTTTTTTTAAGCCATACAAGTACTTCTTCGACCTTCACAGTAAAATTTAATTACTTAAGCGCTGATAAAATAGTATGTATTTACCCTAAGTTACTTTTACTTAACAGTTAATACGCGAATTCCACATGTCGATTAAAAATGAAAGTTCATGACCTCAAAATATTTAAACATACTTTAAATTAACGTAAGACGACATGTGAGGTCTAAATAGGACAACTGAATCTATCTTTTTAATATCTGACATAAAATGTCATTTACAACTTTTTAAATGTTCACTTTGTGTGCATGTGCAAACATTCTGACAAACAATAGGTTTGTTATTTAATTCGCTGTTTCCTTAAAAGCTTTTTACGTAACAAAATTTTTAATGTTCTATTTTCTTATTGCAACTTAATTAATATTCAAAGTGATTAAATTCTAAGGAACACTCACGTGTTGTGATACTGCTCTTGAACGAAAGAAATAGGACCTTGACCTCAGCTGTCGGAAATTTCCATAACCATCGATTATCAAAGCTCTTCTGAATACAACCATTATGTAACGAAACTAACTTCTGCTTGATTTTACATGATATTAAAATTTAGTACTCCAACCAATTTTCTAGACCCAAGATTTGCTTATTCGACATTATTTATTTGCGAAGTTGAATTGTACGAAACAAATATGAAATTGATTTCTATGATATTGCATGTATTAATGATGAAAGGGGAGCTTCCATCTCCTTAGGCCTGCAGCGATCAACTGAACCGCTCTAGGTGGAACTTATAGAAAAACATCCACACGCTACAGCTGCTAGGTTTGACCTCCAGACACCAAGAATAAATCAATTATTCTTTTTCGGACTGTGTTACAGGCCACGTGCCTAGACACGACCATTTTGACCTCACTATCCTGCCGAGCAGCTTACCCGTTCGAACGCTGATAAAGAAGTGACAAATTGACAACTCGACGAAGCTTAGTAACGAATCTTAGACCAAGAAGATAAAGGAGTTTATATGTTATTATTAATTTTATGTATTAATTTGTTACCGAACGGAAAGTTATAAATTATATATTTTATTTTATTGCTGATTTATTCTATATTAAAGAACGAAACGTAACAAGAAAAAAAATACGTTACACTATATTATAAAATGTAGAATTATATTATATCATTCGCCATATGTTTTGCAAATTGTGTCTTTTAAAAAATAGTTTTGCATTAAAATATACAATGAAGACCACGTAGAATTATTTTTTATTAAGTTTGTTCAACGTTAAGAGTTTATCATTTGTAGTGTTAAAATTGACTGAGGAAAGTTGAAACAACAAATTGTTGAAACGTTAGATACAACTCGAGACCAAATTACCATATGTAAAATTTTAATAATTAATATAAAAGGGAAATTAAAATTTTACATTGCATGGTGATTTGATCTTGAGTTGTATTTGAAGTTTCAAATATATTACAGTATTTAAAATTCCCGCCAAATTCCGCGTCTAATAATTTGAATTAAAGCGTTTCCCGCCATTTCCTCCCACTGACATTTGTTGCGCCCCTCAGTACACTTTGAAACTGTGTAAGAAAGATGAAAGTATATAAAAATTGCTATCTCTGTCTCTCGCAGCGGATAAAAAAATTAGCATTAAGTTGGCTCTCCGAAGGTTACTCTATGCCTAAATATAGAAGTTGACATATTATCTCAGTTTTAATCAAAAATGATTATGTAGGTATAGTATAAAACAAATATTTATTACTAACTTTAGGTAAAAGAAACTGTGGCAGACCAAAGAAAGATTCAAACGTATGCTTTTAAGGAAGCGTTGGTACAGTATCAAACTGGATTAGTGAAATATATCCTAGAAATGCGTTGAGCTCATCGACACCATCGGACTTGCACTTTTTAATAAACATATAATGTGACAAGTAGCCCGGATAGTTTTTCTTTCGCAGATTGTAGTTTGGTAGAAACTGTTTAGAATGCCTCCATGTAGACTGGATTGCATTAGTATGAGCTCCAGTTGTAGGATCAACGAAAGTAACAGAATGGTTGACTTTCAAGTGGCGATAGCCTTTTTCCCCAAGATGATGATAGGCTATTCATGAGTCGCTGATTATTGTAGTCCGGGGTTTGATCCAGTTTTTGTGATTGAAGTCAAAGTATCTCGGTCTCGTGTTTCCACCGGAACTAGAAATTTTTTTCCAGATTTGCGTTATAAGCCACCAATCACCCACTGCCCTTCCAAGCGGTGGCCTCGATTGTATTTACGCTTTTAAAATTTGCTTTTGTCAATTTCGACAGTTTTTCCAATGCCTCTAATCATTTAAGTTTTTCCATTGTAACGAATATATATTCTATAGCACCATGTTTGTAAGAATCGCTTCAGCATAGATTTATTCTGTGGTATTTAATTCTCGTATTTGATGCTATAATGTCTAAAAGAAACACTCCTATCTGAAAACGGGAAACCATGTTCGCTTAAATAACTTAAATGCTTTGCACGGAGGTATTTAATAATATTATAATTTTCAAGGAACGTATTTATATGGAGTCTAGTAGTTTGTGTTGTCTACCTTACAGGCGAATTCTTCCTCTTCATTCGGTAGAATTAGGATAGCGCGTGCGTGTACTAGTCACGAGGTATTGCGCCACGCAAATAAGGTGTCGTACTAACGAGGACGGCCATTGCTTCTTCTAAATGTAGTCGAGTTGGCAGGGTGTTTTCTTAAGAAGGATGAATCTCCATTCTTTACAGAAGTGGGGCCTACGAATTGGCGTGGGGTGGATATAATAGGGGGACGAGTTGCCTTGGGACACGGTACGAAGCGCCAGACTCCTGTGACACCGGCAAGGCAATGAAACGCGCCGCCCCTTATTATTATTGTGCTAGGATTTGTTAACGGTAAGCTCGCTTTGACTAAATAACTTATAAACTATTTTCATCCCTTTAGCGTATGACATTACGGAGAATTAAAATGATGGACTAGAATGAAGGTGTTATAGTTGAATCCAAGGTTGGAAAGCTGTTCATTTATCAGTGCAAGTACAGCCGTGATTTAAAGTTTCGTCACAACAATTTGATGAACACATTTCGAAGCATGTACGTCGACGTTTAATAATTAGATTTGAAAACATCAACACCTACAGGTATCAAATCTTCTTTTTTGCTTTATTTGTGAGAATTCGTGAATGCTTACTTATATAATTTTCAAGGATCGTTTGGTTAAGTTAAATTTTGTATGAATAGAACAGCGTGTGAGAAAATAGCCGCGAATTACTACAGTAATAGTTTTGTAAAATTTGCATAAATTCACTTGCTAACAATATGATATTTCAAAGTCCATTTCTTACTTTTAAAAAATTTATTTACTCATATTAAAATTTTAATAAGCCTCTAAAACCAGATATAAATGAAAAGTTGTTTGTCTAAGTTAACTACATGTGATTCGATTTTTTTTAGAAATAATGTTTGAGACACAAATGTGAACCAATACTCAGATCTGAATGCTTGGTGCCAAAACTTGTTTTGATATATTATTATTAACTTAAGGTTCTGTTATATCAAAGACAGATGTATTGAAAACTCGATTTTATTTGTTCATTTTGTAAACATATTTAAAGAAAAAATTCAAGAAAGAGAAACTATATTAAATTTCATTTTTAGACTCAAGTTTTTTTATTCCATGCATAATTAAATTTACCAAATTTTTAAAATAAATAAGTTTGTTGATCTATGAAATTATACGAGGCTGAAGTAATTTAAAAAGCCCAGATATGCTACAACTGGTTTGTTCTAGGTATTTATTTTTGATTTAAATGTCTTTGGTGTGGTAATCTCAATATTATCCACCTGTAATTATTGGCATGTATTTTTATTGGGAAGCACAACCTGTGTCTTTCTAATAGAGAATTTGTTGTGTATTTTGTTCCAGGTTCATCGAGATCGGAGAGGTCGTAAGCATGTTCCAGAGGTTTCCAGATACATCCGTTCAGTAAGTTGTAAGTTTTTATTGCATTTACATCCCGTGAGTTTCTGTATCTTCTCATAGGGGTAATGAATCTTTAGTGTTATCGTTCATACAGATACAGTGGCGCTCAACCCATTTTCCTTTTGTTAGTTTATTGTAGAGTTTAGACCATCACCACACCCTCTTCTCATTGCTCACCCTTGGGGTAATTCCCAGACTTAGCCGCGAATAATTAAAGCTTCACTTTATCCATCAACAAAGAAGCTCAAAAAAAAATAAACGCTTTACTGACGCCCAAACAACGTGGGGCGTGCATTAGTAAAGAGAAAAAAAATGTTTTACTAGCGCAACCAACGTGAGGCTCGATGGTCGTTCGTTTAAAAAGGGTTTGCTCGATTGGTAACAATAAGTTGTTACAATATCGTTTAACTATTGGCTTGTGGTAAACTCAAAATAGTTTGGTTAAAATTTTTTTATAGTACTCATGCCGTGTCTGGAACCTCAAAGTTTATTCGATAGTTGTCTAAATGTTGTAGCAGGTATAAATTTGTATTAAAGTAGAATTTTCGTTATTTCAGAGTTGAACTGGTTAAAAAAGGCAGCAATTATGATTTGGTAGCAGAAGAATTATTTTAGAAAAAAAGATTGGTCAGATTGGTTAAGTGTAGTAAAAATTTTTGTCATACTAATTCACAACCCAAGACTGATTCATTATTTATTGAAAAATCTGGTGATAATCGACCATATGTGATAGTAAAGTTGTTTGATATAGATAGTATAGGTTTATTTGTTTCTGGATGTACTATATCGATAGTAGGTTCATCTTCCATTCTTATTAGTTATAATAGTTGTTGTTTAATTTCTTGATTTAAGAAATAATGCTTTAAGAGTTTGGTACACTAATTTTACTGTTGAAATATTGTTTGACAATTTGCTCTTGTGCATCGGCACGTTTTTGATTTGATTCGTTTTGGTAGCAAGTTTTTTATTTATATCCGCATTGCAACGCAGTATGTTAAGCTGTTTGTAAGTCTAAGCGAGACTTGTTGTAGTAGTTTGTCGGATAGCGGTATATTAGTCTAGACGAAACTCGTGGAGAGTTGGTCGCTCAGCATTACATAAGTCTAAACGAGACTCATGGTAAGTTTGTCGCTCTAGCAGTTTGGTCATCATTATTGGAGGTTAGTTATGATGTAATTTTTTTGTTTATTAGTCTAGGTGAGGCTCATAGAGGAGTTTGTCATTCTAGCAAGTTTATGCGTTGTGAAGCACTATAGTTTGTCTTAACAGTTTGATTATGAGTAGTGTAAGAGTGTACCAAAATATTTAATTATTGTTATTCTCAATGGAAGGTTGAAAGCAATTTAATATATAAATTTTATTAAGTCTAAAGTTATCATTGTTTGCGAAGTTCATAGAAAAAGTAAAGTTAATGTTGATCCTGATTGTCTTAGTCGTGCAGTTCCAGAAGAACATCATATCGTAAATTTAATAGAGGTCTAGCTTGATAATTTAGAAAATTGGTATGTGTCATTACCTGATAAGATTTTGACGTCACCTGAGAAATACCCTCAATGGAAAGTTGAGAATGAGTTTGTTTTTAAGTTTATTCCGTCGAATTTGCCTTTATCATCTAACATCGTAGAGTGGAAATATTTAGTTCCGAAAGCCCAACGGCAGGATGTTATCAGATCGTGTCATGATCCCTCAGTTGCGGTACATTTTGGATTTTCGAAGACTATTGCCAGAGTTCAAGAACATTATTATTGGCCCAAAATGAGTTTAGATGTGTTGAAATTTTGTCGTGCATGTTTAGTGTGTGGTGCACAAAAATCTTCTAATGCAGGTCCTTTAGGTTTAATGGGAAAAGAGAAAGAAGCTAAATTTCCATTTCAGATAATTGCATTGGATCTTATGGGTCCATTCCCTCGCTCGAAATTAGGATTTAAATGGCTTTTGGTAGTCGGAGATTGGTTTTCAAAATATACAATTTTACATCCTTTACGCAGTGCAAAGTCTCACGTTATAGAACAGTTTATGGAACAAAAAGTTTTCTTAGTGTTTGGAGTGTCACAATTTATTATTTGCGATAATGGTTCAAATTTAGCTGGTCGAATTTTTAGGTCGTTATGTAATAGGTTTGAAATTCAGAAAATATGGTATAATGATGTTTATGCGCCGCAGTGTAATTTTGTCGAGAGAATTAATAGAACAGTAGGGACAGCTATTCGATCTTATCTTGAAGAACATGATACATGGGATACTGAGTTAGCGCAGATTCAATTTTCTATTAATTCTGCTAAACATGAGTCGACGGGTTATACGCCGAACTTTTTAGTTTTTGGCCGACACATCCCGATCACTGGTAAGTTTTATGGTAGTGGATTTACTCCCGAAAGTGATATCGAAATCATTCCTGGTAGTCGCCCATTATATACTTCTGATCGTCAAGGTATTTTTAAGGTATTTGAAGAAGTCCGAACAAAACTGCATTTAGCTTATGAACGTTCGAGTAATCAATATAATTTAAGGAGGAGAAATATTTCTTTTGAAGTTGGTAATAAAGTATGGAGGGCCAATAAAGTATTGTCGAGTGCGAGTAATAAGTTTTCTGCTAAACTTGCCCCAAAGTTTGTTTTAAGTATAGTTAAAAAGAAGTGCTCGAGTGTGGTATATGATTTGGTTAATTTGGATGGATCGAGAGCAGGTAGATGGCATATTAAAGATCTGAAACCCTATTCCGCCATCAGTCCAGACTATTCCCCAAAGGATTAATTCGCCGATTATGATTTTTTTGTCGAACAGAGGTGATTGATTGAAAGCTTTTCTGGTATCTTGTTGTTCATGGAAATCGCCAGTTATTTCAAGTACTTTTATTTCTCAAGAAGTGTGTTTTTGGATTATTTAATTTAAGTAGTTAGTTCAGATAAAATGTAATTTTGTCTGCGTTTTTGCTTTAGTTCGTAGTAGAGTTGCGGTAGTGTTGGTAATGTCATGCGTGTTAACAAATTATCTATTTAAATAGGTAAAGCCGACAAGTAGATTGTTTGGTGTATGTAGTTATTCTAGTTGTGGTGAGACCATGTAAATATTTGTTGTTTCAGTTTGGTGCGTGTGTTTAATCTAAGTTAGGTGAATGATCACGTAAGTGAGATTCGTTTTCGAGACGGTCACTTGTGTACTGTTATGTTTAGAGTAAGCGAGATGCTTACGTGGTAATTTTTTTGAGACGAGTTGATTCGAAATGTTTGGTGTGGCCATTGTAGTGTTGAAAATTTTTTGGAGCGTCCTGATAAAAAGAATACTGGTTCGAAGTGCGAACTATTTTTTTTATAGAAGCGGTAGCTAATTAGTGATGCTATTTTGTCGTTGGATATTTTTTTATCGTCGAGAAGAAAAATATTTTTGGATGATTGCTGATATCCATATAGTTTGATGTGGGTCTTTCGATTTCGTTTAGTATTAGTGAGACTAAATCAAAGAAAAGTAATTTTTTGTAAATATAGCATTTTTTTTGTGATTCCTGTGCTGGATTCCTTTTTGATCAGCAGTAGTGAAAACATTTTTGTAAAGATATCGATATGTATATACTTTGGAATGAGTTTTTCGATTTTGTGTTAATAATGTTAGAGTTATTAGTAAGGAAGAAAATTTGTCTGTTGCTTTACGGTGGTTTACGTCGAGGTTTTATTTGAGTTTTAGTTTAAGTTCCGCGAACTTAGTAGTTTTGTTCTTTGTTAGGTTGCAACTCGTGAGTATTTGACCTCAATATTTTGACTTTTACCGATTATGTCTTACTTATTTTGATTCCTAACGGATGTGTGGTACGCAGAGTTACCTACTCACTCGCTTGTTTGCTCCCTTATTTACTAGTTGTAAGGTCACTAGTACATATTTTTTTTTGGAGATCAAGTTTGAAGTTTATTTTAGTTTGATTGGGTTTATTATAATGGTATTTTTGGTACCTATCTTTTGTTTAGGTAGTAGTTTCGTCTTTGTCTATAAAAAAACTTCTCGTTTAAGTATATATTAGCATATAGTTAATCTCAAAGTTTTTTTTTTTTGTTCGGGGGCTGTGTAACGAATATATATTCTATAGCACCATGTTTGTAAGAATCGCTTCAGCATAGATTTATTCTGTGGTATTTAATTCTCGTATTTGATGCTATAATGTCTAAAAGAAACAATCCTATCTGAAAACGGGAAACCATGTTGGCTTAAATAACTTAAATGCTTTGCACGGAGGTATTTAATAATATTATAATTTTCAAGGAACGTATTTATATGGAGTCTAGTAGTTTGTGTTGTCTACCTTACAGGCGAATTCTTCCTCTTCATTCGGTAAAATTAGGATAGCGCGTGCGTGTACTAGTCACGAGGTATTGCGCCACGCAAATAAGGTGTCGTACTAACGAGGACGGCCATTGCTTCTTTTAAATGTAGTCGAGTTGGCAAGGTGTTTTCTTAAGAAGGATGAATCTCCATTCTTTACAGAAGTGGGGCCTACGAATTGGCGTGGGGTGGATATAATAGGGGGACGAGTTGCCTTGGGACACGGTACGAAGCGCCAGACTCCTGTGACACCGGCAAGGCAATGAAACGCGCCGCCCCTTATTATTATTGTGTTAGGATTTGTTAACGGTAAGCTCGCTTTGACTAAATAACTTATAAACTATTTTCATCCCTTTAGCGTATGACATTACGGAGAATTAAAATGATGGACTAGAATGAAGGTGTTATAGTTGAATCCAAGGTTGGAAAGCTGTTCATTTATCAGTGCAAGTACAGCCGTGATTTAAAGTTTCGTTACAACAATTTGATGAACACATTTCGAAGCATGTACGTCGACGTTTAATAATTAGATTTGAAAACATCAACACCTACAGGTATCAAATCTTCTTTTTTGGTTTATTTGTGAGAATTCGTGAATGCTTACTTATATAATTTTCAAGGATCGTTTGGTTAAGTTAAATTTTGTATGAATAGAACAGCGTGTGAGAAAATAGCCACGAATTACTACAGTAATAGTTTTGTAAAATTTGCATAAATTCACTTGCTAACAATATGATATTTCAAAGTCCATTTCTCACTTTTAAAAAATTTATTTACTCATATTAAAATTTTAATAAGCCTCTAAAACCAGATATAAATGAAAAGTTGTTTGTCTAAGTTAACTACATGTGATTCGATTTTTTTTTAGAAATAATGTTTGAGACACAAATGTGAACCAATACTCAGATCTGAATGCTTGGTGCCAAAACTTGTTTTGATATATTATTATTAACTTAAGGTTCTGTTATGTTAAAGACAGATGTATTGAAAACTCGATTTTATTTGTTCATTTTGTAAACATATTTAAAGAAAAAATTCAAGAAAGAGAAACTATATTAAATTTCATTTTTAGACTCAAGTTTTTTTATTCCATGCATAATTAAATTTACCAAATTTTTAAAATAAATAAGTTTGTTGATCTATGAAATTATACGAGACTGAAGTAATTTAAAAAGCCCAGATATGCTACAACTGGTTTGTTCTAGGTATTTATTTTTGATTTAAATATCTTTGGTGTGGTAATCTCAATATTATCCACCTGTAATTATTGGCATGTATTTTTATTGGGAAGCACAAACTGTGTCTTTCTAATAGAGAATTTGTTGTGTATTTTGTTCCAGGTTCATCGAGATCGGAGAGGTCGTAAGCATGTTCCAGAGGTTTCCAGATACATCCGTTCAGTAAGTTGTAAGTTTTTATTGCATTTACATCCCGTGAGTTTCTGTATCTTCTCATAGGGGTAATGAATCTTTAGTGTTATCGTTCATACAGATACAGTGGCGCTCAACCCATTTTCCTTTTGTTAGTTTATTGTAGAGTTTAGACCATCACCACACCCTCTTCTCATTGCTCACCCTTGGGGTAATTCCCAGACTTAGCCGCGAATAATTAAAGCTTCACTTTATCCATCAACAAAGAAGCTCAAACAAAAATAAACGCTTTACTGACGCCCAAACAACGTGGGGCGTGCATTAGTAAAGAGAAAAAAAAATAATGCTTTACCATTGACCATTCTTCTAGTTTTTGGAGGAATAAAATTGCTTGAGAAAATTAATTATATTCCTTTCTTTTTAATAATAATGACACAACAGTTACCAAAAAACACATTAGCACACTTGATGTAGTTGCTATACATAATTAGGCATATGTATATAAAAGTTTTGCTATTCTGATTTCACTACAACTCCAAAACCCCAGCTCAACTTTAACGTTATTCAGTCTATGATTCACATTAAAGTTGATTCACAAAACCTAAAATAGTTTAACAAAAATAATGATAATAATTGATTAAAATTCAAATAGTCAAAAGTTTGCTTTAAATATCTTTTTACTCTTTTTGCGACCTTTCCAGTTGTTGTTTAGAGCAACGGTTCAAACGATTCGAATACTTGTTATTCTTGCTACGAGTGCATAATTGTTATCATAATATTGTTTCTGAAAGCTTTTTGCGACTAATCTCGCTTTTTTAGAACCATTTTTTTTTATTTTGAAGACCCATTTTGTGTCTATAGTATTATTATCACTTTGTAACGTTAAACTTTCCCATGTTTTCATTTTCTCTAAACAGCCAATTTCATAATTAATGGCTTCTTCCCATTCTTTGTTTTTAATAACTTCCACGTAAGAGTTTGGAACTTCTTCATCACTGCTTATGAGACAATAAGCTGCATAAGCTTCATAATCGTGTAAATATTTTGGCGATTTCACCTCTCGCCCGACTCTTGTAGTAACCTTTTGAACTTTTTCTTGATTTTCTATTTTATTTTCTAAAATTTATAGATTATCAGATTTTTATCGTACTTATTTCAGGTACTGTTGATTCAATTTCAGTTATTTTTTAATGGCAATTTTTCTTCTATATATTTGATATCAAATTCATTAAATGTAACATCTCTTGATATTGTAATTTTATTTGTAAAAGGATCCCAAATTCTGTATCCAGCTCCACTATAACCAAATATTCTTCCTGCTTTACCTCCTGGCTGTAATTTATTTTGTTTTGGATTAATATAATGCCAACATTTTTCTCCAAAGACACGTAAGTGGTTAATAGATAAGTCACCTCCATAAAATATTTGAGCTGGTATTTTACCATTTGTAGCTTTTGTTGGTGATCGGTTCAATTGGTTGCCGCACATTGCAATGCTTCATCCCATAGTATTTTTGGTAAGCATGTGTCCACCAACGCACATGTGACTTTATCTAATAGAGTTCTATTCATGCGTTCCGATTTTAGATTCTGTTGAGACGTATATCCCCTGTAAATTCTTGTATTATACCATTTCTTCGCAATACTTTTGGAAATCTTGTGACAGATATTCGCCGCCTTTGCCAGTACGTATTCTAGATATGTTGCTTCCTTTCGCACGTAGTTGTTCTATAAACATTTTTAATTTTATAACACATTCTGATATATTTTTCAAGTACAAGACTGTAAAATAGGAGAAGTCGTCAATTATGGATATAAAATATTTCGCTCCATTTAAAATTTTGATATTTATTGGACCCCATACATTACTATAAATTAATTCACCTACTCTTTTAGTTGTAGTTCTTGAAGAATAAAATGGTAATCTTGTTGTTTTACCCACTTTTCATGACTCACATATATCACTACATACAGGCAACCCGAACGTGTGTAAGCTTTTTCTGTTTAAATGTCCCAACCGCAGGGGCCACAAGTTTTCTTCTTTTGTAATCAAGCATTGGTCGTTCATAATATCAAATTGCACAACAAAAAGGTTTCGTATTAGGTTGCATATTATTTTAGAATTCTTAATCATTATAGTTGCATGGTTATCTTTAAACAAAATTGGATATCCTTTTTGAATTATCTTTCTTACCGACAGAAGGTTGTAGTGCAAATTTTCAACTATTAGCCCTTCAATGTTAATAATAATATTTTGATAACATACTTTTAGGACTTCTTTGTATCTTGCCACCAGAGACTCACCGTTAGCAATTTTTACTCTTATTGGTTCAATATCTTCAATTACATTTATTTTGTCTTTAATGTACGAGCAGAAAAGTGAATTTGTCGCGCCGCTGTCCAGAACGAATGTAACACTATTTTGCACGTTAGCATTTAAGGCACCGTTATCATTTAACAAAGATTCTATAAAATTGACTTCATAATTCTAAAATATTCACTATAACTAGCATTATGTCTGTCAAAATTATTATTTCCGACATTTCTTCTATGACCTCGTCCTTTATAATACCCTCTGGTGCTATAGCCTCTGAAACTTCTGTTACCATTATAACGGGACGTGGCGCTCGCAATACAATGACAACGAGCAAGGGGAATTTCAAATTGAATTCTAATTTACAACTAAAATCGCTAATGAGGTAAGCAAGGTAAATGCTTATCGGGGCAGACGGAGCAAGCAACTTCAATGTACCCTGAGCTAACCCAGCACCGAGGCGGGGAGTGGGGTAAACCATCAACTAAACCTCTTGCCAAAAATGAGCGCAACCTAACTATAACAGCTGGGCTCCGACGGAACTGAGATAGGAAATTCCTCACGGTCACAAACAATACCCACACAGCATACAATCCAGCTAACATACGTTGACGACACACAGTAATGTAAACCTCATAGCTATTCAATACGTTTACTATACAAGAATATATCAATTTAATAACAATAAACACACACACTATAATTTAATTAATAACTGGACTAACCCACTTGTTATGGTGCAACTCTAACGATACATATACCAATACATCGATCGACTAATTCGAATTTTACTTTAAAATCAAATATTAACACAGCCAACAAGGCAACATAAATCTGCGACCATACGGCCGATTTAAAAAAACTATTACGCAAATAAGGGGTTGCACTAGGATCCTAGTAGGATAGCTCTTAAGTACTGAGGGTATCTGCAATAATACCTGTAATAATAATAGGCGGGTCGTTGGGTTAGTTTTACATACTCTATGAAGTATTGTGAATATGCAATGTTCAACACCCTAAATTAGAACTCAACCTTATTATAATTGTATGGACACTGCAACCCTAAACCCAATAATATTACAATGTAATTCGCCAGCATGCAAAGTCAACCAAACGGTTGCGATAATAAAATAGATATGGAACGAACTCACCAACTGCTGATGCGTGGATGGCTATGTTCCAACACAAATGGTGCGTGCGGGTAGAATATCGCTACCAACTATCTCGCATGGTTCCACTGGATCCTTACTTGTAAACATCTTCTCCTTTTTCATTACAGATGCCACCTCTAGAACTCAAAATTCAACATACAGGTTAAAACGGTACTAGAACATAGAATAGCAGAACGTGGAATGTAGCACGTGGAACAAAACGTGGAACATAAATCGTGAATAGAACTAGAACTAGAACTTGAAGTAGAACTTGAACCCTAAAATATAATCCCCTAATTTCAGTCAGTAAAATCGCGGTTTACTTACTGATCCACAATCGGGTTCAATGCCCAAACAAACAAAATGTGTAACAAGTGGTTACCAGATAGTAGTCGAGGACTCAAATTCAGATGAATCGCCGCAATCCCAATTAGGCAATAAAGAAAATTATATTAAAATCACCTCAGAATAATTTCATTTCAAATTAATTCCTAAATCCCTTCAACGAAGGCGGGTATATATACGAAGCCAAAGCGTAAATTAAAAGTGTACGATTCAAATTGAAATATTATGTGAAGATGATACCACTAAAGCTGGTTTGCAAACTCTTACATGATAATGCGCTAACAATATTGAAGTATGTACACTAATACGGAAAGAATAAACTATTTAATACACTGCTAAAATGCAAATATTGTATTGAAAATTTCAACGGTAACACCATAACTTCTGAAACTGCTTTGTTGCCTCTTATTAGTATTATAATTTCCATTTGCATTAAATGAGCAGTCATTACCCCTGGCTCTTATTTTTATTATTTAACTTTAGCTCTGCGTCTAATAGCTTGCTTTTAACAAAATCCATGGTTAGAGTCTGTGTTGTAGTTTCAAGTACAGTAATTACAGTATTATAACTTTCGGGCATAGTCAGAAATAAATGACAGACTGTCAGTTTCTTCAATAGTTGAACCTGTGCTTGTCCAGTTCAACAAAGTGATTCTGCAAATCACCTGACTCATATTTTAATGACAAAAGTTTCCTGCGTACATATAATTGAAAATAAACACTTTTTCTTTCAAAGGCTATTTCAAGAGTTTTTAGCATAGCTTTAGCTGTTTTTGCATCTTTGATAAGCTCAATATGTTGGTCAGTTTCGTATTGCACAATTACTTTTCTTGCGTTGGCATCATTTTTCTTGAAAGTTGCTTCTTCTTCTTTGTCAGCCCCTTCATTTAATATTTCAGTTGTTACTTCCAGCACTCCTTTTTCTTCTAATACACAATTCAACCAAAATTTTCAATTAGAAAAGTTACTAGGATTCAGTTGAGGTAAATTCATAAAATTACTTGAGCTTGATGCCATTTTTTTTTGTGTGTAGTACTTTTTTACTTTTTTTGTAGTACTGTGTTACCTTTTTAATCCTTCTGGTCCCATAACCTTTTGGAAGAATAAAATTGCTTGAGAAAATTAATTAAACTTAATTTTTTTCTTTTTAATAATGACATGACAGTTACCAAAAAACACATTGGCACACTTGATATAGTTACTATACACAATTAGGCATATGTATATAAAAGTTTTGCTACCCTGATTTCACTAGAACTCAAAAACTAGTACCTAGTACACAAATACAGGTAAATTAGAAAATAACATTTAAAATGCAACAAATGAGGAAAGACATACCTGGCGTACAAATCCTATCCAATTAACCATAATTTTATTCCCCGGTTCCAGTTCATTCATTATATGAATTTGGTAGTAATTTTTGATAATCATATATGTAAGCATGAGTATTTTTTCGAAAGAAAGCTTGCTATTGGAAAACCAGGACCCGGCTCTTACAGCAATTTCTTCTTTTTCCAATTTTCTTGCCTACTCGTGAAAACTTTTGACATCTCCAACGGTTTTTGTCTTAGCTAAGAACCATGCTACAAGTCGGTCATGAACGGTTTTCAATAATTCCGGTGCTTGCTAAATAGTCCTACAATTTATCTTCATCTTGAGCCATGAAGTTTGAATAAATTCCACTTGCCGTGTGGTAGAGTGGACGACATTTTGACAAATGAGCTTTCTAAATAATCAGAGATTCCTTGTTTGTTTTTATTTTTGAAATTTAGTTGAAATTGTATGAAAAATATGAAATAGGAATAAGCCGTGTTACCATGGAATTTATATTGGAAAATGGGATATGAAAATAGGACCATTTTTAGAAACTTTGCGCGGCCATAGCGGTGTAGCCTATTGTTTGAGCCAAAAATAAATTGCATATTCGGAATCAGCACAAAAAATCCAAGCGATTGACACTAGTTTCAGTGTCGGAATCTAGAAGGGGATATTCGACACTTATACTATTTATATATAATTTTTTCGATTTACATAAATGTGCTTGGGATAATTAGCATCGTTAACATTTGGAGGTAAAATTGCAATATGGGTGCACTTTGTACACCCTATAACTTTTAAAAACCTACAATTCACACTCACGGTAAAAGAATTTGTCTGAATGAATAACACAAACTTACTTCTCTTATTTATAACGTTCAGTTCATGAACAGTTTGTGAAAATTTTACATATGCGTTGAACACATTTTGGATTATTCAACGCATGTTTTATTTCATTAATAGCCCTACTCGCAGACGACTGACTGACATCTACAAAAACATTATAGCCAACGTTGTTTGATAGCTGTTACTTGCAAATAATTTGAGCGCTACAAGAAGCTGAAAGTAACTGTTTTAAAAATATGTTGCGCATAATACGTTAATGTATCTACCTCTCTTTTCTTACGTAATGCGTTATATCGTGAAGGAGGTGCAATATAGTCATTTAAAATGTCCAGAGATGTTTAAATAAGGCCTTGCCTAGTCGAAATAGTTTAATGAACATTCGTTCATTTAACCCCTTCAAAGCTTCTTCTGTATCAATCCTGAGACGGAGTGGATCTTCCGCTGCCACTTCGGCTAGCTCTAAATCTTCTATTGCATCCAATTGAACAATTTCATCAAAATTTGCCATTTCTTAGTAATATTCAAAGCAGTGATTGTCAAAAATATAACGTCAACAGTTTAAATAACATATAGTAAGTGCGCATGTGCATTATTCAATTCTCATAGGAAGTATCATGTGAGTACGTTCCAACGAAATTTGGTGGAACATTTTCACACGAAGTGATTGTAGAATACTACTTATATTCTCATGAGAAAAAATGACGAAATTCCATTGGAATAATTCTAAGAATCGACCCCCCAGGTTATTAGCGTAACAGATTATGGACGCACAACGTTTGGGGGCCGATTAATTTTCTTTTTCAGTTTTCAAATAGATTTTTGTGCTCAAAGAGTGAGCTTTTTCTTTGTAATTTTCTAATTTTTAATTAGTCATTGTTTTAAAAAGGGGATACAGGTTAGTTTTAAAGATAGCTTTTTATGAAAATCTATATTGAAAGGTTTTTAGACGAAAATTTAACTGATTGTGAAAAAAGGGTAAAAAAATTAAATTTAAAGATTAAACATGGACTTTACGTATAACGAATTAATTTATAAATAAAACGTAAGAAATGTAAGAACTAAAAATTTGGCGGTGGCGGAATTAAGAACATTTTTACGAAACCGGTAGATGACCATTTTGAATATCCGTTTGATTTTACGAATTATGTTACAGTCGTAAAAATAGCATTAGGTCAAATTAGAGACAATATTATAAGTTTAAACTAACCAAGTCAATTTTCCAAAATATAATGGGAAAATTGAATCAAAAATTGCTTATTGTTATTCTAGATTATCATGTATTTTATCGTACGATGAGGAATATAGAAATCAATTATAATTTGAGCTAGAAAAATTAGGTAATGATTATTGTACGGCGGTGACTTTCGAATAACTCAAAAAGCGAGATGTGTGGACTGTGTTTTTTCTATAGCGTGTTTCAACAAGCAACACAATTAATTAATGTGCATGGACGTAACAAATAAACAAAGCAGCGTTTATTTTTAGTACTCACCTGCAACGGCAACGATGAAAGAAGTTGTAACCAATTAATAGCTTGCAGCACACGAACTAGGGCGGTGCAAACAAAGTGTATAATATCCAATTAGCGGCATGTAACACGTGCACACTGGACGCGGCACCTGGACAAAAACGATGCGAACACCAATGCGGTGTGTACCAATTCACAAACAAGACGGCACTATAAGTACGACTGTGGTTTTACGATAACATTTTCAGCGGCTTTTAATAAGCGAGGATATGCGGTTTCTTCAACGATATTTTTTGAGCGGTTTCAAAAACTAGAGCGACTTGTTGCTACGGCGGTTCAATAACATTCTTCAAAATGCGAATACTTGAACAAGCTAAGGCGGACACTTCAATACTTGTAGAACGATTTCGTTTAGCAAGTTCCTTGGATATTCCAAATCGATAATCTGGTGCGTCGGCGCGGCTGGACGTTCACCATTCACAAGGATAACGTACATCAAAATAAACGCATTGGGGGAAATTTAACTAACAAAAATTTAAATCTACCGCGTCGAATTGAGAACAGCAAGCAAGCGCAAGTAATAATAAAATCCTAAACTATAAACTTACAAGGACGGAACAATTATTAAAAAGAAAAAGAAAATATTTTTAAAGGTAGTGAAAATATTACACAGAATACAAATACTCAGCAGCATCTCGATTTACTAGATTTAAAACCGGAAGTTCAACATTCCGTAGTACTTGTACTATATTTCTGAACAGACTGTAACATATTTTTTCCAAGATTTATAAATACAAGCATTTTCAATATTATCCAGTTAGGAGTCAAGTATTGTTTAAAATAAGTAATAAAAGTCCATGTTTTATCGAATGATTGTTTGAACTTTGTTCAATTGACAGCAACGTAAGGTAGTTTTGTTAGTTCGTCAAATTGGACTGCTTTGGGGTTTGGTTCTTAAAATAAGTAAGATGGGTTTTGGAAGGTATCCAGTTTGCGATATGCAAATCGTCATTTTAGATATGCGCCATTAGATGAGAAGGTCTAATGTAAGCTCTGCTTTTTCTGTTAATGGTAGTCGGGTAAAAGTATTTGATTCTTTATACTAATTTTATTTCAATTACGGCGTTTTTTACAGATGGTTTTAAGGAGACTACTTTGCCACGAGGTCGTATCATCTTAGATATACATGGCGTCCTGATCTACGTCTTTTCAATTTATTGGTTTGTGGATGATGAATAATAAATTCAATTAGCAAGATTGAAGGAAAGTAACATCAGTACTCAATTTCTTGATAATTTGAGATTCCGGAAAATTTCTGTAAGAAGTATGCTTGCTTCGGTTCGAAACATATGACTCTTTTGTGTTACCTTGCGAACTTTTAACGTTTGTTTAACAATTTAAGGTAAGTAATTAGTTTTACACTTGTAATCTTGCTACTTGTTCCAATTGAAGTTTGATAAGTACTCGGTATCACATTTACACGAGCAAGTTCACCTAACAAATATTTATTTATATTATGTGAAATCAGGATGAATGTTTATGTTAAAAGAAATTTTTGTTTATATAACTGATTTGTATTACACAAGCCAAGCAAATAATTATTAAAAAATCAATATTTAAAACTTAAGTATATTGTTAAGAAGATTAGTCTTGGATATGATATACTATAGCCTTTTGGCTTATATTTTAAGGAATTGTTAACTTTAAGGTGACGTTTAACATATAGTTCCAAAAGTTGCAAATATGGTTTGATAATAGATATATTTTATTACAGGAAACGATCTCATATGTTGTTTCTTTTGCAATAACAGGGTAGTAAGAGCACGTCTCTTATAACCTTTCTTTGTCCTAACTACATTGTTTTATTACAGGTGCTGCGCCCTCCTTTTTAATAACTGTGTTCACTCAGCGAATGCGATATTTTTCTCTGAGGAATTCCAAGTTCTCCCTTAGAGTATATTTTGTTTTTCTGTGAGTCTAAAACTTGGTGGCGCCCTCTTTAGTGTTGTTCTAATTTTAGTTTTTATGGAGTCGCGTGAAGTATAGCTTTTGAAGACTCACGACCGTCTTTCATTGCCCTTCCAAGGAATAGATCCCTAACTACGTCGGAAGACTGCCTTTCATATAACAACTTATTTTAGGAAAATAATTTCGTAGTTAGCCACTTACAGCATGGCAAGGTTGCAAATTTCGTTTCAAGACATCGAGATTGTACTCAATATTCTTAAGTGTTTCGTCATAGTTAGCAGGTTGAAATTTTTCGCGAAACAAACAAACAATATCGGACCACTTTGTTATCAAATTTTTATGAACCCTATTTAAGATTAAAGCTTTGTCGGATAATAAATCAGACTCGGAACTACATAGCTGAGAAGTAGAAACATTGTGCGCAAGACATAATTCGTAACGCGTAACAAGAATGCCTTGAAAGACATCTGGCCATCACCTGAAAATTTTAAATCCCACTTAGACACTAACTAACTATAACTATACACGAGTTATACTAAAACAAACGAGGTAGTATAGTAGAAACATATCACAATAGAGTATCAAAATACAAGTAAATAAAAGTAGGAGTAGGATTAGGATTAGAATAAGCGCGCCAGTGTTTTCAAAAGCTTGCATTGCCAACGAAAATACAATTTTGGTAACTTGGCATAAAGGAAAATCTATAAAAAATCATCAAGTATCAGACAAGGAATAATAAAACAAACGCAACAAAAATTTTTTATCAGGACTAATGGTGTATTTACAGTAGAGTTCGGGACCAAACGTTGAGTAAGAATAGATGTTTCCAAGGGAACAAACTCTTAAGTAAAAAAGAACGGTTTCAGAAAACGAGCAAATTTTAAGTACGAGAAAAAGGTTTCGAAAATTGTAGCCCCCACGTTGGGTATATCAAATTTTATGTTACGGTATTTCGCGCAGACAAGAAAGAAAGTAGTAAAATAAGTAAAGAAGATCGCTTACACCAAATACCGCAACAAAACAGAAGGGTAGAATAGAATTCCAGAAGAATTTGGATTCCGTACTAGCTCAAAACGTCGCAGAGTGGTATGGGTCATACCGAACGAAAAATTGGTAACCTCAGTAAGTAGATTTATTTACAAACTGTTAGTTAACAAACAGTATCAAAAAGAATATTTACAAAAACCAAATGGAACATTTCCGTAAACGTTCTGTTACAACATGAAGTAAACAAAAGCGTCAACTCGCATATAACACAACATTTAAACAAATATAGATTAAGAATTATTTACCAGTCACATAAAATTTTAAAATCTAACGAACACATACAAGAATACTTACACCATGTTTTCAGCCCTAAATATATACAAGAGGAAAATTACACATTATAAACTGTATTAGGACGCTGTTTCACCTGCTGCTTGAAGTGCACTTCCTTTCTGGTTCTAGAATATTTTAAATAAACGTGCATTAAACATGTTATAAGATCCCTGAAAACAAATGTTTAACCACAGGAAACTTCTAGTGATGGTCAGATGACTTACAGATGTTTTTATAGCTTGATAAACAACAAAATCACAGCTTTCACTTACCCGGTGATCGAAGAAACCCTTTGTTTTAACAAACCAGAAATAGGTAAAATACACGAATTCCGCGAACTTTGAGGCTTCGGGATGAACTTCATAATAATAAACATCATCATCATTAGGTGTTCAGTCCTGGAACTGGTTAGACGCGTACCCTAATTGTTTTCTATTCTGAACTAACCTACACATTTCCCTGAAAATTGTCACAGTCTGCATCTTTCACTATCTGCGTGCAAAAGTTTAATCTCAGACTTCCTCTACTTCTTTTTTCGTATATCTGCTTGTACTATATCCCGTACTATTCCCCAAAAATACCTTAGAACGTATCTTATCCTTCTATTTCTCCAATTTTTTTTTGCTTTCCACAGATATCTTTCTTCCTCTACTATTTCGATAACCTATTTGTTATTAATATTGTCTGAACATGCTATCACCCTTATACATCAGAAGCACAACATTCCAGAAGGTTTCTATCTCTTTCTGTCTGCTTTTCCTACTGCTCCTATTTTATAGACGTACTGTGCTGTGCTCCACGCATATGCTTTGAACAATTTTTACTAAAACGTCTACTTGGACCATGCTAATAGTAATTTTTAACTTTCGTAATTGGGCAACGATTTAATTTTCCTAACCCAAAGTTATTAAGTGTTCTACTCTAAATATAAAGTCCCTATTTATTTTTGATCGCATTTTTATGTTATATGTTGGTATTTAACAATATTAGATTATACCATCTGTTGTTGCAGCTTTAATACTAGTTTAGTGTTATCATAGGTCATTCTTGGCTTGGAGACAAATTATTAATTCAATAAATTTATGTCTTTGACAACTTATAATGCTCGCGGTTTATCAAACTAGTTTATCTATAAAGTCACGTTGAATTAATTCAAGCCGGTCTAATTTAATGCAGTATTTGGAAATAATATTCATCCTCTTATAATTCAACACTTTAATGACTTTTTGAAAGGTTTCAGTCAAACATACCGCGAGACCCACAGTATTTGTAGAAACGTGTGTTGAACACAGAGTACAAGTATTGCAATGTGCTTACCGCAGCTGTTGTTTTGCTATGTTGGTTCAAGAACTTGTGCTCGACCTTCTGGTGACTTTTAGTAAAGTCGCCTACTTCTAGACTACTTGAATAAACAAATAGATGAAATATAAATTAAATTTCTAATTCTTGCTTAAAGATTAGCAACAACTCATAAAAATAAATCAAAATAAATATAGTAAAACTTTTATACTGTGCAATTTTGCACAAACAATTTTTTTGAGGTTAGGAGTATATTAATTATCTGCACGCAACTTGTGAAAACATACAAAATTCTTTAAACTGTATGTATTTGAATTATACTATTACAGCTTGTTTAAGAGAAATCTTCCTGTTAGTCAAGAGTACTGTTGGTGTCAAAGTTCATTGCTTGTCAGTAACCAATCATTATATAGTTCCTTAAAGAAACCTTAGAATTCATTTTTGGTTACGATACTATTTTTAACTTTAGGGCGAACATTTAATCTTACAAACACGATAAATTTCTACTACACATGTAAATTAAAAACATCTCATTTTAATCTGTTTTGCCAAAATTTTTTTAAACACTTTAGTACATTTTTAGTTTAGATTTATTCTACAGGTATTTGTGCTCCTCTTTTTAATTTTTTTGTTTGATAGTGTTCTCGCCAACCATCATTCGTTCGTTCCCATCTGTCTATTTTTTTCCAGGCGAGCTAGCGTCCACTTATTTTCTGTTTATCTTTACCTACCGACCGTCTCATCGCTCAGCAGGGTTGATCCCTAGCTAGCTTATCCTCTTAGAGTTTTCCATTCCTCTTAGCCACTTTCTGCATCTACTGCTTATTCTGGGCTACTAGTTTCGTTGGAATTACTTGACTTCAATTAGGACACATTTTGTTATATTATTGCGATTTGAGAGGCAATTTGCTTCCAACACACAAGCACATTTTTTGAGTGGTTATAAAAGTAAACCTTAAGTAAGTTCTAAACCATAAACTTTAAACAATGTGGGACATGATAACGCAGTGGGGCATTTAAACTTAGTTTCAGAAAGAATCGAAATCGCTGGAAAAACTGCTATTAAAGTATCTTTTTCAGCTATTTTGAACGATACTAAAGATTCTGTAGCAAATGAAAGGCCAGAGAGAACTTATCTGTTAACTAAGAAATACCTACATAATATAACTCAAACATTGAATTTAAACAATAATTTTATGCGCCACACAAATGATGCAATAGTATGAGTTATGGATAAATGACGTGAACGAAAGCCAAACTGTTCTAAACTATTAGCAACAAAACAGACCATGCGACCGTTACTTATATTTGAAGGAAGAAGCTTTTATTTTAATTATCATGCATCTTGGGCAAGTGGAAATGTTGCAGAAATTTTCAATTGAGTACATCTATATAGATGAAACCCACGGACTCAATGCATGTAAATTTGAACTTACAACTTTACTAGTATTGGACGATATGAGAGAAGAATTTCTTTGCTGTTTTATGTTTTCGAACAGATCTGATGAGGTAATTACGATTAATTTGTTCAAAGAAATAAAAGAAAAATTAAACAGGCAAATTGAACCTAAGGTGTTTGTGTCTGATATGTCCCAATACTATTATACAGCTTGGTTACAAGTAATGTTACTGTTAATTAAATAACAAACCAAAATAAACCAACTTAGTAAATATATTATTAAAACAGACATAATTATAATTGTTTAACATAACACAAACAGCAGACCTCAGAATCAGCCATCATGACATCTTCATCTTAACTACCAATGACAATATTCCACAACTATAGGATGAATGCTATTGGCCAATAAAGTGCGCCAAAGTTTAAATTCAAATTATAAACTGATTTATAATTCTAAATGTGAAAACGAGAATAATACATTAAATAATTACTTAACAATTTCCCCCTTTCTCGTTGTCACCCTAAACCCTAACAAAATTAAAATAATTCCTTCAAAAACATTTTTAAACGTGGCAGATGAAAAGCCTTACTAAGGATGTCTGCCCAGTTAACCTTGCTATTAATATACTTTATTTCAAACTATTTATCTAAATATAATCGGAGTATGTAATGATACTGCACGTCAATATGCTTTGACCTAATATTGATTGCAGGATTTCTGACAAAGTAAATGGCACTCTGATTATCTGCATATAAAACTGGGAGCTTTGAAATTTTCCCCAAATTGGAGCACCCTTTCAATATCCGTATGATCCATTGCAGTTCTGTTGCGGCTTGACTCATTGCAACATACTTGGCTTCCATCGATGATTTACTAGTACAACGCTGTATATTACATCTCCAACTGATAGGAACTGAGTCTAAAAACAGTATATAACTGCTGATGGATTTTCTATTATTTAGGGATGTCCCAAAAGACGCATCAGTGTACATTTTTATATCACCCTCCATAACTCGTGACAGGTCAATTGTCAAATGCTTCGTAGCATAAAGATAGCTTAAGACAGTTAGTAACAGTTGCCAAACATTACTATTTGGACTTGAGGTAAATTGGGCTAACTGAATTGTAGCATAAAAAATACCAAATCTTGTTCTAGCTGCTATAAAAAGCAAACTACCAACTAATTCTTTATAAGGATGAGCAAAGGTTTGCTCAGTATAATTTAAATCCCTAAGGTTAATTCCAGGATTTAATGGAATTGAGATTGCCTTTTGTTTATTAATGCGGAATTTATCAGCAATCTTTTCAATGTAGTCTCTCTGATGTAACAAAATTCTATCACCAGTTCTTTCAAACTGTACCCCTAAGAATTTCTTAATTGGTCCTAAGTCTATGCATTCGAGTTCTGCCTTTAAATCGGTAATGACGGAACCCATTAATATTTTGTTTTTGGCGAACACTGCCATATCATCTACATATATGAGTATAAATATTTCAAAATTCTTTTGATACAAACAAGGACAGTAATATAAAGAATTAAACCTCATCTTCAACAATATTGAATTTATATGACAATTCCATTCTTTCCCAGACTGCTTCAAACCATAAAGTGCTTTATTAAGCTTTAGTACATATTTTTGCGGATTGTCAAATACAAAGCCCTTTGGCTGTTCCATGTAAATTGACTCGCTCAAATCAGCATATAAATATGCACATTTAATGTCCAAATGTGTATCAACAAATTTAAAAAGACACACTAAATATGCAAAGAAGAATTTCACCAAAGTAAATTCAATTACAGGTGCAAATACTTCTTGAAAGTCCACCCCTTGTTGCTGTCTAAAACCATGAGCAACGAGTCTTGCTTTGAATCAATCAGATTTTCCATCAGTATTAGTCTTACGACTAAAAATCCAACGGTTTGTTATAACTTTGCAGTCTGTCGGTCGCATTACAATTTCCCATGCATTTCTCTCTTGTAGTGTGTTTAGTTCATCATCTATCGCCTCTATCCATTTGTCTTTTTCGATCGAGTTTACAGCTTCTTCATATGAACTCGGAATTTCAATGAGACCAGCAAACAAATAATCATTTCCCATAAATTGAGCCGCAAGCTCATTCTCTGGCGAATCATTTTCGCATTATATTCCCCAGCATGAGGAGTGACAATGATTCCAGAAGTCTGATCAATAGCCTGACCGCGAGAAATCCTAAAGTCAAATAAAGCTTCATCAAATTCTACTTTCTCAATTTTACAAAATTCTCTAACGTCTCCCATTGATCTAAGTTTAGATGAGCCCTTGTAGCTGTAGTAAATATCTTGTTGGCCCGCAGACTTTCCAGATTGTTTAGTTGAAATGGTTCTAACCCAACCAGATGCAACATTTGACATTTCCCCTGCCTCAGAACTACTGTCTGGGCTCTTTCTGTCTTGGATAACATTTTCTGGTAAAGGAATATTTTGATCTTTAAATTCCTCATCACCCCAACTATTAACAGACATAGGGTCAAATGTATCATTGGAAAATTGTTTAAAATACTCAAAACCAAGTCTTGACTCATCAAACTTTACATATTTTGTTTCTAGAATGATCTTTGTTTCAGGATCGTAAATCCTAAAGCCACGAGTACTAATCGCGTATCCCACCATAATGCCGGTTTTTGCCCTGTTTTGAAATTTATTTCTACGCTGCTTTGGTATATGATAAAAAGCCAGCGCCCCAAAACGTTTCAAATAATTGATACTGGGCTTGTGTCCATGCCACAACTCAGACGGAGTTTTGTTATTTAATGCAGTGTGAATTGTTCTATTTCGAATATACACAATGGTAAACAATGCTTCTACCCACAATACCCGAGTGAGTTTTGAATCTATTAACAATGCCCTCACACCATCAAGTAAATCTCGATGTGGACGCTCTACAACCCCATTTTGTTGAGGTGTATATGTCGATGTCCTACGATGTTGAATACCAGATTCTTCCAATAATCTTTCGAGATCATTGTTACAAAATTCTAATCCATTATCTGTTTGGACTTTTACTATTTCGGATTGAAACAATACTTCCAATTTCGATTTTAACTGTAAAAATGCTTCACAAACTTGCGTTTTGTCTTTTAAGGGTACTACGATCATGTATCGACTATAATCATCTACGACGATTAGAAAATAACGCGTCCCACCCAATGATTGAACAGGTGCGGGTCCCCAAAGATCCATATATAATAGTTCCATGGGGTTTTAGATTTGCCACTACTGTATATGCGTCTCGAAGGCTGCCTAGTGCTTTTGGCTAAACAACAGCTCTCACATTTTTCTACATCGTTAACTAACGAAATAGTTCCTCTCACAGCATCTGATTTAAACAAATTTTTGACTGAATTTGGAGCAATATGGCCCAACCTATGGTGCCATAACATGAGTGAATTTTTCTTGTATTGCACGTTCGAACTAACATCAGAGTTACGTTTAATATCATGACAATTATTTTCTACCCTGGACACAGCATTTGAACAGGAAATGTTAGCTTCATTAATAGATTTATTAACGATTTTGCCATATTTGCTTTTATCAGATACCAAACAAAACAATCTATTTTCTGACAGTAAACTAACTATTACCATCTTTATCAGATAAAACAATCGAATGGTCTTTAAAAGTAACCTTAAAACCACTTTCTATTAATAGAAATATAGATACTAAATTTCTACATAAACCAGGTATGTGATAAACATTATATAATTCAAGCGTACAGTTTTTACCTTGATCAGTACATATCAATAGTAAAACTGTTCCTTTACCTACTGCATACATGTTGCCACTACCTTGAGCTACAGATATGGGTTGAATTTTCGAATATTTGCTAAAAGATGCCCTATCTAAACAAAAATGATGCATAGCTCCACTATCTAGTACCCAATTGCACTCTTTTTGTTCAGGACTGTTTATTAAACCTATTAATAAACAACTAAAATGGAAAGTCGCTCCTGATTTATCATCATTACGATCAGTGTTTCCATTATATTTTCTATTTTTTTCAATTTGGCTCTTTTTATTATAATTAGCATTTAATTTAGTACGACATTGATTTCTATAGTGTCCTAAACGACCGCATCTATAACATTTGCTATTATTTACATTCTTAGTAACATTTAACGTAGATATTGCACTAGGTTTTGTAACTTAAGTTAACTTATTATCGTTTTTAACATTTAAACGATTTTCTTCTATCAACAAGCGTTCTTTAACTAATTTAGTTGTTAAAGTATTTGGCGGAATTTGACATATTGACTGAGATATAATATCATACAAATCCCCTAAACCTAGGAGCATAACAATAGCTACTAAACGATCTGAGACCTTTTATTCTAAGCGTTCAAGTTCACTTACTATACATAACACTCGTGATATGTAGACACCCATAGATTCTGTGTCATATTTCTTCACTGTGAATAAATCTCGATAAATACCTGCAACTCTTAATAATGAAGTTGGCTCGAACTCATTTTGTAAAATGGTCCAGGCGTCAAATGGGTCTTCCACGTTGTTAAGAAGAGGTTGAATTTCCTCCTCTAACGTTAAATAAATGGTGCTAAGTGCACGGCCCCGCCTTATCTCAAATTCATCTTTTTCTTTAGAAGTAGACGAGTCACCAATTGCAGGTTGCTTTTTCTCAATAAATTTGTATATGCCCCTGTCTTGCAACAGCATAGTACAGTTTACTTTCCAAGCAGTATAATTAGAATTATTCAATTTTTTTGAAGCTCATTGCAGCTTCCTTATGAAAATCCATAGCATGAAATAGTAGTGCTTTAATGTGAGAATTTTTATCGAGGTACTTACATGTATTGCCCCTTTATTAAAAGTCAAGGGGCTAAACAATAAATACAACTTTCTGTTAAATTTGTAAATTTAGTAAATATATTATTAAAACAGACATAATTATAATTGTTTAACATAACACAAACAGCAGGCCTCAGAATCAGCTATCATGACATCCTCATCTTAACTACCAATAACAATATTCCAAACTGTAGGATGAATGCTATTGGCCAATAAAGTGCGCCAAAGTTTAAATTCAAATTATTAACTGATTTATAATTCTAACTGTGAGAACGAGAATAATACATTAAATAATTACTTAACAGTTACCATCAAATCTGAGGTATATTTAATACTGCTTAGATCTATTCATGACCGCCACTTATATTTTTCAGGCACTTTTGTACGTGGCATGTCGATAGTGCATGTAGGAAGAATTTTAATAAGCTTTAAAACCAAGAGACAAAAAATAAGTGCAACTAGATTCCATAAGCGTTTATTTACTATCGATTGCTATTTTTTAGATAGTTGTGTACCGACAATTACGAACTTTGCTTCAAAAAAGAGATCCTGAAGCATTTCTTACCATGCTGGTAAATTTTGTGGCACTGATAGTTTCTTCTAATGAAATTATAGAATTGACCGCTATTTTAAAGAGTATTGTAGCGGACTACCATTAACGCGTTTCACCAATTTAGAACAAGTAATAACAAAGGTCTTTATTACTCACTATTCACAAGTCTAATTAACAGTGTATGCCTTATTTATAGATGTTTCCAGTCAAACTAGCAATGAAGCACTATCACACTAATGCTATTTACAAGCACTAATATCTTCTTAAATTAAATCCTTAAACAACACTAAACACTACTACAATTTATTTATTACACTTTTGTCTATTTATGTACAAGCTGGCGGTACAATATACACGTTCACATAACACAAATTTATATTTACTAAAGGACTATACACGAGATGATTTATATACGACATTTTGCTATAGACTAACTTCTACATTTATCACCGATCCTATATATGCTCTATAATTAAATAGATGACTCATATTCTGGCGTTTGCTGGGAAGTTCGAGACTTCTGTAAAATATACTTCGGTTATGCAGCTTGCGTGTTTGGCGGGTTGCCTAGTTCGTAACAGTATTATATAGGTAATGCCCAATCTGGGGCATATTGTTAACGTTTTAATGCTGTTATTATTACTAATTGCACATAAAGCGAATGCATTAAACAATCAAATATCTTTATTTATAAGGTAAAAATGCGTAACGTTTTGACAAACCAATAAACATTCTGATGAAATCAGAAGGTCTAAGGACCAATTATTTGATAGGATTATTACTATGAATAAAGGCAAAATTGCATAAAAATTAAAGAACTAAGGAAAGGACATAATAATAGTATAAATTTAAATGTAAATTCTGTTGTGCTGTCTGAGATAGGTTGGCAAGTTTCCTCCACTTCAACCAACGAAATACACTTACTTGAAGAAAAGATTTAAATTGTAAGTTAATCTGTATCTTTTGTGATCCGTGTCTACACTCATACTCATCATGCCTAGATAACTGTATTTGCTGGAATATACGCAAGCACATACGTTTGGTTTGCCAATACAAAAAATCCGTTGGTGAAAATCTACTACAATAAAGACAAGTTGTGCTAATATTTTAGTAATTGATGAAGGCAAAATTGAATTTAACGAAGAACATGCACAAATTATCTTAAGTTTTAAGCAAACAAAAAAGAAAAACAAATGAAGAAGAGTTAAACGCTGAAAAAGAAAAATTAAAAATGAATCACTTACAGCTAATAGAACAAATAACAAGTTTTGAATAAGTGGACGCTTTTAAAAAGATTACGCCCCCTTTGAATCGGACTATGGTAGTCATAGGTAAACAAATTAATAAAAATGAAATAAACCTTCAACAAGCAAAAAAGATACCTCTCAATAAAGCTATTGAAAAACAACACCGTTTATTCTTTACAAGAAAACCATTTTGTAAAAATAAATCACGTTCCGAAAGGACCTGTACCTTAAAGAAGTTTTAGATTATTAAAATGGGCGGAATGGCTTGTGCGTTCCAGCGATCTAAAAAGCAAAACTACAGGTTCAATCAAATTTATAGGGTCTTTGGTGAGGAACCATACTAAAGCAGATCCCGAAAGAGGGCAATAGCTTTTTCGGTACTTAGATCGGCAGAGACCATAGGGGTCGGAATAACATTCTAAGACACACTACTCGATGTGGAAGGCAATGGATGCGCACCACATTACTTCCAAAGTACACAGTGTACTTAAATTGTAATTAACATGATTGCATCCTCTGGGGTAAAAGATTCCAGAGTTAAAATAGTCCTTACATGTGATTTTCCAATGCTCCACCCGAAGGTACTACGTTGGCCAGGAAGCGAGTTTTTTTTTACCTGGAAAATTTTGAATTTTGTCAAACCCTTGCTGTTCCAAGCAAAGTAGGGATCTTTAACGTGCGTGGCAACACTCACACACGGGACCTCCATTTTACCTCTCATCCGAACGAGGGTGTATTTTTGTGAAAAATGCTCGCCTAACATTTTTCATGCGACCGTGTCGGGATTCGAATCCGGAACCTTGGGCGTAGTAGTCACACACATACTAACTACGCCACGGAGCCGCCTGAAGTTAAAATAGTTCTCCATTCGAATCTCCAAGAAGGGACTACTTTGGAGGATGTTATCAAAAAGTGTAGAGAAAGAGCCGGTAACATTTTGCAAGAGCGTGGAATGTCAGAAGTATGAAGCAAGTAGGTAAGCTAGAGAACTTGAAAATTGAAATGGATAAGATAGCGCTAGACATAGTAGGGATCAGTGAAGGTCGGTGGTTACAGGCGGGAGAATTTTGGAGTGGAGACTTCAGGATAATTCATACAGGATCAGAGGAAGAAAATTCGGGTGTGGGGATAGTTATGCGAAAAAACTGTATAGGAAACTACTAAATAAAGAACGAAAGAGTACTCATGGTTAGATTAGAATCTAAACAGGTAAATACAGTAATAATACAAATATATATGCCCACCTTCAGCTACAGTGAAAAGGAGATAAAAATGATCTACAAATATATCGTTGACATACTAATATGCGTAAAAGGACATGCAAATTTAATTATTATGGGGGATTTTAATGCAGTGGTAGTTGAGGGTAAGGAAGAAGCGGTAGTAGGTTTATGTGGTTTAGGCACGAGTAACGACAGGGGAAATAGGCTAATAGAATTTTGCAACAAAAACAGTTTAACCATCACAAACACATTACTTCAACATCATGCCAGATAACGATACACGTGGAAGATGCCAGGAGATATAGGAAGATATCGAATACATTACATTCCTGTTAAACAACGGGTTAGGAATCAAGTAAAAGACGATAGAAGCTACCCAGAAACATATATAGACACTGGCCACAACATCGTAATTATGAAGGCCACTCTTAAATTTAACGATTTGAAAAAGGAACAGACAAAGGCACTTTGATTTTGAGAAATTAAAAGATAAAGGTATCCACGAAAAATTTGAAAAGAAGTCAAATGAATTGCTTAAAGGTTTCGAGAAAATTTCTTATAGTAAGGAAGTAGAAACAGAACTGAATGACACTAAATCCAGCTTAGACATGGCGGTCAGAGATATTCTGTGGTATATACAAAAAGATAATAAAAAACTATAGACAATAAAGGATATTCTGAATTTAATAAAAGAAAGACGAAAATACAAAAATAGATAAGACGTAACAGCAAAACAGAGATACAAAGCCATAAAATTGGAAATTATTTGGAAAAGTGATGAAAAGTGCAGATGTTCTAAGATGGAAGTAGGAAAAACAGATGAGTCGTACAAACTAATTAGAATGAATTTTAGGGATATAAAATCGTACATAAAAAATACAAAAGACGCAGGAGAAAACTTCGTTATAGAAAATGTAGAGAAAGTGGTTAGATAGCAAGAATATATAGGGAATTTATATGCCGTAGAGAAACTAACAGCATTAGAACGGAATCAGACATTGAAAAGGATGACTTGGGATATCCTATACTTAGATAAGGCTTTCAATTAGCAGTAAAGGGTCTGAAAAATGGTAAGGCACCGGGCACAGAAAAGATGCAAGCAGAAACGCTGGACAAGCTTCTTCCAACTATATGTATGAGACAGCCGAGATACCCAAAGATTTCAAACGTAACATCATAGTCACTGTACCAAAAAAGAGTGGCTTAGATAGATGTGAAAATTTGCAAACAAAAAGTTTGACAGCACACGTGTCAAAAATATTAACTAGAATTGTGCAAAGACGAATGGAAAACGAGCTGAAGAAATACTAGGAAAAGATCAATTTGGGTTTAGGCAAAACAGGGGAACACGGCAGGCTATTATAGCTTTAAGGGTGATAATGAAGAAAACAGTAGAAAAAGGGGAAAACGTGTATATAGGGTTTGTAGATGTGGAAAAAGTATTCGACAATGTAAAATGGAAAAAATGTACGAAATACTCAAAAAGATTGGAATGAGTTTTAGGGGTAGACGGATATTACATAGCTTATACAAAGAGTAAACAACGGTAATAGAATTAAAAGAGAAACGCAGAGAAGTAAATACTAGGAAAGGAGTGAGACAGGGATGTCGCTTATCTCCATTGGTTTTTAACTTGTACATCGAAGAGGCAATGAATACTGTTAAATGCAGGAAGAGAGTTGCAATTATTAAGCAGGGACAAAAGATTGATATGCTAAGATTTGCAGATGATATAGCGGTATTAGCATCTAGCAAGGAAGAGTTAGCAGCTGCTCATAATAAAATGGAGACAGTTTTAACAGAGAGATACGGTATGAAAATTAATATAAATAAAACTAATGTACCAGTATGTAAAGGAAGGGAAAATAAATCAAACACAAGAATGATAGGTAACGAGAAGTTATAAGAGGTTAGATTTCTACTACCTAGGAAGCTAAATAACGGAAGATGTGAAGAGCAAAAAAAATTTAAAACAAAGATTAGCATCAGGTCGTGCTACACCTCAAGAAAAAGCAACTACTGTGTTCAAAGACAACAAACATAGAAACAAGGAAAATATTGCTAAAAACATATGTGTGGAGCACAAGCAGTGTATGGTTGTGAAACCTGGACAGCAGGAGAAACGGACAGGAAAAAGACAGAAGCCTTTGAAATGTGGTGCTACAGACGTATGATGAAGATATAATGGGATAGACAAATTTAAGAACAAAGAGGTATTTAGAAATGGTAGGAGAAAAAAGAAATATACGGAAAATTGTAAAGAATAGGAGAGATAGGATGATGGACCACATACTAAGGCATGAGGGAATAGTGCGGTATACACTAGAAGCAGAGATAGGAAGAAAGAAAGTAGAGGTTGACTTAGGTTAGACTATTGCACACTGATAGTGAAAGATGTAGGCTGTAGGAATTTCAACGAAATGTGTAGGCGAGCTCAGAATATAGATCACTGTAAGTACGGATCCAACCAGTTCGAAGATGCAAAACCTTAATGATGCAGAAAATAACTGTACTTAAACCTGATGATTATTATAAGCAACTACAGGTATTGGTTTTGAAATATTTTCAACTAATGTTGATTGTGCAAAAGGATATATTGGAAAACTATTAATTCGGCAAATGTTCAAGTGTTGGGGGATCTTGGTAGCCACAGGCTTTTTAACCATCTTCACATATCACTGAATATTGGGGAAGTAGGGTATATATTTATAAAACAATAGAAAGGGAACCGAACTGCATCTAACAAGAAAGAGCAGCGGCTATGTTCGAAGACAACAAACATAGAAACAAGAAGAAAATTGTTGAAAGCATATGTGTGGAGCAAAGCACAGTACGTCTCTGAAAAGGGGCAGTAGTAGAAGGAGACAGATAAATGGTAGAAGTCTTTTGGAATGTTGTACTTCAGATGTATGAGGATGATAGCATGGACAGAGATGTTAATAACAAAGAGGTTATAGAAATAGTAGGGAATAAAGATATCTGTAAAAAACAAAACAAAATGAGAGAAATAGAAGGGCAGGATACGTTCTAAGATATTTTTGGGGAACAGTGCGGGAAATATTACAAGCAGAGCTAGGAAAAAAAATAGGTAGAGGTAAGCCTAGATCAGACTATTGAACGCAGATAATGAAAGATGCAGACTGTGTAAATTTCAGGGAAATGTGTTGGTTAGCTCAGAATAGGAAACAATGAGGGTACGCGTCTATAACCAGTTCTAGGACTGAAGACCTAATGATGATGATGAAGAATAAGTCAAAATTAAACAAACCTACTTCGGAAGAGACATATTCTGCTGTTATGCAGCTTATAAATGTAAATTTTTAACGTTACTTTATTATATTTGATATTTCAATTCAGAAATGCTTTTTAACACTCTCCTTTTTAATGTGTAGTTCAACATTTTACTTGTAAATATAATAAGTATGTTTAAAATCACCTAATGGTATGGAATAATATACTATTATTTCTGCATTGTTTTATTTTATTATGGTATCATTAAGTTTTTAATCTTAAAGACAAGAAAAATCACAAAAAGTTTATATCTACAACTCTTATGATTGCTAATATTTTAAAAATTGCGCAGACTCATGCGGGCAGTTATGCGCAATGCGAAAATAGGGAACCAAAGTGGAATTCGTGTCTGTAGACGCTAGTTCAGGTGAGTACTTGAAAGTAATAAAAGAAAGGTTATCAGCAACCCATTTTTTAAGTTCATGTTATTATCGAAAAGCTCTTGTTTTATATCACGTTACTACGCCCAATCTTTGCGATAAACTCAAATTATACACAATCAAAACCGAATTTGCGGTCTTGGAATTCAAGGCGGCTCCGTGGCGTAGTGGCATGTGTGTGACTACTACGTCCAAGGTCCCGGGTTCGAATTGCGACTCAGTCCGCTTGAACAATGTTAGGCGAGTATTTTTCACAAAAATACGCCCCCGTTCGGATGAGAGGTAAAATGTAGGTCTTGTGTTGTGTAAGTGCTGTCACGCACGTTAAAGATCCTAGAAAATTTTGAATTTTGCCGAACCCTTGCTGTTTCACGCAAGGTAGGGATCTTGCGTGGAACAGCAAGGGTTCGGCAAAATTCAAAATTTTCTAGGTAAAAAAAGCTCACTTTCTGGCCAATGTAGTACATTCAAGTGGAACATTGGAAAATCAAATGTAGTGTTTTATATCACGTACCTAATTTTTATTCAGTTCATCTGGGATATTATATACAGTTTAAAAAAGAACAACAAATGTTTCTCTCTTTCAGTTGTTTTATAGCCTTGTTCGATAACATACATAAAAGCTAATTAATAATATACATAAATAAACCCAATATTACGCATGTTCTTCTTATAATGTCATCGCATACATTTTTTTATATTTTTAAATAACTCATTTAAGTATTATTAACAAACACAGTGACCTATCGTTGACATCCAGTGGTATAGTTCCCATAGGGGATTAGGTACTTTTCCGTTGAATATATCTGTTTATCCGAGTATTATTTTCAAACAATTTTACTGTATATTATAAATAAATAACGGATTGTTGATTTCTAATGACACTTTTATCAGCTAATATTTGTATGTTGTATTTCTTATAAAATCACTACGCCATTGAGAACTTCTAATTATATAGTTGCCCTAAAATTATCAAATCAATTCCTGATAACTTTGTAATTTATAAAACCACATCTCTAATCTTTGATTGTAATTTTAATTTGTTGACTCTTGCGTTTCTATTTTCATTCTTCACAGTTTCAATGTCGTTAAGATATTTGTAATTTTATTCCCCAATAACTAATTGATAATAGTATGTAAACATTTTAGGTGTGGAATACTTGAGATTGATAAGAAATACTCTATACATTCGTGTTCACGCTCACTTTATTTATTATGCTTCAGTCAGCTGCACGAGTTTATTACTTGAAGCTAATTTGATAGTGGGTACAGTGCAAGAAGGAGGTCTGGTGATCAGTGCAACCCCATTTTAACAAATTTACTATTTCACACATAAAATTTCTTAAAAATGTTACGGACTAGAAGCAGAAAACTGGCCTTAAAGGTCAGAATTTTTGTGATTGTCAGTATTACATTTACTTACTTAGTACTAAATAGTGTTTCAAAAAGTAAAGAAAATGTTTCATTATCTGCATTTCACACAGGTGAGTTAACACTTTTTAAATCTATTTATTATCATTGTACTTAAGATAGACAATAAGTGTTGCTGACTTTTTCTGATAGTAATTGAAGTTTTAATACGTACTATTGCCAATTTTTGCTCTATTTAATTGTGATAATCAATCATACGAAACAGTCGCTGGTAACATGTGTTTAGTGAATCACCATACTCGAAGTTAAATATTATCTAGTCATGTGCAATTTTTTAATTTATCAAGAGCTGTTTGTACGCCAAATGCGCTTCATCGTAAACAAGTTACTACCTGTGCTGATGCTATGTTAACAATAGGCTAACAATGCAAATAGGGTTTTGCAAATTCTGCTTTAAAGATAAGGGCTCTTTTTGCAAAAAGCTTGTAGCTGTAATTTAAGAAAAATTGTGCGCTCCAGCATATGTACGGAGTTTATGTTACTATAACGAAAGTTTGTTAGAAATAACCAAAAACTCTATTTTATATTAATATTTGCGAATTTTACGCACTTTGTCACATGCCTTTCTAACGCTTTTTCGCTAAACAATATCTCAGTTAATTACATTGGCCGTTAATCTTGGTTCTCTATTACCTCTATCTAAACTTACCATTCCTGAATAGAAAGGAAACCTAATACGAGGGACACTATTTATGTATTACGAATAGAAAGACTAAACAAATGAATTTGATGAAAAATACCTTTATTGCTTTTCAAAATAATCGCCTTTAAGATCTATATACTTTTGTATGCGATTGAGCCACCTTCAAAGCACTTTGTTCAGTCAGAAGATGGTAGCTCCAAAACATGCGTTTTGAAAGCCTCAACCGCTTCTTCGGGAGATGAAAATCGTTCTCCACGCAGTTTATCTTTAATTACAGGAAATAAGAAAAAGTCATTGGGTGCCAAGTCGGGGCTATAAGACGGATGACCCATCAATTCGATCTTTTGTGTGTCCAAATACTCGTTGTTGCGTGTGATGTGTGTGAGCTCGCATTCTCATGATGCAAAATGATTCGTCGTTTTGGGTTAGTTTCTCTCAATTTACCGAAAACTTCAGGCAAACAAATGGTCGTATACCACGCTGAATTAACGGTATTTAGATTTTCGAGAACCACAGTTGCCACAGGATTGGTTTTCGGGAAGAAAAACGCCACCATTTGCTTTTTAACGCTTCGAGAACGAACAACTTTTGTTGGCTTTAATTCACATCGAGACACCCAAACTGCCGACTGGCCTTTTCTTTCTGGCTCATACGCATAAATCCACGACTCACCACCTGTAACGATGTTGTATACTGCTTTGGATGCACTACAGTTGTATTTTGAAATCATTTTACGGCACCAATCGACACGAGCATTATTCTGAGCATCTGTCAACAAATGTGGAATCCAACGCGCACACAGCTTCCGAACACACAAATGTTCGTGCAAAATCTTATGTATGCTGGTCATACTAATGCTTAAACATCTCTCGATTTATTAATATGTCACATGACAATCTTCTTCAATTAGTTTTCGCACAGTATCGATATGTTCCGGCATAACGACCGATTTTGGACGACCTTCTTTAACTTCGTCCGTGAGCAAACTACGTCCACGTTTGAAGTCAGTATACCAGCGATATACAGTGGCTGTGGATGGCGCTTTGAATTCAGTTGATTGATGCATTGTTAGTGAGCTAGACCACGTCGAAGGTCATAATAAATCATAGTTTGAAAATTTTCGCGAGTTAATTCCACATTTTGGCTGAAATGAAATTTTATACACAAATAATGCTCGCACGTTAAAACGTTTTGAGTACCTATAACCTCAAAAATGTCAAACTCTACGATGGCAATTTTAGATTTCACCTGGCAATAAGAATACATAAATAGTGCTCCTCGTACCGTGTTAGAATACTAAAGTGGCCATTCAGTTGGGAAATCCAAATACCAAAATTGCAGCATGGAACGTAGACGAACATTTCGTGCAACATCTCTACTAAAAACATTAATTGTTATCATAGAAGTTCATCTGTTCTAGTTACAGTACCCTTTAATATATATCATATTTTATAATGAATGTAAACAAATTGACAGCAATAGGGATATGATTTTGAGTAAAAAAAAGCATGTGAATATATGCAACATGGTATTAGGCAGTTTACCTGCAGGAAGAAACAAATTCAATAATAGAAGTGCAGGGACTGTAAAAATTAAGGGTTTATATTCTGGGATTCCCTAGCTTTGAAGGCAGGTCCTGAATTCAGTACATTTTGATCCTTCGCCATTTGTAAGACAGATCTTTGCATATCAAATGTCCGATTTTTTAAATAAAATTAAACTCCATATTTATTCAAAAGTAATTTCATTAAAATAAACATCACAGCATCGATAGTATGTTGCTAACAAGTAGGCAATTCCTCTATACAGGGCCGACAAAAGTGTGACACAAGCGAGGCAAATACTCCGGATCCTGATTGGTTCGGACCCGTGCTCGGGTTTGATACATTTATGTAAAGTACAACGGCGTAAGTGGAACCCGAAAAATTCCTAGTTAAAGTTCATTCTACTCTAGAAACATCTTTTTTGAAAAGTGCTGGTTATGACTACTACAGATGGTGGATGTGATCTTGCTGTATAAGTTAATATAAGTAAATAAGTTTTAATATGCAAAGACAAGTTTCACTTGTGAAAAACTTTAGTATAAGTCATTGGGTTCCACTTACCCCGCAACATAGGGCAAGTGAAACCAAGGTCAGAATTACTCATAAAACTGTCCGTAAATAGCAACGGGGTAAGTGTAAATGAAAGGAGACATTTTAAAATGTAATACAATTCAATTGTTTGAAAAATTAATATGTTTCCAGCGAACATTATACCATATTAAAAGAAATAGAATATTAAATTAGGGCCTTCTGACTCTTTGTCTGTGCATTTAAGCCAGTTGGTTCTGGCAAAATAGATTCAATTTGACTATTAAAAGCTACCAAAATATGTAACACTTAAGGACAGTAGAATTTGTTTTTAGATTTTAGGCTCTTTCTAAGACAGCTCTTTTCAACCTCTTGATCAAAGCAATTTAAGGTTTTGGCCACGTAATAAACATTATCATTGCCACCTTTAATTGGGAATTTCATCAGGACGAAGTCGGTGGGTTAGACTTCTCGATGAACTTGCTCCTCAACAGGAGACGGGGAGAGTATTCCATATTCGGAACTATCGTCAGAATCTGACTGTTTTCCAGAGAAGTCATTCTGCTCGTCTTCGCTGGTGTCTGAAAAGTCCCGAGGGAAATCTTTTACCTTTGTGCTTTGCTTGCTTTCTTTAACTAATGTCTCTTCGTCTTGCTTCTTCCTATCATTGAATTTCTGGATGACATCTGAAGATGTTACGACTGCAGCTTCAGGACATATTTTTCTTCGTTTCTGTTGACTGGCTTACGGAATTTGGTTAACATGCTTTAGAAGGATTGTTTTGAAAAATTGCTCACCTCTCATAGATGTCCCCGATTCCCTTAGAGCATTGTCCACATTGTTATCGCTCGATGCATGGACGGTTGTGGTTGTATCTGATGTCTGGATTGTGTGCAGTGCTTTTAGAACATCCAAGATCTAAAACGATGTTGTCAACCGATGGAAGAGATGGGCTTAGCAAGGATGAATTTTAAGCGAGAGAAACTTGAAGTCTTTTTAGTGCCGCAGGTACAAATGATTAATTGGGAAGGATGGTATCACAAAATGGGTAAATCCCTCCCTTACGAAACCCGTTCTTAATGGTTTCAGACCTTAGTTCTTCCCATACTTGAGAAATTATTGATAAAAACAAGGACTTGAGCAACGTAATCCCCTAACTTATGCTTTGCCACTTAATTATGGCCTTATCATATTGCACTTTAAACGCTTAATTATTGATAAATTTATCGGTTGCAGGATATGGTTGGTATAGGGTGGTAATTTGTCACCTGCCTCATTTCCACCCAACAATACTGAAAAATTTTCCTTTCCTGGCTCTGCGGTAACTCTTTAGATACAAAGTGCGCATCTCGTATTTTACACAAAATAAAATTAATCAGTAGTAAATAAACATGTGAGATCTTTTGTCAAGCGTTTTTAAAATTGCACCTAATACTTTTTGTAAAGTAAACTAATCAGTAGGAAAGAATTAACGTGTGTCTGTCAAACATTTATAACAATGGTACATCACACCTGTAAAGCGATAATATCGATTCGCAGCGACAAGTTGTATACCTGTATGTGTCTGGATACTTAACTTGCAATCCGTCGGGAGTGAGTCAGCACAGCAACGCCACGGTAGTCAGGATCCATTTGCCCTGTCACCGTAACTGCAGCAGCGGTTTACAGACCAAAGCAGTTGGTCTACGTCAACGAACAGTTGGGCCTACATAAAGAAAGAACCCATTTGGCCTCAAGCTAAAAGCTAAAAAAGGAATCTGATTAGAATGGGTAAGCGCGGGAAAACTCACCGAATACACACAAAAACCTCCTACTTGTCAAACAAAAAAAACGTGCATTGCTTTTGAAGTACCGTGACCAATAATGTAGAAAATATTTCAACGCACAAGCTGCAGATTCAAATTCAAAATGGGTTCAAATAACATGAGTTCGAACCGCTGTCCTTGCGTTATTGAAGCGCGATTAGCAAACTGGAAAACATGCGATCAAATAATAGTAGGATCTATTATTTCGACAAATCTTTAAATAAGAAATACAAAAGAAAACAATTATACGTTATCAAAATGTTTAACAAATTAACGGATACCTAAAACAAGGTATTGAATATTTAATCTATCGACTAAATTTTCATTTTAAAAGCAAAGTGGATTTGAATTAAAATTATGTTAAGTGGGCTTATGCTGAACAGGTATACTATATAGGGTATTGTTGGAGAATTTAAGAATAGAAAGGGAATTTATGTAAATGAAACAACCAAATACCGGATATGGTTTTACTGCCGGAAATGAACGTAACATGCTTATCTAATTTTTTGTTGCATTTTAATGTTCGCGGATTTCTTGAATAGAGCATTTATTCATAATTGGCTATTTATACAACGTTTCTGAGTAATTAATGACAAATTTGAGAATTCTAGAAGAATGAAGTTAATTGTGTCTCTGTTCTTTGCAAAAGCAATTAGGTCGATAATGTTTTTATACAAGAAAGGCGCGCTTTGTTGTAACAAATATTTTTACACACAGAAAATTTATTACATAAATAATTCAAGCTTGCAATTGCTTTACATCTTAATAAAAACTTGGAAATCAGTAATTCAACGGATTACGTTTTTAATAACCAACGTACTTATTTTAGAACAAAACCTGTTCTACTAAGTAATACACGAAAAAATTAATCGCAGTTGCTTTCTTATCCTTTGCAAATGCAATACGATTGATATGGTTTTCAGGCGGATGCATTAAATGGTTTTGTATTTAGAATAAAAACTTATTTTTATTAAATATAGAAGGCTTTATTTACTCAAGGTCTTAAAGTTTTTACATAATTAAATAATTGGCTTCTTTTATGTTGCGTGCAATAAAACATGCTTTTTATGATATCTTCGAAGAATTAATTTATACAGAGTAGAGCAATTAAATATTCGGAAATTTAGATTTTTTCTCGTTTTCTTGTCTTTGGGTGGGTTTTATTCATACAATTTGGGTTTCCATGACTCTCGTGACCTCTTTATCGCATAAATATATTCAGCTATTTTAGTAACGATTTTTTAATTAATATAAAAATTATTACATGGAATAGATCTGTTGGTAGGGAAGTAAATTCTTTTTATGTTCTAAATTTTTGCACTTATTTAATGTTTGATCATAGCACAATTAAAATATAACAGAGCATTAGTAAAATTAAACATGTCTGTTAGTTATAATATATACACGGTTACGTTGATCAGTGGTTAGCAAAGTATAAATGACCATAAGTTTTCAGATAGATAAAACAAGAATAAAAATAAGACAAGAGTCAAAGTTTAATAATAATTTAACACATCGAAATGCAATTTGTAGTTAAAATCTGGCTTACATTAGAGTATGGTTAAGGAGCTTTACTATATTTATTAAATAATAATATTCAAATTTATAAAAATAAATGTACCAACCTATTAAAGTTTTTGTAATTTTTCTTTCTTGATTCAGAATGATGGGCTCTAAACCATTTAGTTTCTTTTTTCGTTGCTTTAGCAGACTGCCATTCTGAAATGAATTTTACTATTCAATAGTACCCAAAAAATACAGTTATATAATTTTTGTGAGTATCATTTCCACGACAAACTTCTTTACCTCCCTACTCAAAATTTTGTTCACTGTTTTAAGAACGGTTTACTCTTGTTAATTGGAAAGAAAAACAAAACATAGAGATTTGGAAATAGCACAAAAGAAAACTATCGTGCCCTAGCAAACAGTCGACTAAAGACTTTAAATTTTGATATTTAAATAAAGGGTTGCTAACTTTTCTAAGCATTGAACCTGAACTCCTTCCACACAAGAAAGTTTGATTTAAAATTTTAGTATATTTTTATTTATTTTTTTAACAACCTAACATTCAGTTATAATTTATAATTAAAAGGCCTTATATCTATCTATCTAAGGGGTTGTTGGCCAACACCTACCAATTCACAATTTCGTTACAGGTAATAAATAATTGGAAATTTTAAATCATCGAATTAAAAATTTAAGTCTAGAAAATTATATAATGACTCTACCATCACGGAAAGGAAAAATATTGGATGTATTTGAAAAAACTAATTAAGTGAATACTGCTGGTATATATGTTAGAGGTTTGGTTAATTCCTTTATGGGCAAACTTCACCCACGTTAACAATATTGAATATCGCTTGGGTATTTCTTTATAAACACAATATGATCCCATACCGATAAACTGGTTTATTAAGTTTCATTGTTCAGTATTTTTACCATTGCCCTCGGTTCTGAAAATTATTGTTTCGTTGACAGACCACATGTTGTGTAAAATTACCTATATATCTTACAATTTACATTCTCTTAATGATTTTCCAAACCGTGAGTATATACAAAATAAAAAAATTCATATTGATCCTTCTAACTGGCGTTACTTTATACAAATTTTTAAAATCTGGTCTGAACTTAGAAAAAGGTATTTGCTTCGTTATTTTAGAGTTATACTCCAACTAACAAAACCTTCACTATATCACTTAAGTGTTCAAAAAAGAATAGATTGTGCATAACAACATCCCAACAGGAGAGAGCTATTACATTATCGCACTAAAGCATTATAAAAGAACAAAATCCCCCCACCAAATTATTTAATTTTCTGTATAGCATCTGATTGCACCAACATTGCACCACATAGCACTACAAGACTGGTAGCTAGCATCCAAAAACTATGTCCGTTACTACAGTTCAAAGTTGGGGGGGTGCTAAGGTGATACCAGCCCCCCATTACACTTTTTTACAAATTTTTCTCTTGCACCTGATGACATTAACATAGCACCACCATTTTCACAGCTAGCACCCAAAAATTGGCGTAGATATAGCAATTTAAAGTTTAGGGTCCTAGGCTACTTCAGCCCCCCCTCCCACCCCACTACATTTGCACCTGTTAGAACTTACATAGCATTACATAGCACCACCAATCCCATAGCTAGCACTCAAAAAATTACATAGATATAGCGGCTTAAAGTTTATGCCCTTAAACAATCTCAGCCCCACGCCACTTTTGTTTAATTTTTTTTCTTGCACCTACTAGTACTAACATAGCACCACCAATTGTATAGCTGGCACCCAAAACATAGCGTAGCTATAACAGTTTAGAGTTTAATCATTATTATTATTTTTTCCTTGCATCTGCTAGTACGTCAGCCCCCCCCCCCCACTTTTTTGAAATTTTTCTTCTTGCAACTTTTAAAACTAATATGGCACTACATAGCACCACCAAACCCATAGCTAGCACTCAAAAAATTACGTAGACATAGCAGCTTAAAGTTTATGCCCTTAGGCGATGTCAGCCCCCCCACTCCACTTTTTTCTAATTTTTTGTCTTGCACTTGCTAGTACTAACACAGCACCGCATAGCACCACCAATCAAATACCTGCAACTCAAAAAATGGCGCAGATATAACAGTTTAGAGTTTAATTTCTTTTCTTGTACCTGCTAGTACGTCAGCCTCCCACACACACACTTTTTTGAAATTTTTTCTTTTGCAACTATTAGAACTAATATAGCACCTTACATGTGATTTTCCAATGCTGGTGGTGCTATATAGTGCTATGTTAGTTCTAACAGGTGCAAAAGGAAAATTTTGAAAAAATGTAGGGGGGGGGTTGACGTAGTGTATGACCCTATACTTTAAATTGCTATATCTACGCCAATTTTTAGGTGCCAGCTGTGAGAATGGTGGTGCTATGTGGTGCTATGTTAGTGCCATCAGGTGCTAGAGAAAGATGTGAAAAAAAGTGTAGTGGGGAGCTGGCATCACCTTAGCCCCCCAAACTTTGAACAGTAATAATTGACATAGTTTTTGAATGCTAGCTACCAGTCTTGTGGTGCTATGTGGTGCAATGTTGGTGCAATCAGATGCTATACAGAAAATAAAATAATTTGGTGTTGGGGGGGACCAAGGTGATCTTGCCTTATAAAAGTCTTTTACGTTTATAGTTAAAAAGGATGTAAATTGCTAATCTTTGTTTTAATGCTGTCAATTTGAGAAAGTTTGTACCATAAATACGTCAAGGTTATTTTAGAAAACAACCTGATAGTATGGTTCAGAAGTTATTTAAAAAAGAAATGAAACCGCTGCATAATTGACCTTTCATATTTTCTTCATCAATTATTATTTAAATAATTATGTTGATAACTTATATCGTTATTGCAAAGTTGTATTCATGAATGATTAAAACCATTTTTTAAAGACATGGGACATCATTCAAACGCCGGATGTATAATTTAAACATCTATTTAACTTACTTTTACCCACAAAAGCTTTCAAATTAACCTTAAACATTAAGATTGTTGTTAGAAACTAAAAAATATAAGCAACAAATAATAGTAGAAAATATAATAGTATCGCTTGAAAACAACTGCTGTAATATGACGGATACATATCAAGGTTGTTTATATTAAGAAGGATTAGATATGGAAGCGATATTAAAAAATATTTAATCAATCATTCTATTTATTCAATAATACATATGTCGATAACACTAGCATTAATACATAGTTTCCGTTTAAAAATCACTTTCAGTGTTTACAAAATATACAAAACTGAGACATACGAATAATATAAGGAAATTAATAAACAAATATTTTCAAACTTTTAAAAAAATTACAAAAAAAGAAACGTCCCGTGTAACGGTCCAGTATGTGGAAAAATTACTTACTCTACAAAGGTTGCCTTTTACATTTTAGGATTTGAGATTAAAAACAATTATTTATCAACGAAAGGGGATTTATTGTCTTTTAAAATATTTTTTTGGAAGATGTTTCATGCGTTTTAACCAATTTTTGAAGCACTTTTTGTACTCTAATTGAGATACCTCCAAAACATGGTTTTGAACACATTACCCGCTACTTCGGCTATCAAAAAACGTGCCTTCGTAATTTATTCTTGCTCTGAGAGAAGCGATTGGTTTTCCTTAATCTTTTAAAGACCATTGGTAAACAAACGATTGTATACCATTCAGAATTGACACCTACGTTTCTCTAACGGAACAATTGTGACACTTTTCTGAAAAAAAGAGACAACCATTTGTTTCGAATTTGTTGAATTTGATTCGTTTTTAAAGACCCATATAGTCGACTGCTGTTTATTTTCGGGTTCATACGTGTAGATCCACGATTCGTCACGATGTCATGAAGGTGTTTAGAAGCACTGCGATTGTATTTTATGATAATTTCCTTCGACCTACCGATGTGAACCTGTTTTTGGGCGATTGTCAAATTATGTGGAATCCAGCGCGAATAAATCTTTTTGATGGTTGAATGACCATCCACTTACATTTATTGGGAAGCTTTATAGAAAAAAGCTACATTGGCAATTCAATTTTATTTCTAAATATTTTGATTATTGTAAAATTTATTTAATCAGTCACTCTTAAAATTAAAGTAATCGCAGTATATAACATAACTATACCTCAAATTTTGATTTAAAAACATATATACCTATATTAATAAATATTTGCAAGGAAATTGTAAATGTTTATATACAAATAGATTGTACTGGTGTTTTAACTTGGCAACTGCGCAGATTTAACATATGTAAGAATGTCAATTGTCAAAATGATAATGCACCAATTTCCAGTTTTATAGCAAAAAATTTCAAATTCAATAACTAAATATTGGCAACTTGTAGTTTTTTTACACAATTTATAAAAGTATAGTAAATATTTTAGCCACTCCTACTTCCTTGCAGAGGAATCGTCAAAAATTCTTCCTTTAGATGTCACATAAGAAAATACCATTCGAACAAAAATACACTACTGGGCAGCATATGTCATATCTGTGAACTCGTCAATCTGTAATGAAAAATATGTGCATTGCATAATATCATTTTTCATTTTCAATATTGTTTCAACTCTTCTAGTAACGGTCGGACGAAACAACTGGAATTCTTTGATAGCAGACATAATTTCTGTTTTATTTTAAAGTTTGCAAGCAACGTACCTTCAGCTTCGAGAATGCTTCTTCTACAACTGTACCATCTTCAAATGTCTTTTTTTGTGTTTACATCTTCTTAAATCATTCTTTGGTGTAAAATTATTTGCATACTTTGTGCGCATAGATTTATAATGTCTTTTTAAGTTGTGTGCAAACTTAAGCTCAATAACAGGGGCGAATACACCTGTTTTTGATTATTGTAAAGAAGAATTCTCCTCCCAATCGTTGAAATAATATATTTTTCTAGTGCTCTGAATTTTAATTATTTGATGTCGTGGGCAATTATTTTTACGAGCTACTAGAGCTGACTAGGAGAATTAGACACTCTCGCGTTTAATGCTTTATTTATTAGTTCACGTATAAACAAAACCACAACTTTTGTATGTATACGAGACGTATGCTCAGTGCACTACGTAATTGACAGTACTTACAAAACATCCATAAATAGAAAAGAAACTACAATACAGAGGGACAAAACTATATTACTACGTTAAAGCGGATGTCGCGGTAACTTCGTTAAAGGCGGGAAATTCGAATTTATATAGTAGCTGATTTTTAGAGCAACGGTAAATTCAATAAATGTACAATGTTACATGCCAAAATTAGACATGTACACTTTTTAAATATGTGACTAAATTCTCGCCAGTATTTCAAATAAACTTCTTAAATTTCCGTCATTTCGGACAGCTGCGTTTGCGCAAAAGAATGCGCAGGCGCGGAGTGATGGCGCAAGTGCGCGGTGTGTGACACGACATTATTAGCCAACGAGACGTCGAACAGTGACGTTTACTTGTGTCGTTCCTTTGTCTTTTTTTTCAGAATGTAGGTTTCCCGTTATCTCTACCTTCTATCGTTGCCTTCGCCTTATTCCTTCGTCCTGCCTACAAACAGAAAAAGAGGGAAGACGTTAAACCTGGATTCAACGATGGCATAACGTAACCCACGTCCAAACAAACGAGATACATGGAAATCAACATGGCCCCTGCGCAAGGATGACCGCGAAATCGTGAAGAGTTCCACATTTTTGGGTGTGTGCTTTTTATCTTTTTTAGGGTGCATCTTGTATCACTGTAAACATATTTGATACGTGATACAATTTGACACGAAATTATGTCGTAATATCTTTGTTGTGCAATAATGTGAACGTGGATAGTACCAATGTTGCCAACTGTGGTAGTGGCTCTGAACACACGGGCGCGGGAATATAACAGTTGCGCTCGGGGTTATAACAACAAAGAGGCAAATTGATTCAACATTTACTTTGCTTTTCAATAATTTAAATATAGTACAGGTTTAGGTATAACTATAGGCATTTCACGAATTCTTCTGCTACAGTGTTCCCAGTTTGTCTGTAAACGATAATTGCTTGAATTATATCATCTAAATACAGATTATTTTTTAAAATTTGCTTACAATTTTTGAGATGCATCATTGGTACAACAATCATTTGTAGGTATTTTTTAGTCATCTTCAAAATGTAAATCACATACGTAATAACATTTGTAAACAATCGCCGGGAAAAGGTTAAAGATTTTGAGTTATTAACATTCTTAAGTCACATGTTGAAGTTATCAGGTTCACGCGGAAAACGATGTTTTCTGTTCACTTTGTCATCACAATTTAACACAAAACAGGTTCTAACATATGAAGACGTTGTAGTCAAAAATTAAATTTTCACAATAACAAAGCGGTCAAAACCAAAACAAATGCAATCAACACCGAATTGACAGATGAAAACGGAAGTTAAATGAAAATGAGGCGCTGAAGCGTCTGCCCCGTTGACTATGTCTTAAATATGGTTCAAGGTCATCTCATTAAAGATTCCTTTCTATTTATACGTGCTTTGTGGCAGTAATAACCCATCTCTCGACCTGCTATGCGCTAGGTGTTATTGAAAGGGAAACAGTTCGAGGGGAGGAATTTCTACGCCACCCATTTTTGGCATTGATGCTTTCGATTAAGGTTGTGAATTTTAGTTCATTTGAAGGCTTTGTTTGATCCCTATAAAAGGTAAATTAATTTGAACATCGTAACGTTGTGCACTCTGTGTGAATTAAACTGGGCTAGTCGTGGTATAATTTTTATTACATCGGCGTGCGGCGTTATCATATCAATATATATATATATATAATATATATATATATATATATATATATATATATAATATATATATATATATATATATATATATATATATATATATATATATATATATAGCTGTGATACTTCACCAGCCCTTACGATGGGCAGCATAAAAATGTCGTGTTATCTTTCTGTAAGAAAAATAAAAACCTTTGTGATTCTCGCCCCACGAATTGGGAGCAATAAAATGCTGTGTTATTTTCGCCCCCCGGTTTGGGCGTACATAAAATGCTGTGTTAAGCCCTTTATATTAATCAAGCACTTTTAAATGTTAAGTTATGTATCTCTTTGCTTCAACTAGCTGATTCAATTAAATAAAGTAATTCTACAATACACAATATAATGATTAAATATTTACAACCTTTTTAAAATCTTCCTTTTTTTCAGAATATTTACATCTGCCAGATTTAAGAAACATATTTACAACCTTTTTAAAATCTTCCCCTTTTTCAGAATATTTACATATGCCAGATTTAAGAAATTGAAGCCAGCAAAACGAGCCTTTTGTTATATTTAGACACCTTTTGAAACGTTTCAAGATGCCTATTGCCTTTCACAAATTTATCAAAAAAACCGCGGTTTTGATGACTCTTACATTATTGAATTAAACAGTTTACGGAAATAAATTATATCAACATATCTAACCTCGAGTGGTTCAGTAGTTTCTTTGCATCCCCAAGAGTTTTTGTATCCAGTCTGAATGTTAAGAGTCGAATTTGGAAGTCGACATCAAAACCAAAATACTATCCAAATCGTTATTCAAAATCTCATAAGTTAATCCAATAAAAGGTTTTCCATCTCCGTAATTAACAAAATAGTAATAGAATATTTACCATGTCAGTGATTACCAAAATTAATTTAACAGGAGGTAATCTCCGGCGTCTCCAGAGTCCTGTTTTATTTATTTTAGAAATTGCTTAATTTTACTAAATCTGGTTTACTGACGTCTATAATAGATCGGCACAATTTACACAATTTTTACACTTTTAAAAATACTTTTCACTTTATTTTACGTTTAACTGGTTACGTAAATAATTTAGCACTTGTGAGTATAGTGACGGCCCAGTTTCAAATGTATACTAACTTGTTGTTCAATTGTTATCGTATTTATAGGCCTTGCCCCTTTGTTTGCTATTCGTTGTTTTCACGTGTTGGGCGACACCATTTGTCTTATCTTTTGTGTACTCGGAAATTTGACCAATTGTGTAGTTCAAATAGTTGGAGGAACGCTCAAGTTGTGTCACGTACTCATTTATATAACATTACATTTAATTTAGAAATTTCAGGAATCTTCGTTCAATAAATCACATTGTTTGCTTATTCTAATCTTAACAGAAATAAATTTGATGTTTGTTTATTTCTTAGTTAAATTAGATTTTTGAACAAATGTAATACTTTTATGTCACGTACGATTTATTCAAATAATGCATTATTTTAGCTTGCGTATATAATGATATATTTAACGCACTTGTTGAATATTTATCTAGCCAATTCATACAGGTATTCCGTTGATTTAATTTTGATGCATTTCATTACATTTCTAAATCTTATCTTTGCTCGTAATTACTCTTGGATATGCGTTTAATTTCTTGTACTGTTATATACAGTGTGCACTCAACTAACAATATGTATAGTGACCTATTTACTCTTATAATATCTGTAATTATGTGCTTTTGTTATTTGGAAGTTTCTTTTGTTTACTCTACGACCCCTATGACTTAACCTACCCCTAAATTAACCCTATAATTATAGCAATATATATATATATATATTAGAGAATCAAATTCTCGTTGTGTCCTTTTGACCTATATACACAACCAGAATTTGATTTCCTAAAACCCTATCAAAACACTTTGCCAGTTGTCCTCTTCTTGATTAACAAATGCTCCGATGAATATGTCTCGACAAACTCTGCTTGCAGACACCTATTAACAACAATAGTCACACAATGACGCATCTATGAATCTGGTGTTAACTCTCATATTTTCAGTATAAGTTTACAATACCTTTCTTTAACGTTCAGTAAAATAAAACTTTAGGTTAAACATAAATTTGTCTTCTTCTTAGTTTCTTTCAAAATTATAACAAAGTATTTACAGCAAATTGTGGAGCTACAGACTCTACTAAATTATTAATATTGATGTATCTCGAACCAAGCAAGAATTAATTATTCAGAAAATTTAATGTTAAAATATTGTGTGAATTACTGCACATAGAATAATTATTTTTCTTATCGTTGGCAGTACTGCGAGTGATTTTACAATAGAAATTATTACAAATGATTTGAAAATGTCATTACTTTAAACTACATTCAAAGTTAATGCTAACTTTCAAATTATATCACGAGTACACAGTAAAAATTGAACACACAAACAGTAAATCATAGTAACAACACATCAATCTAACTTACAACTGTGTTTGGCATTTTGGTCTATCATGTCTGACTGTGTCAAGTGTTTGACTTATGTCAGATACAAACCGAAAGCGACGCCTAAATTTATGGCTATAAGTCAACTATTAATTTCAAATATTAGTAATTGCAGAAGAAAAACTGATTTTCAATGTTATATTAGCTAATAAGATGAAATAATAACTTAGACTTTTTTGCAAAGCCCAAATGATCATTACAAATCGAGCTAGTAATTGAAAGATGGAAAATATAAGAAACTGTATCTTCGGCATTCACGACCGATGCGGTAACCAATTGTGCCACCCGGACGGACGACTACAACTGGAAAAATATACAATCGTAAATCATGTACGCAAGAGTACATCAACCTAACTTTCAATTACGTTTTGGATTTTTGTCAATTATACCTGACAGTGTCAACTTTTTGACTTATGTCAGACATCTATAGGAAGCGACGGTAAACTTTACAGCTATTGACCAATTATTAATTACAAATATTAGTAACTGCACAAGACAAACCGAGTGTCAATGTTATATTAGTTAAAAAGACAAAATAACAGCTTTAACTGCTATACAAACCCTAAATAATCAATTTAAATCGAAAATTGAGCTAGTAAGGTCCCTGATAGGATTCGAACCTGTGTTTTCGGCTTTCGCGACCGATGTGCTATCAATTGCGCAATCCGTAATTACAATCGGAAAATATACAGGTCTAGATCATGTACGCAACTATACATCAACCTGTAACGATTTTTTTTTCTCTCTAATTGTTGGCTCCGCTAGCCTCACGCATGGGCGCTAGTGAAACAAATTTTCCTGGCCGACACTACTTTATTAACACCATACTTCAAGTTAGGTGTCTGCAAAACTAAGTCTTCCGACGTAACTAGGGGTCTATTCCTTGGGTAGAGCTATGAGCAATGGGGGGGTAAGTCGAAATCTGTGGGGGGTCACACTCAAACTAAAACAAACAGGCGCCACCAAGTCCAGATGGATTTATATTAATGGCATAGCAAATTTCTAAGGGCGGACGTGGAGACCCAAAGAAAAAAAGATCGCCTTCGCTGACATACAAACTTGTCTTAACAGAATAAGACACTGCTCCTGTAAGAAAGAATAATAGTTAAGTCACCTAAAAAAATGGGAACACTATTTGCGTCCCTCAAGTATACCTAAAATGCATAGAGAATATTTTCTACATAATGGAATCATAAAATTTAACTCTTGCTGTCTTTTGTTTATCAGGTCTGATCAAACCAGATCAGAATAAAAACTTTAAAGGTAGATTATTAATTTACTAGAAAGAATTTTCTTTGTTTCAGTAAATAAAATTTCATTATAATTAAATAAAATAAATATTTGATATTCTTGCAAAATTGTTGTAAGGTTTATCAACTGATCCTTACTCAAATATATTACAGTTCAGTGTAACTAACAATATTAAGGTTTTTATAACCCAACCAGATCTGTGTAGGTCACTTACAAATGAATATACGAAATTTTCTCATTAATTTAACAAAATTAATATTAGTTTGAAGTCAAAAGAATCACCAAGATATTCTCTAATTTTATCAAAAGTGGCAGTACTGTAATGCTAAACATCTGTTAGCCATTGTGCAATTGTTGACGGCATTGTTCAAACAAACAGGTGACGTAATAGCAGCTGTTAATTTACGTTGTAGCCACGTGTAGTCACATATTTACGGAACTAAGTGAAATCAAACCCGATACTGGGGAAAACCAGTCTAATCACAGGTAAAGTGAATAACAATTTTGTACATCCAACAAACAAAATGAAATAATGTACTTTCAGAAGGAAGTACTGAGGAAATTCTTAATTCTATTACGAACCCAAAACCGGCTGTCGTCTTTGGTTGCAATGGAAACAACTTCGCAGTGCGGGACCTGCAGCTAAATATGCTTGTTTTCCATGCTTTAATACAGATGTAGGAGCGAAGCGGATTTCTCACATTGGTTCAAGGCAGCATTACTTCATAGCGTAATCTTCCGTTTTCTAATTTTATTTACAAATATAATCTTTCATTGTGTAGTCCATAAGTTAAGGTTTCTACATTGTAATTTCAAAGTGGTCGTGCGGTTTCTAATTTATCGTTGCAGTTTCTGACGTGTTGTTGCGCTAAATAAATTTTAAATTAGCTAATATGATAACGAATATGCAAAATGTGGATTAAGTACTAACCGTTACTCAGGAAGTGTTTCACCAAAATAAGGCGACCCGGAGGTCACTCGCCATTCTTTTTGAATGCATCTTCACGCTGCCTTTAACTATCGACGAGTGCGCTCGCTGCGTTCTTGCATGGTGGGAGGATCATAAGTGGGGTTCTCGAACCTCTCACGCGCGCGCCAGTGGCTGTGGAATTGCACCGAACTCCGAAACAAATAGACTACCAATCCTAGATATAGCAATACTATAAAAATTTGATTGTTACTCGAATCTTTATTTTAGTTAATAAAGGTATTTCAATATTCATTGTACGTTTAATGAATAGGTTCTTTTACTGCTAAAATAAAATTGTTACACTACCCTTTCCTAAAAGAAAAAATTTTTTTAGAAAACTTCAAATATGACAAATACAAAAAAAATTTTTTATAACAATACTAGCCTTTCCTACCTTCCTAACTAACTATGCAATTTTATAAATTTATTCAAATGGGGGGGACAAATATTTACAAATGAGTGTGTTGGTAACTACGCGTACCTGACGTCCATCGGGAGACAAAATCGGGGAGTCACAATCGGTAATAATCAAAATTGGGAGGGGGTCAAATTAGAAAGTCAAACACTCCACGGGACAAAAAATTCAAATTTACAATATTTCCTGACTTGAGATTCATACTTCTAACAAGGCTAATATTTCTTACCTATAAGCAAACACTTACGATTTACTTCTAATTTCAAAAAAAACTTCACTTCCAGGAGCTCTTTTAGCTCTATCTACAAAAAAAGGAATGCTTCCTCATCAAGACAGCATAACTATTCAAAACATCATCACTACAAGGTGATAATCAAAAGTAAGACCCTACTAATAGGTCTATATTTAAACACCATCATCACAAAGTGATAATCAAAACAAAAGTGACCTAACCATAAGGTTACTTATCAAATGCAAATACAAAATATCATCGCTTCATCGTAAAGAGATGATCAAAACAAAGGTAACCTAACCATAAGGTTACTTATCTAATCCAAATACAAAATATCATCGCTTCATCGTAAAGAGATGATCAAAACAAAGGTAACCTAACCATAAGGTTACTTATCAAATGCAAATACAAAATTGAGCTAGTCAGGGCTGTACTATCCTACACCCTACTGAATATCCTATCACTGAGTTCCAACAAACAACTGATCTCATTAGTGATGGGGCAAATGGTGAGACTCACCAAGCCAACTTTGACCTTATCAAATCAAAGAACTTCGAACGGTCAAAAGGAACAAGGGAAAGAATAATCTAATATTCTATCTACCTCGATATGTAGAAATCAGGACCAACAATTAAATAGCCCACCTACTTCTACATTGTAAGGATATCTGTCAAAGACATCCTCCAAACACATCTCTGAGCAACGCGCGAGCAAAATGTCCAGCGTGCACACCAAGGCACACCTCAAACCTACAAAATTTACAAAATCTCTAACCACTTATTTCACTTCTCAAATAAAATACTCAATATTAGTGAACCGACACCAAATCAAAAATCGGAACAAAATAAAACAAACCACTACGTCATTACTTAATATCAAAGAGATGATCGGACCGGAATTAATCGTCAGGATCATCATTTTCCTTTGGATACGACGCTTCAACTGGTTTCAAGTCCTTTACGTGCCATTTCCCTGCTCTTGTCCCATCTTCGTTCTCTAACTCATATACTAAATTGGAATGTTTTTTCCGAACTTTACTCATAACGAACTTAGGGGCTAACTTAGCGGAAAATTTATCACTAGCACTCGAGAGGACCTTATTAGCTCTCCAAACACTTTCTCCGACTCGGAATGAAATGTCTCTTCTCCTAAGATTGTAGCGTTTACTCGAACGTTGGTAAGCTACATGCAAATTTTCACGGACATTTCCAAAATATCAAACAAAGGTTGACGATCCAAAACATAAGAAGGTCTACTACTGGAGACGACATCAACATCTTCACCCGGTATAAAATTATCATTATAAGCTTTTCCACTTAAAGGTACCTGACGACCAAAAACTAAAAAATTTGGCGAATAGTTGGTGGACTCATGTTTTGCTGAGTTGATCGCTTATTGGATCTTTGATATCTCCATATCCCAAGTATCATGTTCTTCTACGTATGAACGGATTGCTGTACCAACTGTCTTATTGATTCTTTCCACAAAATTGCATTGAGGAGCATAAACAGCATTATACCAAATCTTTTGAATTTCGTACCTTGCACACAAAGCTTTAAAAATACGTCCAATTAATTGTGGACCAATATCACAAATAACAAACTGTGGTACTCCATAGACAAGAAATACTTTTTCCTCCAAAAATTTCTCAATCAAATGTGCCGTGGCACTACGCAAGGGTTGCAAAATCGAATACTTCGAGAACCAGTCACAAACAACCAAATGCCATTTACCTGCTTATGAGTCTTCAATAAAAAAAACTAATCATGACAATAGCTAACAAAAAAATCAGTGTTCAGGTACACTCACACCCTACTACCAATTGAACTGTCGAAACAACTACAATGCTTCACAACGCCTAAATATGCTAGAGTGACAAACCCTCTACGAGTCTCACCTAGACTAACAATACCAAAAGTTTACATCAAATCAAAAAAGATGCAAAAATTCTAGAGCGCCTAACTCACCTCGAGTCTCGTCTAGACTTATGTAAAGCCGAGCGACCAACTCTTCCTGAGTCTCGTCTGGACTGACATACTGCTGAGCGACCAACCACGACGACAAGTTCCGCCTAGACTAAATTGCGTTGCAATGCCGATCTAAACAAAATCTGCTAACAAAATCAAAAACGTGCTTATGCACAAAGAGCAATTCTCAAACGACACAACGACAGCTCACTCCAATGTACCTTCAAAATAGAATCTCTAGCCTTATCATCAAATTTCGACAAAGATGTTCTTTATTGACTCAAACAAATCAAACAACAGGCTTATCAGCTTCTTTAGCTGACAGTCTTCCTAAAATTTTCCTCAAAACTGGTTTCTCACTCACTACTCCCGTTCTTCTTTAAGCAGACAAACAATTCGGAATATCCGACATGATTACAAAAGCCTAATGGAATCAAACTGAAAGATCTAAATGATCTGAACCTTACAAAAGTTATCAAAACAAATTCGTACTGCTAAAGGTAAAAATCAAAAAATGTTTTTGGTAAAATTATTTTGCCAAAACAATATCAAAAAAAATTTAAGGGTCAAAACAGAATGAAAGTTAAAATAAATTTAACTAAGTTAATTAATTGATTGACTGTGGTTTAACGTTACAACCAATCTTTTATCAAAAGCGAACAAACAAATCTAAATGTCAAATAAACTTTAAGCAAACAAATTTTGGAGCAAAATAATTTTGGACAAATGGACTTCAAAGCAAAATAAATTTTGAGCTAACAAATTTCGAAGCAAATTACTTTTCGAACAAACTAATTTCGAAGTAAAACAATTTTTGAACAAACAAATTTCGAAGCAAAATAAATTTTGAACAGACTATTTCAAAGTAAAATTATTTTTGAACAAACAAGTTTCAGAGTAAAAAATAATTTTTGAACGAACGAATCTCGAAGTAAAATTAATTTTGAACAAACAAATTTCGAGGTAATTTAAATTATGAACGAACGAATTTCGACGAATCACTCGTTGAATAAACAAATTTCGACGCCCCAAGCGTTGAACAAACAAATTTCGACGCCTCACACGTTGGGCGCTAGTGTAACGATTTTTTTTTCTCTCTAATTGTTGGCTCCGCTAGCCTCACGCATGGGCGCTAGTGAAACAAATTTTCCTGGCCGACACTACTTTATTAACACCATACTTCAAGTTAGGTGTCTGCAAAACTAAGTCTTCCGACGTAACTAGGGGTCTATTCCTTGGGTAGAGCTATGAGCAATGGGGGGGTAAGTCGAAATCTGTGGGGGGTCACACTCAAACTAAAACAAACAGGCGCCACCAAGTCCAGATGGATTTATATTAATGGCATAGCAAATTTCTAAGGGCGGACGTGGAGACCCAAAGAAAAAGATCGCCTTCGCTGACATACAAACTTGTCTTAACAGAATAAGACACTGCTCCTGTAAGAAAGAATAATAGTTAAGTCACCTAAAAAATGGGAACACTATTTGCGTCCCTCAAGTATACCTAAAATGCATAGAGAATATTTTCTACATAATGGAATCATAAAATTTAACTCTTGCTGTCTTTTGTTTATCAGGTCTGATCAAACCAGATCAGAATAAAAACTTTAAAGGTAGATTATTAATTTACTAGAAAGAATTTTCTTTGTTTCAGTAAATAAAATTTCATTATAATTAAATAAAATAAATATTTGATATTCTTGCAAAATTGTTGTAAGGTTTATCAACTGATCCTTACTCAAATATATTACAGTTCAGTGTAACTAACAATATTAAGGTTTTTATAACCCAACCAGATCTGTGTAGGTCACTTACAAATGAATATACGAAATTTTCTCATTAATTTAACAAAATTAATATTAGTTTGAAGTCAAAAGAATCACCAAGATATTCTCTAATTTTATCAAAAGTGGCAGTACTGTAATGCTAAACATCTGTTAGCCATTGTGCAATTGTTGACGGCATTGTTCAAACAAACAGGTGACGTAATAGCAGCTGTTAATTTACGTTGTAGCCACGTGTAGTCACATATTTACGGAACTAAGTGAAATCAAACCCGATACTGGGGAAAACCAGTCTAATCACAGGTAAAGTGAATAACAATTTTGTACATCCAACAAACAAAATGAAATAATGTACTTTCAGAAGGAAGTACTGAGGAAATTCTTAATTCTATTACGAACCCAAAACCGGCTGTCGTCTTTGGTTGCAATGGAAACAACTTCGCAGTGCGGGGCCTGCAGCTAAATATGCTTGTTTTCCATGCTTTAATACAGATGTAGGAGCGAAGCGGATTTCTCACATTGGTTCAAGGCAGCATTACTTCATAGCGTAATCTTCCGTTTTCTAATTTTATTTACAAATATAATCTTTCATTGTGTAGTCCATAAGTTAAGGTTTCTACATTGTAATTTCAAAGTGGTCGTGCGGTTTCTAATTTATCGTTGCAGTTTCTGACGTGTTGTTGCGCTAAATAAATTTTTAAATTAGCTAATATGATAACGAATATGCAAAATGTGGATTAAGTACTAACCGTTACTCAGGAAGTGTTTCACCAAAATAAGGCGACCCGGAGGTCACTCGCCATTCTTTTTGAATGCATCTTCACGCTGCCTTTAACTATCGACGAGTGCGCTCGCTGCGTTCTTGCATGGTGGGAGGATCATAAGTGGGGTTCTCGAACCTCTCACGCGCGCGCCAGTGGCTGTGGAATTGCACCGAACTCCGAAACAAATAGACTACCAATCCTAGATATAGCAATACTATAAAAATTTGATTGTTACTCGAATCTTTATTTTAGTTAATAAAGGTATTTCAATATTCATTGTACGTTTAATGAATAGGTTCTTTTACTGCTAAAATAAAATTGTTACAAACCTAACTTTTAACTACGTTTGGTATATTTGACAATCATATGACAGTGTCAAGTTTTAACCTATATCAGATATAGACAGGGAGCGACGTTCAGATTCACAGCTATAAGCTAACTATTAATTACAAGTGTTAGTAATTCCACAAGGCAAACTGATCTTTAATGTCATATTAGTTTATAATAACAAATAACTCAGACTTCTATTCAAAGCCTAAATGATCATTTTATAAGTCAAAAATTTCACACTGTCAGATATGATTGACAAAATGCTAAACGTATCTATCTATTATAGTTAGAAGGGTGGCCAGTGCCACGCGCACTTAGGCGGCAGGGTGGGCCCGTTGTGCTACCTTCCTTACAGTAACATGGTCTTTCTTTACTCAGCGACCCGACTTTGCAGGTAAACTTGAAGATGTCAGACCATGGTGCGCTGTTTATTATGGTCTTTTTAGTTGGTTGAGTGCTTGTTGCGGGAAGGGCAAACATGATCGTGCAGTGCCTTCTCAATGGTTGATAGCAAGTCCTCAGCTAAAGTCTTGGTGATTTTGCTCCAAAGGTTGTTTCAGTCAATTGCGGCTACGTGGAGGTACCTTGCGGCTGCCTCTCCGTAGCCACCACAGACAGCCTGAGTGGAGTTACTTTTCAATTCCTCTTCAGCGGTCTAGACTGCGCAGACGCATCGTAGGACCTTGTCCTCTTCTCACTTACTGCCGTCTTGGCTTCCGCAGGCCTTGAGGTGGAAGTATTTGGTGTGGAGGTTGTTTATTGGACGGCAAACTGTGCCAAGGGTGGATTAGCCGTAGGGTTAGCCTTATCTTCGGCAGCAGTCTGCGCCTCTAGATCAGCCTTCCTCTTCCTTTTCTGTTCAGTGCCATTGATAGTCTTCTTCTATAGACACTTTTGTTGTCACTCCTTTGGTTGATTCTTCACCCTGAATTGAAGCTGGTGTTGGTGTTGTGGCAGTTCCGGAGGAGCTGCAGCATATCTGGAGGAGTATCCAAGGACAGATTTTCTAACACAGCACAAACATGGGGTGGCATTAGCCTATGCAAGACCGTTGCCTGTCCAAGTAGCAGTAAGTTTTTTGGTGGTTTGATCTGCGATGTGGCTTTAGCCTAACCATCATCGTGCAGGGTTTAGTCCCCATTGACGTACATTCATTCCCTTGTATGTTGTGCTTTTTAGGCCACTCAACGCTCTGTATCCGTATGAATGTAAGGCTTATTCTTCCACAAAGTCCGATGGCAGCACCGATTGCTCCAGTGACGACACTGGGCCTCCCCTATCCGCTACTTGGAGACGCGCTCGATGAGTAACCACCACTACGAATTGCTACCACCCTTGGAGGGGTGTTAGTATATTTCAAATTAATACTGTTATGACCTCAGAACAAGTAATAATAAACACTTTAAATATCTTAAATACTCAGATCAACAGTATAATGACAATTACTAATATTACCACCACTTGCTTACTCAAGTTGAAGCAGAATAAATACCTCTACTCACCACCACGATGAATAATCTTGTTCACTACCAACTGCTTTACTGTATTGTTTTATTACCGGCTAACTTTATTCTGAGCCTAAGTCTCATATACCTCAGCGGATCCATCGGCCCTATAAAAGTACACAAAAATATAAAGTAATAAGATTTGAATTGGCCTGTGGTATCTTTTACTCTTTTCTAATAATCACTATTTACATTTAACTTATAAATTTCTTAAACAAAATATCAAAGGCCAAGTGCATGCATTTGGGGAACATTAATCATATATATATTTTACTATACCAAACATGATTTAATTCGGTGAAACACCTTGATGTAAGTACAATAACCTCGGCTCAGGATCAACTTAGCAGATACGCTACGAAATTCCACGAACCTCAAGACTGGTGTCGTGTACTTCTTCTGCTCCTGGTGATAGGAATAAGGATAATTAGGATCTCCCCTATGTAGCACTTTCCCAAGAAGATAACTTCCAAAATCGAACCAACGATGACCCAATAAGTTCTTACTACCAAACTCAAATTTTCGAGTAACAAAAATCAAATGTAGTTAATTCAACCAGAATTACGATTAAAATATTACCAGAACAAAACGTTAAAAATTGCAAAAACATGAACATATAAAAAAAGAAGGGTACAAGCATGCTCCTCTCGCACGAAATTGGTTAATTACAAATCGGGAACAATCTCATTAAATACAATAATAATACTTATTATTGTACACCCAGAACTCCACTAATAATATCCCGTAATAACTAATACGGATGACTTAAATTTCAATTAATAAATTTGAATAACAAGTAGGAAGAGCTCCAAGCCATTCATACTGCTCTGTTAAGGTGTAAAATCAAAGAGAGCATTCACTTCGAAAACAACTAATAACACGATTCGAATTGAAAACCACACCTGTCACATAGTCATCGTTAATTTTTAGAAGGATTTAAATTATTTTAACTATTGTTTTATACGAAATAAAAATATGGAACAAAACCATGTACAGAACGATTGCTAAATCGGGCTGTAACAGAATGCCAAACGTAGTTAAAAGTTAGATCGATGTATGGTTGTGTATATGGTTTAGATTTGTATATCTTTCCGATTGTAATTCTCAGTCCAAGTGGCGCATCTGGTTAGCACATCGGTCCCAAAAGCCGAAAATACAGGTTCGAATCCTGTTTGGTACCTTATATTTTTCATCTTTCAATTACTAGCTCGGTTTGAAATTGTCATTCAGGTTTTGCATCAATATTTAAGTTATAATTTCATTTTATTAACTAATATAACATTAAAAGTCAGTTCGTCTATAAAGGTACGCAAACCAGTACTGCCCAAAGATAAGGAAAGTTTTATTCTTCGTGTGAAGGTTCTGAGTTGTTATCTGTCAAGGACATCATATTGCAAAAACATTTACTTTGATGCAGTCAAAAATAGAGGCATTTAGCGAAGATTGCGTTTACACATTCACTGAATCCTTAGCAACAATGGTTTTGTTCTGAAGACGTCATTTAGTAAGGCTTTTGTTGGTGTCACTATTATCAATTTGCTACTCATCTCATACAAATAATATAAAAAGCAAGCGCAAAGGTCAATTTTGTTTAGTCTTTTGCCCTGATTGGGTTTGTAAAAGTGGTAAATACAGTGATTACAATCATTCTAAAACGATCGACTACACAGGTTCGATACTTATATGAGCTAAGAATTATTTGATTTTTGTTGTGGTTCAGTGAAGAGTTCAGCAAATGGTTGAAACCTGATGATTTCAATAGCAGTTTCGTCGGAACATCGTACTATGGAATTATTTCTTTTAAATTTATAACTAATCTATACTAAACGTTATCAAAAGTTTTCAATGGATTTCAAAATATAGTAGCTCTGGCTCATTAAACCATTTGTTAAAATTGTGTAATTATTTTTAATTGGACCTAGCCTTATACATGTAAACGCTTTTATTTACGGTTGTTGTAATAAGTCATTACTCCCATCCCTACTTTGCTTTCAGGAGGTTATCAAATGATAATACCCATGGCATTTATGTTTATTATTAATTTACAAAATTATTTCATTACCACAAAATATTTAGAGATACATGGGAAAGGAAAGCAAACTCCTTAAATCATATAAAGAAATATCACATTAATAAAATAATCTGCACTAATAAAAAAAACCCACGAGCTAGACAGTATTTAAAAGATTCGATTTAGATACAATAGTTTAATCAGTGGTGGAAAATATACATGAAACTCTTTGGTATAATGCCGTGACGTCATACTTTTTGCATAAGGACCATAACGTCATGTATAAGGAAGTTGCAAACTTCAAATCTCTAACCAAAGCCAAATACACAGTTCAGTAAATGTATGCTCGTAGATTAGATAACGTTAGGGAGTATACAAATAACAATAGCCCTTAGTTATCTGAAACGTAAACAGATGTTTGTTTGTATAACCCTGTGATACCAGCATAAAATCTGAAACTTATACTCAAATAATTAATAAATTATATTAAAATTCATCAAAGTTTTAATGATTTGCTTTTATCTTAGAAGATTTGAGAACAGATCAAAAGATGTCATTTTTTGAATGACTAATTTTCTATTGATATCTACATTCAAAGAAGTATCCTGCACGTTCCTAGATTTATAGAAAGATTTAATGTAAAAATAACTAACAGATTTTAGAATCCATTTTTAATATTATTATTATAATTTTAAATCTGTTATTAGAATAAATGTAATGTTTAAAAAGTAAATTAGGTAAGCGAAAAAAATTGAATTTTAGTTTTCTTAACAGTTACTAATAACTTTCTTATTAGTGGCAAATAATTTTGTTTGGAGATGAGTAGTTCAAGTATAGTGAACGAAAATTAATTTGTTGGTTATTTTACAAAGAGAAAAATCAATGACAGGTATTGCTATGGTTAAAGTTCATCAGACTGGAACATTTCTCGTTGCAAAACAACCAACAAAAATCTTGAGTTATAAGGATATCGTAGTATCCCCCCACTATACTCGAATGTGAGCAACTATCGGAAATTTCTTCAAATCTCCAATATTGTAGTGTACATGGCATTGTTAGACGAAATTTAATAATATTAACTAGTCTATGACTACTAAGGTGGAAATAACAAATGACTTATTACCCACTATAACATTAGAAAGTACAACACCTAATGTTACTCGTGATCTCGGTCGACAGCAGCCAACACGCTTCTTGCTTGATGGTGACAAATAAATTTGTCTGGAGATGAGTAGTTCAAGTATAGTTGACGAAAATTAATTTGTTGGTTATTTTACAAAGAGAAAACCAATAACCGGTTTTGATGTGGTTGCAGCTCATCAGACTGGTGCATTTCTCTTTGCAAAACAACCGTGTTGATTGTTTTGCATTTCTCTTTACAAAACAACTTTGTTGGTTGTATTGCAAAGAGAAATGCGCTCGTCTGATGAACTGCAACCACCGAAACAGCTCATTAACTTTTCTCTTTGTAAAATAACCAACAAATTAATTTTCGTTCACTATACTTGAATTGCTCATCTCCAGACAAATTTATTTGTCATCATTAAGCTAGAAGCGCGTTAGCTTCTGTCGACTTAAATTCCAAGTAACATTAGGTGTAGCACTTTCGTACAAGGTCCGCTAGTGCTTTAGTGGGTAATTTGTTATTTCCACCTTAGTTGTCGTAGACATGTTAATATTATTAAATTTTGTCTGGCAATGCTATCTATACTAAAATATCGAAGATTTTAAGAAGCTTCCAATAGTTAGTTGCTTACATTCGAGTATAGAGGGCGTATGGAAAATGTTTTGTATACATTAATACACTATGATTCCCTTATTATTTAAGATCCTTGTTGGTTGTTTTGCAAAGAGAAATGCGTCAGTCTGATGAGCTTCAACCATAGCGAAACCTGGCATTCGTTTTTCTTTGTAAAATAACCGACAAATTAATTTTCGTTTACTATACTTAAACTACTCATCTCCAAACAAAATTATTTGTCACCATTAAGGTATAAGTGCGTTAGCTCCTGTCGACCGAGGTACCCAGTAGCACCAGGTGTAATACATTCTTTGAAGATTCGCCAGTGTTATAGTGGGTCATTTGTTATTTCGACCTTCTTATTGTTTAGTACAAATAAAAGGTTAACTAATTGCATTGTTGACTGGTATATTACAATATTTTATTTAATTTTCAATTTTTGCTCAAATTCTTAAGATAATTCCATTCATGTTCCTCATAAAATATGTCTCAAAAAAGCGTAGTCACCCTCATAAAAGGGTGTGACTGAGGGCTTTGAAATATGTGCCCCTAGAGTTAAGGTAACTAATTTTTTCAAATTTAAAACCAGGACATTAATAGTTCAGCCACATGAGTAACAATCGCTGTCGCAGAATATTAGTTAGAAAAATGTTGCAGAGTATATGCTTATCTTTTTCATATTCGAAGCAGTCTGCGCTGTGACATTGATATAAACCGATGTGTAAAATAATACTATAAGAGTAGGGTAAATTAATAGAATTAATTAAAAATAGAATTATTAAACACTGATGTTCTCAATTTTTGTAAAAGGTAATACTTGTTGATTTTGTATTCCTATACTGTACAGATTGCATTCCAGGAATAAACAAATGTATTTCCAAAAAACAGAACTGTACTGCTAAAACAGGTACATATGGTCACTTTACTTAAAGTTGACATTTTTTTACTATTTTGAAAAAGCACGGTTACTTCTGTGTTAATGGGAGTTTATATCCAATTAAAATGGCAGTTTAAAAAAAATTATGTAGAGAGGAATTATGCAAGGCAAAGGTACTGTACCTAAAGGTTTTATCAGATATCATGTGTGTGCTCTTATATTAATAGGTTTGAAGCTTAAACAGCAAGAGCTCGGTAGCGAAGTGGTAGAGCTCTTACATGCCACTGGGATACATGGGTTTTAAATGGTCGGCTCTCGCTTTTTTGTTCTGTTTAGTTTTTCTGCGTGGCTTTTATTCGGGCCTTGATTGTTCTTCGTCTTCTGTAGTACACGTGTCGTCTTTGACGGTGGTCTTTGAAGTAATTAGTGGGGCGGTTGTTCGAAGTCCGTGTCGTCCATTTCTGCTTGTAGTGAACCCGTCGTCGTCGGTTTCTTGTGCTGTTGGTGGGTTGCGTCGTTGCTGAGTAGCGGTAGTGTATCTCTTTCGCAGTTGTTCGTGGTATGCAGGGCAATTTCGGTAGTTAGCCGGATGTGGGCCATGCAGTTGGCGCATATAAGTGGTAACCCACTGCTTTTCTTGCAATCTGTTGCCAGGTGCTGCTTGGCGCATTTAGCACATTAGCACAGCGGGATTTGTATCCGCAATTTAGACTCGAATATCCAAATCGTTGGCACGAAAAGCATTGTGAGGGCTCCACCCTGCTTTCTCATGCGGCAACTTTAATGTGGCTGCAGTAGAGTAACGTAGTCAGGTTGTAGATTTCAGTCTATATCAAGTTGTTCTCCAAAGATACGAGGACGGTGTTACAGTATTCTCGTTCTTTATTCTGTAGCTTAATCACGTAGTTAATTTTGTACCCCACGTCGATGAGTTCGGTCTTGATGTCTTCTGTCGTGATGTTGGCGGCTAAGCCCTTGATGACTATTTTGAGTTCGCGTTCGGATCTGATGGTGTATGTGTAGTACTCGATGTTGTTCTTCTTTAAATAGTCCTGCAGGTATCTGAATTGCATACTGTCAGTGGGTATTATTCTTGCTCCTTGTGCAGATTCTCGGATGTCGACTTTGTTTTGTAGAATAGCTCCTTGGCGTGCTGAATGAAGTTAAGGAACCTCTCGATTAAAATAAGAAGGATGCGGTTACTGCTTGTCCGCGTCTGAGGCTGTAAACGTCTTTCGGTGTCTGAAGTGTCCATAGTGGAGATGGTGGGGGCGGCGTTGGCGTAGCTTTTGCTAGTCGATGGTTTGTCTAGGTTTGCGGTGATCGGAGTTGTGGTGGTATCGGAGCCTGGTGTAGTAGTTGTGGTGGATGTACTCGGTTCGATTTTTATTTTATGGGTGTCGGATTTCTGCTTCTTGTTGTGTTCCGTTTCGGAGGATGATCGGTCGTCACGTCGTCTGCGTGTAGAGGCGTTATCGTAGTCCATGTCGGAAGTGTCGTTCGTGATGGTAACGGTTGCCCGTGTCTTCAGGAAATCCTTCGCTGGCATTGGTTCGCTCTGAAAATAGCAGTTAATGACGATAGTGTACACCAAGTGCCGGGGCGCGTGATGTACACCTGTTCAGCAGCTAGAAGTTCAGTTTACTAGAGCGTCTTTGTTGAAAACCGTAGAAATGAATTGAAGTTTCTCGCTGTATGTAGATTCTCGTCGTTCTCGCGCGATGTTAACTCTCTCGAGCTCTAACTGGAACATCTCTTTTTTCCTATCTCTGCTTGTAATTTATCTCGCACTATTCTCTAAATGCCTTCGAACATGTCCTGTCTTTCTATTTCTACCATTTTCTTTTGTTTTCCACAGATATCTTTTTCCCGTACTATTTTTAGAACCTCTTTGCAATTAACTCTGTCTGTCCAAGCTATCATCACTATACATCTGAAGCCCTCATTCCAAATTGCTTCTATATTTTTCCGGTCTGCTTCCCCCTCTGTCCCCATTTCATATCCGTGCACTGCTCTGCTCCACACATACGCTTTGAACATTTTTTTCGTGTTTCTATGTTGTTTTTGAACGTAGTAGCTGCTCTTTCTTGTTAAATACATCTCGTACCCTTGTCTATTGTTTTCTAAATATATACCCTATTTTATCGATTATCAGTGGTATGTGAAGGGGGTTAACCAACCTTATGGTTACTAAGATCCTCAACACTTTAGATGTTTGTTGAGTTTTCCAATAAATCCTTTCGCACAATCAACATTTGTAGAGAATATTGTAAAAACAACACGTGTAGTTGTTTATAACTATCATCAGGTTTAAGTACAATTTTTTTTTTCGTTATTAGGATTTCCGTCTTGGAACTGTTTGGACGCGTATCTTTATTGATTTATGTTCTGAGCTAGCATACACCTTTTGCTGAAATTCCCACAGCCTACATCTATGACTATTCGTGTGCAATAGTCTAACCTAGGTCTACCTTTACATTTCTTTTTCCTATTTCTGCGTCTAATATATTCCGCACTATTCCTTCACGCCTTAGTATGTGACCATTCATCCTACCTCTCCAATTTTTAAGTACTTTTGACATTTTTTCCTGCTCCCACCATTTTTAGAACCTCTTTATTCTTAACTTGGTCTGTTCATGATATCTTCATCATACGTCTGTAGCACCATATTTCAAAGTCTTCTATCTTTTTCCTGTCAGCTTCTCTTACTGTACAAGTTGCACAGCCGTACAGTGCTGTGCTTGACACATATGCTTTCAGCAATTTTTTCCTTGTTTGAATGTTTGTTGTCTTTGAACACAGTAGTTGCTTTTTCTTGTTGAATGCAGCACGGCCTTGTGCTAATCTTCGTATTATATCTTTTGCAACTTCCATATCTTGCGTTATTTGACTTTTTAGGTAGCAGAAATACTTCACCTCTTGTAAGTTCTTGTTTCCTATTTGTATTCTAGTTTTTCATTTATTTTTCCACCTTTACATACTAGTAGCTTAGTTTTATTTGTGTTAACTTTCATACTGCATATCTGTTAGAACGGTTTTCATTTCATAAAGAGTTGCTTCTAGCTTTTCCTTGCTAGGTGCTAATACCGCTATATCATCTGCAAATCTAAGCATATTCTTTGTCCCTGCGTAATAATTCCTAATGTCTTCATGCATTTGACAGTATTCATTGCCTCTTCGATGTACAAGTTAAAAATTAACGGAGATAGTGTACATCCCGATCTCACCCCTTTCCTAGTATTTACTTCTCTACGTTCCTGCTCTGATTTTATTAACGCTGTTTGCGTTTCGTATAAGCTATTTACTATTTTTCTAGTCCAAAAACTCATTTCAATTTTGTTGGGTATTTCGGACATTTTTTCCATTTTATATTGTCGAATGTTTTTCCAGATATACAAAACTTATATAACCGCTTTTTCTCTCTTCTATTGTTTTCTTCATTATTACCTAAGAGCTAAAATAACCTCCCGTGTTTCCATGTTTTGCTTAAACCTAAATTGATCTTCTCCTAGTATTTTTTCGACCCATTTTACCATACAGCTTTGTACAATTCTGTATGAATTATCTTAAAGTCTCCGCTTTAAAAATTGCCCGCCTTTGTCCCCCAAATTTCACTAATCCCTACTATATCTAATGCTACTCTATCCATTTCAATTTTCAAATTTTCAAGCTTATCTACTTGCCTCATACTCTGACATTCCACGCTCCGACTCGCAAAATGTTTCCGGGTTTTCTTGTAAACTTTCCGATCACATCCTTCGAAGTAGTTTCTCCCCGAAGAATCGAATGAGGGGCTATCTTAACCCTGAAATCTTTTACCCAAGATGATTCCATCATCTTGAATAACTTCGGAGTAATGTGATAGTATCCCGACATGGTCCGCTTGAAAAATGTTAGGCGAGCATTTTTCACAAAAATACACCCTCGTTCGGATGAGAGGTAAAATGGAGGTCCTGTGTGTGAGTGTTGTCACGCACGTTAAAGATCCCTGCCTTGCTTGGAATAGCAAGGGCTCCGCAAAATTCAAAATTTCCAGGAAAAAAAACTCACTTCCTGGCCAAAGTAGTACCTTCAGGTGGAGCATTGGAAAATCGCATGTAAGGTAATGTGATAGTTTCCCGTTATCTTCCACATCGTAGTAATGTGTTTTATAATGCCGTACCTACCACCACTATTGTCTCTGCCACTCTAAGTACTGAAAGAGCTGCGCCTTCTTTCGGGCATGGATTAATAATTATCTAATAGACAATTGTTCTCTATTCGGTCTATTTATACCTAGTTCAATCCTATTTAGGTTTGAGTTGCATACAGACCTACGATTTAAAAAAAATCTTTCGGTTTTTGTTAACATTCATGTTTGTGCTGGTCTCCAGTTCACAATAAACATTATGTGCAGTGAATAGACATTATATTATGTTGAGCATATGAAGATCATTCCAGGGTCTATACATAACCATTTACAACTGTCGATAAATGAAATTTGTTGTAAGGAACTTACTTTTTCTTACCAAGAATTAAATAAAATATTTTTCGTAACCAACATCAGTCTTAAATGTGCTGGATAAAATATCAATTTTGTTTCTTCGATGACAAAATTATATTTTTTTTGTGGCAAACAAGTGTATTTTTCCCTGGTGTCCTCTTTAATCGTTTTTAGTTCTATTAAAAACTTTGTGATAAATCACACTTTCTTTATTTTTGGTTATTGCTTATGAGATGTTATATGCTACAATTTGTTACGGTTTCCCGCGTTTCATATTATTGCGCAATCGTTTAATATAACATAATTACGCGGCATTTCCATCAAATACCAAACAAGTTTAAAAGTGATACAATGATCAAATTTACAATATAAATAAAAGCAATGTACTCACTTAAATCGCACCTTACCGACAAATCCCAGAGCCATCTCGTTGTGGGTCACATCACGTCATTTGCTGAGTCCAAATTCTATCCGTCCATCCTCTATGCTTGTTCGTAGGTGGGACTACAAGGATAACCAGGTAGAAGGAACGATAAAAGGTAGAGATAAGGAACCTACTACCTGAAAAGAGAAAAGACAGACGCTCAACACCGGTAGATCTTATTCGCTTCAGGTTTCGTAGTTTAATGGCGTCCTTTCACACACTCCGCACCTGCGCATCTTTTTGCGCAAACGCAACTGTCCGGCATGACGGAAATTGACAAGTTCATTTAAAAATATTTGCGGGAACTACTTTATAATTTATACTTAATCTAAACGTGATACGTAGGCGATTTTTGGCATGTAACAATTGCGACAAAGCCATAAAAGAAAAAAATCTTAAAAAAAGAAAAAGACTGTTAGCACGGTAAAAACTTAAAATCTAAAGCATGACTAACTTACATATAACCTAACTTAAATTTTAGTAAATGTTTATTTTAGGCGCCAGTTGGTTTTTTCAACCGATAACGCGTCTTACGAGTAACCAGGAAACGGAATCTGTAGCCCCATTGTTTTTCGAACTACATTTATAGATGCACACATGAGTCTTTGATGTGGCGCAGTTATATTTGACAGCACAAATTTGTTGGAAAGCACGAAACAATACTACAACTAAAATAAATGCGACAAGTCGCCTAACATATATACTGTAACTAAAGCTAAGATTACAGTTTTTAAGTGCACACGCACATAAGCATTGCATTTAAACTGTTTTTTCTTTGGCAAGAAAATGCCCAAATTTCAAAATGCCAAGAGAGCAAGTTACTATACATTTTAGCAAATTTTTATGTATTCGTACTCTGGCTTATTAAACAATACACATCAAATTTTTTTAATGACATGGTTGTGAATTAACAAATTTACCAACAGTACTAATTTCTACTTACTAATTTCTTACGTTACTAACCTAACAAATTACATTGCTACCATCAGGTTAGCTTCTTCACTCAATACTCAAAGAAAAACTCCCTACGTCTGATTGTAAACATTAAACGTTAGGAAAACAAAAGAAAGTAAAACAAAGTCTCAAGTTATTATCAAAGGTAATAGGTAAAATAAAAGATATTAAGATAAAACTAGATAACAATACATGGATTCAAAACGTCCCAGCACGCTAAGGCACGCTACGACTATATTCATTAAAGATATAGCGTAGAATTCCCCAGCTCACCAAGCCGTTTTGTCATCCATCACAAAGAGATAAAAGAGAGTGGCTTCTTGAAGCCGTTATACAGGTAAATACTCATACCCCTAAAAAAAAGCGACCTGTGAGGCAGGCCCGTTAGTTATAACGGTACGAAAGACAGGAAAAAGGCATGTGGGTGCATTCCTACACCCGGGGTTGAGGGATACCGGTAAGATATCCGTACAGATTTCTACATACACTCACACATTCATACACTCATACATGCATGCACTGTTAGTGGCCACGTGCGGCTGACAGCGGCACCGCATTACCTCACGAAAGATTCCCAGAGACGTGGTCCGGGTGTCTGTGAAAACCCCCCACGCAACTACACGGTGACTAACGGAAATGAAAAGGCAATAGAGATATAGGAAAGGTAAAAAGATGGAGGTAGGCATTTTGAAATGTACTAGTGACACTTTCAGGTAGAACAGAATAGAGGAAGGGCTCGCATTGAGCAAAAGCAATAGAAAAAGGTGGATAGAAAAGCACTACTCGACCAACTAATGTGGTCAGTAGCCTGGAGTGAGGGAAATATTACTCTTATGTGGTAGACGGGTGTTCCGGGACAAGAACAGGTCTACCGAATGAAAAATCAGGCGGAAAATGAAACAGCGGGATAAGAAAAAAGTAAAGTTTTGGCAAGCGTCCGAGGGAAGGTAGAAAGTTGTCCCTATTAAGTTCAGATCGGTCTGAAGGACCACCTGCTATGTTAATCAGACAAGTTAAAACACATAATAAGTTAAAAAATTACTAGACTCCTGATGAGAACTAGTACGATCATCTTCCTAACGAGTGCATCCACTGCGATAAAAAGATCAGACAAAAAGTTGAAACAACAAGAAAAAGTATCACTGCAGATACCTTCACACAAAAAAACCAATTGTTGCAAGGTAATTTTTAGAAACGGTAACGCCATAAACACACAAGAATACCTAACCAAAAGCAGTTAAATACAACCATACTGTCCCAATATGCTAAAAACAACCGAGAATTCGATAAGATTTCAATAAAAAGCGATAGCACCTCACCACGAAGTTCAATAAAAAACAACAAAAAAAATGTTTATATGTTCTGATGATTTAATAGAAGAAGAAAAAAACAAGTAATGGTAAAGAATAAGGTGAGCGATTGCAATAGTTCAGAAGAAGAACGCATGGAATATAACTCCTAATTTTTTGCAACTGCGAATATGGACTATTTCTTACAAAGGCATAGGTCGGGTCCCCTATGTGAGCCCAAAGAAAAATGCATCCACTCAACATCAACTAAAACCAATCATAAAAATTCAATGAGCTATTGCAACCAAAGTTACAACAGTCGTAATAAAATTAAACAACGTAAGATAGATGCTAAAAACAAAATAATTTGGTGAAGAAAAGGTGCTAGGATTAACTAAATGGAGCGACAGAGTTATATTAGAGAACCTAGATAACAAACAGATATGTGACTAGCAGTAAATTCAAGGTAAAATTAATAGTCTGCAAAAAGATAACTAATTTAAGGTAAATAAGCCAAAAGTGTAGATGGTGAATGTTGCATGAGAAATGGATAAATAAAGTTAACTAATTCATAACAGGGACAAAAACATTAGGTAAACCGTTAAAGGAATGAAACGGGAAAAATTAATTAGCATTCGGATCAGCAGAGAATGGTTTAAGGTCTTTGATATGCCACCTTCCTTGACGTTTTCCTTCAGTGTCTTAGAGTTGATAGATAAGTGGACTAATAACACGAGTGACCTAACATAAAATAAATTTTGGGGTTAATTTCGAAGCTAATTTTTTAGTAGCATCAGATAAGACGTAATTTTTTTTCCAGACCTGTTCACCTAAAGCAAAGAAAATATCTTATTTTCGCAGATTGTAGTGATCCTTAATCTTTTCGTAAGCTTTTAACAAATTTTTTCTAACGTCAATAAAGATAGAAGGTAATGATTGTTGGTCTTCGTCCCAGCGTATTTTTTCGTCAAATTCAATTACGTTAGTACCATCAGGAACTGAACCGTAATAACTACTATCAATTGGCGTGTATCTTCCAAAAACAACAAATGAGGGAGTGAATTGAGTTGCTTCGTGTTTAGAGGTACGCAAAGCTTGAGCGATTTTAAAGATATTTTCATCCCACTTAGTGTGGTCTGAGTCAATATATGAAGAGATAGCAGTGATTAAGACTCGATTTACTCTTTCGGTAGAGTTTAACTGAGGATGGTATTTTGCGTTGAACCAAATTTTTTGTACTTTATAACTCTTAACGAAATTTTGAAAATTTTTTGAGATAAATTGCGCCCCATTATCATAGAGAATAGTTTGAGGGACACAAAGATAAGAATACATTTTATTCTAGAAATTTAATTATAGAGGGAGATGTGGCTTTACCTTTTCTAAGAAAGAATCCGTAAACTGTAGTTAATTATATATATTATAAGAAAACGGTTTAAAATCATGGCAACCAAAGATAATATGATAGTTATCTAAAACAAGCTTTTAATAAACTAAACAAAATTTGTTAAAACAGTAGAACGTACGGAGGAAATATTGAATCTACCCGTAGGCGTAGGACAAACTTAAACAACTCGGTCATGTGAAGTAAAAGTATTTTTTTCAATAATAGCGGACTTATAAGCAAGACCTGGTTCGGCATTAGCACGTGGGTTAAGCTAGGTGATACGACATTATCGATCAGAATCTTTGCCGTTTCTAATTTCAGACACTCGTCCTTTAATTCTTGCAAGGAGCGGACGGTAGGCAAATGAGCTCTATAGAATGGAGCGAGGTTACGGAGCACAATCGATAATCTATCATCCTCCTTAAAAGAACCGTACCACTCAAACAGAGCCGTCATACACGGAAATAGTCAGTGATACTTTCTGATGACTCCTGTTGTCTATTGCAGATACCCTCATACAGTCTTGCCTTCATATCAGTTATTTTGAATACGAATAAATAAAAAATGATAAGAAAGTAACTAAATAAAGACTAACCATAACTCGGTAGAAGCTCAAAAGAAAGAAAATCATTGCGAATAGAGGACAATATAAAACATATCCGACGGATAAACTTCAGGGACACCAATAGGAGCGAAATAACAAAATACAAATTAGAATAGGGCTGTAAAATAAAAGAAAAATTGGAGAAAAAAACCAACTCTAGACTTGATGGGGAGAACAAAATATACAGAGAGGGAGGGAAGAAAAAAGAAAAATCTTGGGCGCCAGCGTTTTCAATGGACTAGGATTATTGGCGAAAACACAAGTCCAATAATCTGAAATTAACCCACCAATAATATTGAGCGTAAGGGACGAAACATAAATAGTATCAGGCCAAGAAAATGCGGGTCATGTAGGAACTTAGGCACTAACAATAAAAAAAATCGGAGCAAAAATTAACTAAAACAAACTCGGAGCAGAAATTAACCACTAAAAAAAATCGCGGTCCCACGCTAGGTCGTCAGAAGTTATGCTACGTACAACGAAGTAGCCGGAAGAAAACGTAAATATACCAGGCTAACTACCAATGCGGTGAGGGGAGGGGTTCCTAGCAACACAAAAATAATAGATCGCCAATGATTTTCTATTTACAATAAAGAAACACAAATATAGAAATTTCTATCGAAACAGCAACACAAAATTAACAAAGGTTACTATTTAATAAAACAATTTTACTCTATGTACAAATTCACTAATTGTTCCACGAAGTGCGCAATTCGTTGCTAACATGCAATAAATCTAATCAGTACCAAAAAGAATAACGCTGATACTTTCGTATAAGCGAATGGGTTAATTTAAAAAAAAACATTAAATTTAGAAACCTTTCTAGTAAGGATTTTACCATACGAGGCATTTGTTATAACTCAAAACAGTAAAAAAGAATACTGCTGAAACTTTCGTATAAGCAGATGGGTTAAGTACAAAAAGCAAAAGCTTTAAAGTTCAAAACTTTTCTAGTAAGGATTTTACCAGAACAAACATTAGCGTATCTAATTTCAAATTGGGTTTATCCCTGGGTATGTTGAAAAAGGAAAACAAGTCACATACATGTGTCGGGATACTTATCTTGTCATCCCTCGAAAGCGAATTGACAGCATCGCCGCGGTAGTCAGCAACAACCATGCTACTGCCGTTATTGCAACGGCGGTCTACATGCAAGAGCAGTTGATCTACATCAAGAAATAATCGGGCTACGCAACAAGCAATTTAGCCTCCAGCTAAGAGCTATAAAAAAGGAAAATCTTACTAATATTAACAACTCAGGAGCGCTTACCGATTCGCACTAAATATACACATTTAATAGAGGAGAAACGTGCATCGCTCTTGGAGTAACAGAACGAGTAGTTTTTACAAGTGCATTAACGCTGCAGAATCAAAGTTTAAAAGGAGTTCAAAATAACACAAACTCAAAAATCAAACATACGCGTTATCGAAACGCGATTGAAACTGGAAAACGCGGTTTTACCGGAGAATAGTAGGATATAATATTTCGACAAATCTTTAGATGGGAAACCCACTAGAACGCAATTATACGTTATCGGAAGGTATAACGCGCTCACGGATAGCTAATAGGATCTTGACTAATTAATTGTAGCATAAACTTGTCGTTTCAAAACAACTAGGTTTACGGTTAGAAATTCTTAGAAAAAGTATTTACTATTAATTATTCGAAGGAATTTAACAATAGACATAGAATTTATACAAACGGATAATGAATTAACAAGAGATTTGAGTTGAAAATTATGGTAAAGCGAGCTTATCTGAACAGATACAATATATTGAATATTGTTGGAGAATTTAATACTAGAAAAGGAATTTATGTAAATAAAAGAACCAATTATTGCCGAAAATGAACGTAACACATTAACTGTTTTTTTTATTCTCTATAGGAAAGGTTGCGACGTAACTAATATAATTGAAGAAACAAGTGATCCTTTCCTTAGAAGTGCTTCGTGAATGAACAACTTTTGTGAATTTGGGTTCTTCTTAGAACACTTAAACAGTGCCATCCCCTGTGATGTTATACACGGATTTGCAGTTTTTTAGATGAGTTTTTTGATTATTTCCTTAGACATGTTAACTCGAGTCTCTTTTGAACTAGGGTCAAATTATGCGGAATCCATCGGTAGCAGATCCTTTTCACAACTAAATGTTCATGTAAAATCGAATGCACTGTAGTCTATGATATATCTAAGAATAAGAATATTTTCGTCTGTCTGTAAGTCACATGCTGATCTTTTTTAATCATGATTTTGGCTGACGCTCATGAAAACCGAGGCATGACAGCAACTAAATTCTGCAAACCAATTGTATACAGCCGTTTCTGATTGTGCTTCGTTACTGAAACTTAAAAGAAGCGCCTCTTAATGTTGCTGTTGAATTGGGTTTTTGCCAAAATCAACCAATGGAAACTTTCACTCGAAATTTCCATTTTCTCATAAAATATCTTTGTTTAAATGCTCTCTGTAAACAAACTACTCGGCCAATTTCTGAGCTGTTACAATAACAGATATCAACGATAACGTAAAAGCGCTATCTAGTGGTAGTTTGTAATGACTTAAGTGCTGGTCCTCGTATACTGTATAGCTCGCGCGTTATTTACGCAAACATTAGGTAAGAGGAAAGTATTCATTAATTTCAATTAGTAATTATAATAATAATAATAAAGCTTTATTAGCATCCTTTTGAATTTCACCTAAAGCAACTAATTGCAAGTTTTAGTAGTTTACTCTAATAAAGTGGCTATTTTATTATAATATTAAACCAGAACAAAAATAAATTGTAAAGCACCTAGTAGTTTTGCACAACCAACAATAAAGCCCGGGATCTTCTGCATATTAAATTAGAAAACACACACAAATCTCGCTAAATAGCCGGCTATATTTGAATCCATTACACAAGTTCAGAAACTGAAACCAATAAATTACCCCAGTGGTATAAACTCATAAAGCAGCATAAAATTTAATGAGGAGTAATCAACAAATTGCACAGCTGTCAATATTGAACGAAAGTGTGGGAACACACATAGAATCGCTCTCATGCACCGAAATAACTCGAACTCGACCTTAGGTCAGTTAAGTTGTACAATCCCTAAGAACGAAGAAAGGTGGGATTACGCATAAAACACTTTAACTTATAAAACCTCCAGATAATAGTAGGAAGGATCAGATGACATCTCAATACGCCAGAACATCTTCAGTGGAGTCGAATAACAAATAAACATCGCGGTGCGGGATGAGGTTGCTAAGTAGGTAAATGAATGGACGGTATAAAAGTTGGAACTGCGTGTAAACAGGTGTTTAAAGGTAAGTATTAGCTCGGATATAAAACTACTGGCTAAAATAACATTGGAGAGTTTAAATTCGTTGCAAATATTTCTTACCCTAGAAAGTCGGTAGACAGTGTGAAGTGGATAAATAAACATAACTGTAAGTTATTGAATTTGACATGATATTTAATAATTGTGATTGATTGTAACAAGAAAAATATACTAAACTTATTATTTAAAAGGATAATTTTTTTGGTGTACGCTTATTTAAAGCTCATTATTGTAAAGGCAAAATAATAACTAGAAATTAAATTGGTTGATTGTTTATTGATAAATTTAAGTTATTTTTCAGTTCCACGCATATTTGGCCAAAGTAGGGCTAGATCTTAGCATTTTTTTTTGTTTGCTGTTAGTATTTACTGTGATAATCATGTTTGTTAATATAGGTTTGGTGTGCCAAATGTGGAGTTTTCTTTTATTATTTGTGTTTAGAGTAGACTAATAGAAAGAAGTAATAAGGGTATAAGTAAAGCTCCATCAACGTCCAACTATAGTAAGAACCATTAAATCGAAAACCTATCTTCCGGAAAGGCATTATTAAAACTATTCAGGTGGATTGGCGCTCAACGGCTTCTTATTAGACAGAGAGTTTAAAGACCTTTCCAGGTAGGTGTAAGAGTATTTAGTGAAAGTGTTACGTTAATACCCATAAAAAAATTTGCATTTGTTTTTATAGATTCCATCCCTCACCACTGAAAGTTAACTGGTGCATTATTTACTGTCATATTTCTTTTATAGGGTTAAATTAATTCAGGTAATAACGTCAATTTAGCACGTAGCAACATATCGATAAATACAAATCTGAAATATATGAGGTATTTACTATCAATAAGTGTCTTTGATAGACGCATTAACTGTTACACCTGATACTACCTTTTAGTCCTTTTATTGTTCTTTTTTCCAGATTTTGCACATATTTTGTTTAGCATAAAATTCGTATCAAACAGCAAAATATAAATGAAACGGAAAGATACGATTCTTCAGAAGCCACTTTAATATAATGTAAATACTCTCTCAAAGAAAAATGTTTTAAATCTTGCCCAAATGTAAATTGGATTCAGTCTTTCTCTTGAAAGCACCGTTTCGTTTAAAATACAATTTCTTGGTGTACGTCATTGCTTCGCAAATAAATATTCATCAGTTAAATAAAACTTAACTAATTGATAATCTATCTGTGACAAACTTAAAGTTTCACAGCTATCACTGTTAGAGTAAAGCAAATATCTTACCAACAGTTCTAAAAGCGATTGTAAAATATTGAATCTATCGCACAAGTGCTCATCCTGAAGAGGCGAAACCCAAACAAGTTATTGCCAGTATTTACTACAGGTACGTACATGCCGACGACGATACACCATTCCTTATATAATCAATAATAGTTACATGCTTCCCTGCCCAGATGGGAAAAAATAAAAAAAGTTTGACACCCAGTATAATATCGATAGCTGTAAAATCTCGAGTCTCTAGCGTAAATCCTTATGTTTGAAGAGGCGAAGTTGATTTGCTCGGGTACTTGTATGTTCGAGGTTTGTAATATAACAGACGACGATATGTCGTTTCTTGTATAATAAAGAACTACACGTTTCACTGACCAGTTGAGAAAAAATAAAAATGTTTTACAATTAATCTAATAGCTTCAGCTGTGAAACCTAGAAGTTTGACATGTAAAAGCTTATATCTGATAAGACGAAGTCGAAGTAGGCTACCATCAGATGCGCTAGAATACTTGAATGTTCGAGGCTTGTAACATAACCGACTTCAATACGTCATTTCTTTTATAATCAACAACAACTACATTCTTTTCAGCCCAATTTGGAAACACAAAAAGTCTGACAATTAGACTATTAGAGACAGATATGTTACTCTAAGACCTGTCGCGTAATGCCTGACGAAACGAAGCCAAAACAGGTTACTATCAGCATTTGTTAAAGGTAAGTGTGTGCTATTGGTAAGTAACTTAACCGACGATGATTTATCGTTTCTTGTATAATCATGCATAACTGACTACTTCTCTGTCCAGTTGTGGAAAAATAAAAGGGTTTCACAACTAGTCTAATAGCGACAGCTGTGAAACCTAGAATCTTGCTGTGTAAGCGTTTACGCCTATGAATCGAAATAGAAGCAGGCCACCAATAGATTTGTTATGGTATTTGTATATTGAGAGTCGCTAGCATAACCGTTGACGACATGTCGTTTCTTATACAATCAAGAACAGTAACATGCGCCTTTGTTTATTTAGAGCAAAACAGGAAGGTCTATTACATTTTTGTCTACAAGTAATTATGCTAATACTCTTTTTATTTTTCCTTCCTGAAGCTATATATATATATATATATATATATATATATATATATTGTTATGGATTCAAAGGGTTAAATTTGGGGTAAGCAAGGCAATTTCAAACACGCTGTATAGAGAAACGAACAAATTATTTACGCGCAAAATTTATTTCATTTATTTAATTTAAACGTACAAGTATTGACGTATTTTAGAATTAATGACTAAAAAAGTTAGAAGTACATAAAGAAAACTAGTTTTAAATACAAATACAAACACCTAATGCATTTAATTCATTTTTATTCGACATGTAAAAGAATTAGAAAAGACACCAGGATATAGAAAATTGATAATCCCAAAGCGAAAGGTTCTTGGTAACAGTCAAACAGACGTCACTTTATAGGATACGTTGAAATATACACTCCTAGAATTGTTGTTTAAACGGTCAATAATTAAGAACACCTGCATGTTTAAAAGGTTACCTTCTTCGAATTTATCAGCATAATAAAGCTGACTTCAAAGAAAATATTTCCAACCGTCAGTGGTTTCGAATAAACAAGCTAACAAAGTTTCTTAAAGAGCGGAGGAGATGCACGATCAATAATATGCTACAGATAGAGACGGATATAAAAGCATTGGTTTCAAAACGCACGTTCGTATCCACGTGGAGTCATGAGACGCGGTCAGCAATATTGATTTTCTATAACTCAAGAGGGTTTGGAACGCGACATCAAATATGTATAAGACAGAGATAAAAATATTACAGGCGGAGTTTTATGATGACACAGAACAGTATCATTGGTTGAAACGAATAGTTTTACAACGGACGAACATGCGACAGGTGAAACAGATTTTTCGGATCATATAGCGCGTCCACGAGCCACGAGTTGAATTTCTGGAAGCTTTAAGGCGGTTATATCAAAATTTGCAGAAGTATTATTTTAAATTAAGTATTTCGCGTGAAGAGTGGCCTAGAGGTGGCATTTTGAGTTGCATAAATACTCTAAGAAAATTAGTAGGGCTCTCTTTGTATTTTCATCGCTTTAGACTACATATAACAATAAACCGACGTTAGAGTAGAGTCTTGTGAGTATTGAAAAAAATTTATAATTTAGTAAAAGTAGTATTAGCACTTATAATGTTGTAAGTTGAGGCCTTATAGTTATTAACGGGAGTAGTGGCGGGTGAATTAAATTAACCGAGGTCTAACTAATACCATAACAAGCTAATAAATCAATAAACAAAAGTATAATATCCGTGAATTTGGATGCTGGGATGGAATGGTAATTGGTAGCACAGAGCTCGGCCTATACTGAGGTTATCATCTATCTGAAGGATCAGAGCGCATAGTCACAAAGCAAATGGATTCTGTAAATCATCATCGAAGGAGATGGAAGGCTTGAAGTATTTTCCAGGTAACTCATTTGTATTTTCTGTTATCTGATAAACTGTTGGAATTATTTGTAATGTGTGAGTGAACATTGGAGTTATTTATGGTTAATATAACGTATCGGAAAAGATACGTGTACTTGACAATTATTAGGGTATTTTAAATATTGAAAAAAAGGCGTATGTAAAGCTTACTAAATTTCATTATGAATTTAAATTGGGTTTATTAGTTTTGTAGTAATTTTATGCAAGGTAAAAGGCATACATTAATAAACTGGGTTATTATGAGCTCACCATACTCCAGTGTGCAATAAATATAGGGTATTATTTGGGGCCCATTTACTCCTATGGTATTAAATGTGTTTGCAATTAAAAATTTAAAACAAGGACTTTACAAAAATATCACTTATTGAGTTGTAATTAGTGTACCAAACTGTATATATCTGTGAATAATTGTTTGTATACAGCGGTAAATAAAGATTGTATGATTGTTGTATTATTTGGTAATTTTATTGAATGGTGTGTGAGTGGGAAGGAAGAATGATTGTAAATTTAGGTATTCGAGAAGAGGCACAGCTGAGCTAGCCAGGGAAGCTGCTGAAGAGATTTTTGAAGCAGAAATCAGGGTAAGAAATTTTTTGTTGTGAACTTTTTATTTTGAAAAGTATTTAATGACTCACTTTCGATTCTTAAACTTTAATCCGCGGAACCACAACAATCTTATGACGGCCCAACGTTGAGGCTTGAATAATTTTTAGGGAGTTTCAGAGACTGTCCCCACGATCCACAGCACGTAAATATATATAAATATATATTGCTGTGAAACCTCCAAAATCCGTGAACTACGCTTTTCGCCTCGGCCGCTCACCTAATTTTATAAACCTCCTCATTCATAAAATTAAACAACACATTCCTACCACAAACATCAACGTTAACTCTATTTACATCAATATTCAGAATACATTAAATTTTCAAATTAAATTTCAGCATAAAATTCAGTTTTCAAAGAAAAATTTCAAGATTAATTTTATTATCATTTTAATGTGCATCCAGAATTAAAGTCCTTGTTGGATGCCTACTAATTAATATAACAATATAAGCAGACCGGAGTCTGAGTATAAAGGGAGCATCTACCACCCTTTACGTTAATTAACCAGGTTCGTCTAATTGAGCTCAAAGACATACCCAAATTTTCATCATATTCCCGAACATCAAAACAAAATACCCCTTTTTTACTTAAACAAGCAAATTTCATCTTAAAATTAAACTTTTATGGTTAGTACCATTTCACTAATGTCCATTTAAAGTAAATCAATTATAAAGTCATTCAATACACACAAAAATGTCAAACAAAATAGTATAATTTACCTGAAGGTTACTGTCCTCGTAGCTTCAAAGTATCGTTTCTTTAGTTAATCACACCATTCAACAGGATTATATTTACGGCTTCTGATTCTCTACGCTTTTAAAATTTTCTCCATCACCATTTATTTGAAGTTGTTTCTGGGCTTTTCCGGAACTCATCTGTGTTTATCTGACCCTTGTTTCATGGATCCAGCCACGTATTTGAACCATTTAATTATTAACACCCCGAAAAATAGCAAAGAAATTCATGCGTCTGTCACCAATATACGCCAAAACTGCCTACTTTTGTGTATACATTCGTCGTTGTAAATTTTGCTAATTGGTACAGTGAAACTAAATTTTATTACCTTGTATCTAAGTGCACTGAAGTACATTCATGTTAGCACGTAAATAACAAGCTATTTTGAATCACTAAAATATACGAGCAAACTTTAAATTATTTAATCAAACTAAAATGCACGGTTTAACATCTTTAATCAAGTCGCGTATGTACGAGCTTTTAACGCATCGAATCGTCAAAAGTCTAAGAGTCTAAGAGGGCTTGTTTATATTCATCTCGGTATATATAGCAAAAAGCCTGTCTGTCGGTCTGTTCCCCAAAACGGGTAATTCTAAAGAATTTCTCATGCCATGTTCCCAGTCTGTCGCTCACGCGTCGATTTTTACGAATTTTCACTCGCCCCATTTAAATCTCAGAAAATTTCCACACACGGCACGCAAGCATGTCCGAGAAAAACTAATTAATTTTGTACAGAAATTGTTGTTTCTACCTCTGATATTCGCATCCTATTTTCAACCAATTGTGACCCTCGTGACGTTGCTTAAATCCCGCCTTTTCAATATGTGTCTTTGCTTGACGCATTTTCTCTTTCCTTTTCTAACCTGTTCGTATTGGTGCAAATTGATATTCTGTATTATCGATTATTTTAGTCCACATGGAGTGTGAAATACCCACTTTAGCAATTCTTGTAACTATTATGCGACGTTTTCCCCAAGATTCTCTGAAACATTAATTATCTGCAAAATTTACGCCGAATGTGATATTTAAACTACGCAGGTGTTCAAAATAATATTAATTCTCAGAGCTTTATTCCGTGGTATTTTAATCTTGGGTTTTTACAAGTTTCTATAGGTATTATATGTTATTAACGGTTTAATTAACTCCAATTAAAATTGATTTCTATCCTTTTCATTTTTAGCGAATACAACTTAAATATTAATTATTATATGTACACTTTGTTTTACTACCGGTTACTTAAAATAGAGTTAATTAAGATAAATTTTGCACGTAATTTCTCTTTGTTTAGGAATAATTACATTACACGCAGAGCTTTTCAATACTGCTTCTTTTGATATAAAGCGTCTTATAAATAATTTAAATTTCTTATTTTACTGAAACAACCGAGTTTATTTATGCTTCATGGTTTTAATAACGCGTATTATTTAATGAAATTCCTTATACACGGTGATTAAAATTATTTGATGTGATTATTTAATTTTCTACCCTGGTCTAAATATGAGTAATATATATATATATATATATATATATATATATATATATATATATATTATTTATATATTTACGTGATAAGGGGTCACGAGAGGTCATTGAAACCCTAATTCTAAAAATAAATCCCACCAAAATACAATAGAATCCGGAAAAAACGGAAATTTTCGTAAATTTATGGTTACGCCTTGTATAATACAAGTGTACCTTTATTCATTGATGTACAATGCAAAAATGCAGATTAAGCGTGAATAAATGATCACCCTGTATTATATAAGTGTATTGTAAATAAATAGCAAGTAACGTAAGTCGTATATATAACAATAAAATTACTGTAAAGCGCATTTAAATGCAAACGTAAAAACTTATCGTTTTAATACAAAGCCGTATATTTTACTTATTAATTATCAACACAGTTTAGATAAAAAAAGAGTACAGCTTTAAGCAAATCGTTTGAGGAACTAAAATCAAGGTGTATTTAAAAACTCCAAAATTAATAAATAATTTTGTGTACTGAAAACAAATATTTCCTATAAAACGCAAAACTCTTTTGCATTAAAAAGCAATTAAAGTTTAAATTACTTAACCCGCGAATAGCAGTAATCCATCTAAATAAACAACTTCCTAGAAGTTGAGTCATAGGGATTTAGGAATACGCCAAATTTCTATAAACTCATTAAATAAATATTGTCATTCTAAGAAGCAGCTTAAACATTAAAAATAAAACGTAAAATCCCTGGAATAATCGATTATCTTTTCGCATTAGCATGCGACATACAACAATAGTGTATAGGTAAAACAAGGACATATAGAACGCGTCACAGTACCTGGAACGAGATACGAATGTCATAAAGTTTGACGAATTTACACGTTAATTGGGCATTCAGGGAGAGATTACATCGTAATGTTTGAGATTGTGTAAAAATTCTCGAAAATATATAAATCGGTACATAAAGGGAGCGTTTATCGTTTCAAGAGGTCATTCATAAATTATTAATGAATTGATTCATTCAATTTCATTCGCTAGAACACGAAATGTTATTTTAATTAAAAATCGCGAGCTGTTGCTATGCGAAGATAGTAATAGAAATATGTAGTAAAAATATTGTAGTTTGATAGTTGCGAAGCTGCAATGAATAAAAAGCTATGTTTTTAAACGAAAATTACATATAAAAATAAAATTATAAATTACAATAAACAAGAAAAATTCTTCAAAACAACGCTACTTTAATAATTTTATTAAATAATCGAAAAGAGTTAACCAAAAAGATATTTTGATAATTACTGTTGGAAGTAAGGAATTTTAATTTGGAGAACTTGTAAACTGATTGGACATTAATTTAAAATACGAAGATTTTAACTACGAAGTATTATTTTAGACTTATTTTTGACTGATATTAGCGTATTTAGATATATATAGTTTAAGATAGACCTAATAATTTTTGTTCAGAGTTCGAAATACTCTGACCTTTAATAGATTATATGTTAAGGACTTTTTCTGCCATAACAAATCTTACCAGCGTGGAAATAATTTATAACCGGGTAAAACGTTCTTCATAAAAAGTAAGTTTAATTCTGTAAATATAATATAAGGTAAGAAATAATATTTTTACTTCTTAGAACTTATTTTATGTTTGAAAGAAACGATGTTGTAAGACTTTTGTATGAAAGAAGGAAGATATTTCATATTGTATAAATGCTTTGTGATAGTGCTGCGTTTTATTTCATTTTGAAAATTCCGTAAATTCCGTTGAGCTAGCCAGGCAAAATTAAAAACATTGGTAAGTGAACAATTTCAAGTTTACAAACCACAACACTCTCTCTATTGGTCTTTAGTGCGGCATTGTCACAGCACTGTTTTAGTGGCTCCCAACGCGAGCCGTGTCAGCAATACATACATATATATATATATATATATATATATATATATATATAAATAATAATTATTATTATTACTTGACCACGAGTGGATGACTCGAAATTCTGAAGGTTAAGAGTCTTTTACGCGTAATTTTCTTGCTGTCATTAAAATATTTTCTCCACAATTGAAGACAGCGTATTGGCGTAAACAATGATGCCCAATTTACAAAACAAGTATCCATGGAATACCACAAGATTCTGTACTAGGCCTCATATTATTTCCAATGTTTAAAATGATATAATTTTGAACACAAGATAATTATTTTTGCTGACGATGTGAGCATTATCAGGAGTAACCCCGACCTAGAGACATTGCAACTTGATATTAATAAAAATCATACAACCATCCAAGTATGGTGTGATACTAATAACTTGACTTCAATATAAGTAAATTTACAGCTTATGCTACAAAGGAACTTGCACACACATTTCCATGGGATACATTTAAATCAAAATGTCGAATTTTTCAAATTTCTAAGATTAACAATTGACAACTTTTTACGCTGAGATCAACACACTAATGCGCTAACTAGTGCTTGCTATGCTTAAAAATAATGATATCTAAAGAACATAGTACTACAACTCTCAGAGAAACATACTTTGCTCTTGCTCTTGAGTGGGTGTTTTCACGCTCGTTAAAGATCTCTACCTTACTTGCAATAGCAAGAGTTAAGCAAAATTCAAAATTTTCAAGTAAAGAAATTTCGCTTCATAGACAATGTCGTATCTTCAGGTGGAGAATCGGAAAGTCACATATAGGGTAGGTAACATCATGACTTTTCAAAATCAGCGAACCTTACAGTACCTCTACGTGTTTGATTTATCATCATGTCAATCGTTTTTTATTAAATTTGAATAAATACTCGTTCGATTCGATAGATGGAGACCCGATTTTCTGATGGGCTTTATAAGTAAGACATACAAATACTTCACAAAATTTTGTAAAAAGTATACGATCTGCTATAAAATTAAATTCACAGTGATACAATAATCTACTACAGTATTCATCATCATTAGGTTTTCAGTCCTAGAACTGGTTAGACGCGTACCATCATTGTTCCCTATTCTGAACTAACCTACAGATTTCCCTGAAATATGCACAGTTTGCATCTATAACTGTCTGATCTAGGTCTACATCTACCTCTTTTTTCCTATCTCTGCTTGTAATATATCACATACTATTCCCCAAAAATGCCTTAGAACGTATTCCGCCCTACTATTTCTCTTTTTCCCCAGATATCCTTGTTCCCATAATATTTCTGTAACTTATTTGTTATTATCTTTGTCTGTCCATGCTATCGTCCTCATACATCTGGAGCATTTCAAAAGACTGCTACCGTTTTTGTGTCTGCATTTCAGCCAACATTTTTTAACATGTTTCTATTTATACAATTGAGAGGATGGTTATTAAAGAAGTGTGCGATTGCATTATTGAAAGGCTTAAGTAGTCGTTTTTTTTATATTTATTTTGAGGGGGAAAATTCATTATGATTTAGGTTACCTCTTTGGTAGATTTTAACATGGTTCTGAGGCGACTCTATGGCGAGTTTACACTTGTCAGATACCAATGTTGTTCTATGAAGATTGTATATGGATCTGAGGCGACCCTATGGCGGGTTTACACTTGTCAGATACCAATGTTGTTCTATGAAGATTGTATATGGATCTGAGGCGACCCTATGGCGGGTTTACACATGTCAGATACCAATACTGTTCAACGGAGATTGTATATGGTTTTGAGGTAACCTTATTGTGGATTTATACTTGTCAGATACCAATGCTGTTTTACAAGGATTGTTAATATGCTTATTTTTATGTAATTAGTTATTTTATGTATAAATAGAAATCATGTATGTAGGCTGTATTTCATGTTAATATTGCAAGGAAAACCCAGGAAAAACTTGCAATGCTACCTAGATATTGTGGGCATTTGATTTTCATTTGTTATTTCTTTTAGTAATGGAATCCATTGTTTACTGAAAGTCACGGATTCGTTTGCAACGCAGTTATTTTTATGTAGGGTTATATAGGCAGCTTCTTTGATTTTGCGTTTTTGGTGGTTTTCTTTTTTTTCTTCTTTTCTTCTTTTCAGGGAGTATGTGTATTCAGCTCGTCCCCTTTCTATTGTTTTCTAATTTTATACCCTATTTTACCGAGATTCAGTGAAGGAGGTTAAGCAACCTGTGGCTACCAAGATCCCCCAACACTTAGACATTTGCCTAAATAATGGTTTTCTAGTAAATCCTTTCCCACACTTAACATTATTCGAGAATATTGCCCAACCAATTCTTGTAGTTACTTATAATAATCATCATGTTTACGCACAGTTATCTTTTCGTCATTAGTTTATCTATCTTGGGATTGGTTGGATGCGTACCTCCATTGATTTCTATTCTGGGCTAGCCTACACATCTCCCTGAAACCTCTACAGCCTACATCTTTTACAATCTGTGTGCAGTAGTCTAATCTAGGTCTGCCTCTTCTTGTCTTTTTTCCTATCTCTGCTTCTAAAATATTCCGCACTATTCCCTCATGCCGTAGTATGTGGCCTATCATCCTATTTCTCCTATTTTTTACCGTTTTCCACATATTTCTTTCTTCCCCAACCATTTTTAGTACCTCTTCGTTCTTAACTTTGTCTGTCCATGATATCTTCATCATACGCCTGTAACACCACATTTCAAAGGCTTCTACCTTTTTCTTGTGCGCTTCTCCTACTGTCCAGGTTTCACAGCCGTACAGTGCTGTGCTCCACACATATGTTTTAAGCAATCTTTTCCTTGTTTCTATGTTTGTGGTCTTTGAGCACAATAGTTGCTTTTTCTTGTTAAATGTAGCACGACCTTGTGCTAATCTTTGTTTTATATCTTTTGTGCTTTTCCCATCTTGCGTTATTTGGCTTCCTAGGTAGCAGAAATCCTTAACCTCTTGTAAGTTCGTGTTAAATACTTGTATTCTTGTTTTTGATTTATTTTCCCCACCTTTGCAAACTAGAACTTTAGTTTTAGTTTTGTTACTTTTCATACCGTATCTCTCTGTTAGAACCGTTTCCATTTCATTAAGAGCCGCTTCTAACTCTTCCTTGCTAGATGCTAATACCGCTATATCATCTGCAAATCTAAGCATATCAATTTTTGTCCCTGCATAGTAATTCCAAATGTCTTTCTGCATTTGACAGTATTCATTGCCTCTTCTATGTACAAGTTAAAAATCAATGGGGATAGGGCACATCCCTGTCTCACCCTTTCCTAATGTTTACTTTTCTACGTTCCTGCTCTAATTCTATTACTGCTGTTTGCTCTTTGTATAAGCTATGTACTATTCGTCTATCCTATAACTCATTCCAATCCTTTTGAGTATTTCAAACATTTTTTCCAATTTACATTGTCGAATGCTTTTTCCAGATCTACAAACCCTATATACATGCTTTCCCTTTTCTATTGTTTTCTCCATTATCACTCTCAGAGCTAAAATAGCCTCCCGTGTTCCCCTGTTTCGCCTAAACCCAAATTGGTCTTCTCCTAGTATTTCTTCAGCTCGTTTTCCATTCGTCTTTGCACAATTCTAGTTAATATTTTTGACACGTGTGCTGTCAAACTTATTGTTCGAAAATTTTCACATCTATCCGCGCCTTTCTTTTTGGTATAGTTACTATGATGCTACGTTTGAAATCTTTGGGTATCTCGCCTGTCTCATACATATAGCTTACAAGTTGGAAGAGACGTTCTGTTACTGCTTGTCCAGCGGCTTTTAGAGTTTCTGCTTGCACCTTATCTATACCCGGCGCCTTACCATTTTTCAGACTCTTTAATGCTAATTCAAACTCGTCTCGAAGTATAGGATATCTCAAGTCATCATCTTCAATGTCTGATTCATGTTCTAATGCAGTTAGTTTCTCTTCTGCATATAAAATCCCTATATATTCTTACCATCTACTCACTTTCTCTACGTTTTCTATAATGACGTTTCCTTGTGCGTCCTTTATATTTTTGCTATACGGTTTTATATCCCTAAAATTCATTCTAATTAATTTGTATGCTTCGTATGTCTTTCCTATTTCCATCTTAGTTTGTACTTCTTTGCACTTTTCATCAATCCATTGTTCTTTAGCTTTCCTGCATTTTCGAATAATTTCCCATTTTATGGCTTTGTATCTCTGTTTTCCTGTTGCGTCTGATTTATTTTTGTATTTTCGTCTTTCTTCTATTAAATTCACGATATCCTTTGTTATCCATGGTTTCTTATTTTCTTTTTGTGTATACCCCAAAATATCTCTGGCCGCCATGTCTAGGCTGGATTTAATGTTATTCCATTCTGTTTCTACTTCCTTAGTTTCAGATATTTTCGCGATATCATTAAGCAATTCATTTGACTTTTTTCGAATCTTACTTGAATATCTTTGTCTTTAGTTTCTCAAAGTCCAAGTGCCTTTTTCCGTTCCTCTTTTCAGATTTTTAATTTTAGTGCGGCCTTCATAATTACGATGTTGTGGTCAGTATCTATATCTGCTTCTGGGTAGCTTCTACAGTCTTTACTTGATTCCTAAACCGTTGTCTAACAAGAATGTAATCTATTTGATATCGTCCTATATCTCCTGGCATCTTCCACGTATATCGTCTTCTAGCATGATGTTGAAATAATGTGTTTGTGATGATTAAATTGTTCTTGTCGCAAAATTCTACCAGCCTATTTCCCTGTCGTTTCTCGTGCCTAAACCAAATAAACCTACTACCGCTCCTTCCTACCCTCACCTACCACAGCATTAAAATCCCCGTAATTATTAAATTTTCATGTCCTTTTACGTATCTTAATATGTCTTCGATATCTTTGTAGATGGCTTCTACCTCTTCGTCACTGTAGGTAGAGGTGGGCATGTATACTTGTATTATTACTGTGTTTACCGGTTTAGATTCTAATCTAACCATGAGTACTCTTTCGTTCTTTTGTAAGTAATTTTCCACACAGTGTCCTATCTTTTCCGCATAACTATCCCCACACCCAAATTTCCGTCCTCTGCTCCTGTATGAATTACCCTGAAGTCTCCACTCCAAAATCCCCGCCTCTGGCCACCGAACTTCGCTGATCCCTACTATGTCTAGTGATAACCTATTCATTTCGATTTTAGGTTCTCTAGCTTACCTACTTGCTTCATACTTCTAACATTCCACGCTCCGACTCGCAGAATGTTCCCGACTCTTATTTTTAACTTTCCGATCGCATCCTCCGAAGTAGTCCCTCCCGGAAATCCGAATGGGGGACTATTTTAACTCCGGAATCTTTTACCCCAGAGAATGCCATCATTTTATTATAATTTAGGTACGCTGTGTACTTGGGAGATAATGTGGTGGTTTCCCGTTTCCTTCCACATCGCGGTAGTGTGTCTTAGACTGCCATACCGACCCCTATGGTCTCTGCCAATCTAAGTACCGAAAGAGCCGCTGCCCTCTTTCGGGGACCTGTCTTAGTCTGGTTCCTCACTAACGACCCTACTACTTTGGTTGGACCTGTAGTTTGGCTCTTTAGCTCATTAGAACACGCAAGCCATTTCACCTGTTCTAGTAATTTAGAACTTCGGCAAGGTGCGGGTCCATTCGAAATGGCGTATTATGGCGAAATTAATCTTTGCAATATTCAGAGTTTTATATTTTGCAGGAAAATTTGTATCTCACTAAGTACAAATTTAAAAGTAATCAGATACTTTTTTCGTTTAAACTTTCTTTCATTTCGTTCTGTAAAAGTGACATTTAGCATTTAGTTAAATTTTACTTCAAGCTTCCAATTACAAAAGGCAACCAAAATAAATCGTATGCCGCTCTTAACGCCTGGCGTTATGTTTGACGTTAGAGACATATAAATCCCCAATATTTGCGTTATATATGAATGTTTGAAAAATAAATTTTTACAATGTAATTTAAACATATGCACACATGAATAACAGTTGATTTTAATAAATAAAAACAAACTTGGTTTTCTTTAATTTTAAACAGCAAGAAGCAATACTAATAGTTTACTTTATGCAAAAGGCGCACTTCAGAACAAAATTCGCCTGGATTAATATTACTTGTTGGAAAGGATAGAAAAACCTACATTTTGTATGACTTCAACTGCTCGCGCATTTTTTGTGTAGCTAATCTTTCTAATAATGGCCATAATTACTTTCTTGGGCATTGGTCTTGTATTCTGTGTTAATGGTGCAGAGTTCTATTGGTTTCACCACATGCCTGTGTTGTTAGTGGAAATTAAATAATATCACAAGTTTCTCCGGGCTCAATCTTGGGCCAAAAATTAGGGATGACCGTAGATGATGTCACAAGATAAGCGTTGGAATTTTTATGAAAGATAGGAATCTTTAACAAAGATTTTAAGACTTGCTTCGTGACCACGGCATTATGTCATATATGCTCATCATCAAGAAAACGCAGAAGATACGATTCCTGAAACAATGTACATAGTTGGCATCGACGTGCAAAATGGGAACTGTTTCGCGTCCAGATGGTGCAGTCAAAACTCTTACGGATGAAGCCTTAATACAAACGTCGAGAATCATAAGACGCTAGGAAGCTGGAGGAAGCTAGAGTTATGCACGTAGATGCGGTTGGTTCTAGAAACCCATTGAATAAGCGAAATCCACTTGGAAATTCAATGTTGCCAAATATTTGTTACGTGCTGAGGTGACGTTATATACCTGAATCAATTTTATTCTTTCAAAGACGAAGTGACGTAACAGTTAATTAGTGCACCGTCTAGCTTTCAGTAGTGCGGGATGGGTTTTATGAACGCAAAATTTTTAGGAATATACAGTTCTAACACTTTTACTCAATACTCTAGCTCCTACCTTGAAAGGTTGTTGAACTCCTATTCTATATAAAGCCTTTGAGCTCCAACCCAAGTGAAAAAAATTAGTCTCTCCGAAATATGGGTGTTTCGATTGACAATCGCAGATTTATCTGCCGTTCAAGGTTGAAGGAGCCTCGATTTACCCTTTTATTATCTCCTCATACTGGTCTAGTATAAACACAAAAAAAACAGTTTTGTACACCTAACTTATATTATCAAACACGGTTATTACAGTAAATAACAATAGAGAAGAATACTATGATCTACTCCTACTTAGGTCAAATAGGCGTGTCGCTAAAAAGAAACTCCACACATGCATACATGTTTACGATCAGTTACAATTCTTGAACATAATAAGCAGCATGTGATTGTTTTTACTCAATTCACTTACAGTTTTTTGTTTTGTTACGTTCCCTAAAGCCTCATACACATCAACGGTCAGAAATCCTTGCAGATAAATTTCCAACCATTTAGGGTTGATCTTAAACTCGCAAGACATTGTTCACTTTATTAGGAGATCGGCATGTAATGTCCGCATTTAGTCACGTCCAAGGACTTGTTTAATCCCGGTCAGCCTCGATTTATGACTACTGTCGTGTCAATTAACGCACCTGTTTTTCACGCATCTTCATGCACCGCGGTCGAGTTTCGAGAGGTTGCTCGATGGTGTCTAATAATCTGATCTGAACTGAATGCGTTTCTGTAATATCTGAGGGTTTATAGGTTTGTCCCAAATTACCTCATGTTCTTGTTCTTACGGATCGTGTGACTAAACTACTCTAAGCTCGAAGGAAATATTCTTCTTTTTGTGTAAAGGTCATTTGTTCTCACACTTTTTATTTAGCAACTAAAACCACGCCATCTGTCGTTCGCAACGCGTTGATTTTTATGGCTTATTTTATGGTTATTGTGGTTGTATGGTGTGCCGGTTCAATTCCATGATATAATGGGGTGTTTTTGAACTCGTATGAATGTGTACAAATAAACATTTCTATGCCGGTGATTTACCGAAAGCTATTTTGTAATTTTTCTAAATCGAATACGAAAAGTGTAAATTTCCGATTGTTATCAACATTTGTATTTAATATATTGGGTGTTTTTCTGTTTATTTCAGAATCCTAATTTAGTATTACATTGAAATAGCTACGTTATTAAACGTAACTATCGAAGCAAATATAAATTTTTCAGTGTGCTTCCTTGCTAAAAGCTCATTTAACTAATTAAATTGCCTAAACTCTTTTCTATTACTTAATGTTTGCTTAAAGCAACGCACTTCAGTGACATATTGTAATGCGATGAACTCTGCTGCTGTAGTTTAAAAGTTTCGCGACCAGCAGATTGTAAGGTTAGATCCGCCTATTAAAAGAAATTGAATTTGTGTAGGCTAAACCTATCAAATTCTTAATTACCTTCAAACGTAAATGACTGTGGAGTGAAAAAACGAACAACGAAGTGGGTTAACCTGTGTATGATGATGCTAGATAACGTTAGTCAATTTCGTTGCGATTTTCTGTCATAACATCAGACGGCTATGAAATGCTTGCAATGATTTTCATTGGTTAAAAATTTTGTAACGCAGCATTTAGTAGCTAGTCATATTTTTATTGATTACGGCTACAAGATATGCGCGGTTCACTGTATGCAGAAAGTAACTAACTACCATTATATATCTCTTGGGCGGCTACTTGGAGATTGGATAAAAGATCACGGAGGATTTAGAATATTTACACTTTTGAAAACTTGAATAATCTTGGACAGGATAAGATTTTACCTCGTTATGGTTTTGTTCGTACGTTCTATACTATTTAATTACTTGCTATTACTAAAGTAAGTTTTAGGTATCAAAAAAGACGGTTTTTCTGTCACTTTAATATTCCCTTTGGGGCCAGCAAACAATCCCATGGGCTCGATATATTACACATGGTATGGACTCAATATTTCTAAAACATTAATATTGGCAATCAAATATAGAAAAGTATTTTATAACTGAAAGTGTAATCAGTGGGATAAGATACTTTGATAGCATTTTGAAATTTGCGTTGCTATTTAAGGACTGTTCTGGGACGTCTTGGTTACATTGTAATGAGTAGGTAGATATTCCCATATCATCGCGGCGTCCTAAGGACAGCTTCATAAGCTGGCCTTGAGTGTAAGTTACAATTTAGACAAGATGGTATACGGTAATTTAGTAGATGCAGTGCCAACTCTCCGACTTTTCTTAACTTGCCGATGGTAGAATTATAACAAGAATATGGAATCACGTTTGCATAAGAACCTCGTTGTTTGTTAGCCGATTTTTCATCATCTTATACTCACTACTACTTTTAAAGGTTCTCTTAGAGATACAAAATGAATGAAAATTGATGCAAAATGAAAGTATTTATAAACTGTGTAATTGTTATACATACCCCCAAAACTAACCCAGAAAACAACTATTTCAATTTTTATTATACAATTGCTTAGTGATAATTGTAAAAATTACCCCCAAAACTGTCATCATTTTTTCTACAAATGTGCATGCTTCAGATGAAGTGACTAAACCCAACTTCTCTTGGACTTAGAGTGATTTAAAGTTCGTTACAGAAATGCAAGTTTTATTGAGTTATTCTCACTATTCGTTCTAAGAGGAATTAATGTTTTCTACAAGTTTGGAAAATTCTTTTACCTTACCTTACTTATCCTAGTTTTGTTGTTACAATTTTTTATTTCCATTTTTCTTCGTATTTGCAGCGTTTCTATCGTCCAGTGTGTATTAACTCGTTCTTTTTCTATTTTTTCTCCAAATTTAATAGGAATTGACGTTTCCCTTTTTGTTTGGGAAAGCTATTTGTTGTTGAATTGAGGTATACTGCTTGTGCATCTAGACTTTCCAAGTCTTTCTTCCAGTAATTGCATGCCATGCGTATTTCACTACTAGGACGCAGTAACACTTTAGTAGCATACCTTGAAGCATTTTAGTAGATAGATCCTAAAAGGTATTGGTTAGGCGATTAAAAGATGTTTTAGTTATTGAAAAACTGGTCTGTCTGACTGTGGCTTTAGCTGGAGCATACATATAATTGGATAAATTGCAACCCTCGTTTCTTATGTGAGCAAATTAAGATGGGGAAACGCATTTATCAATTTAAGGGCAAAAATACCATGAAAACTTTGTAGAAGCTTGGGCGGTTCCTATGTAATAACAAGGCTATTACATTATAACATTAAAATAGGACATAAATAGTAAAGCACCTAGTGCATTCTTTTACAACCAACAATAAAGGCAGGGACTTCATATTATTTATATTAAATTGAAAAATACGGATATAATACAGCAAATCATCAGTCTAGGAAAGAGTATTTGTAAAAATTCACAGAATTAAAAGACACCGAAACAATAGTAAATTTACCCCAATAGAAAGAAGCTTGTAAATTTACAGCCATAAAATAATTCACTGCGAACATAAACAACCGCACAGCTTTCAAAAGTATAAAACTAGATGACTGTGGACTTAAGTAGAAAAACATTGAATTTAAAATAGGACAGCTGTAGACGCATTATCCGCGCGAACGACAAAAATCCCGGAATCCCCTGAAACATTGTAAATTATAAATACACACATCAAAATAGAGGAGATAATTGATTTAAGCATTTTATCTTCAGTTATTCAATTGACAAGCAACAATTGCAGAGCGGGTAAAAAGGTTGAGTAATTTAAATGACAATAGCCTTTGAATTCTGGATTGTCAGTGAAACAAATTTCCAAATGCAAACGTAATTGCGGATTTAAAAAAATTGCCATTACATGTGAAAGTTGTACCAGTAGTGGAAGCTTTACTTCAACACAAGTTGGATTAGTAGATTACTTACAACCATATTTTTGTCCGTATGATAGAGTTCCTTGAGCTTCGTACAAGATTAACAATCTGTAAGTAATGGAATTTTTATTTTCCACTTGCTACATATTTTATGTTAATGTATATTTCATAATTAGTTGTATAAAGTTTCTTTTTTATTTTGAGGACTTTTACGTTAGTGCAAATAGGAAATTCTTATATAGAAAAAGCACCGCAATTGTATTTGTATAAATTCGTATGTTCCGATTAATTTGGTTGGATATCTATAATCCATAAATTAAGATATCCTTTTTCTTTTAAATGCGCGCACATGTAGCCAATTACTGATAGAACTTAGTTTATTTGTTTTGTTGCGTTTTTTAAAGACAGCGATATACATGTTTGGATAATATGGGTTAGGTGAACAACTTGGAGTATTCTTATTGGCGTTTGTTTTAAATTAGTAGTTGAAAAAAGGTGTACATAAGGCTCCATCAACCTGCATTGCAAAAACAACATAAAATTGTATCTAAGGGCACACATCATCTAGCAATTCTGACATCAGGTGGCTTGGCGCTCAACATCTTTTTATTAAATACAAGATTCAAAGACTTTTCCAAGTAGGTGTAACTGAAAGTGTAGTATACCCGTAAAAAGATTTGCATTTGCTTATATAGAACTCTCCCTTCACGACTGAAAGCTAGCTATTGCATTATTTACTATTTTTTGGTAGAGTAAATTTAATTCAGGTAACCATTGTCAATTTAGCACGTAACGAAAATTTCTATTTAAAGTTGACATCATTACGTTTCATATGCCTTAAATGCTGACTATAGTTTTTAAAATGCACTTATTTATTTACTAAAAAATTATTACAAGTATGGGATGTAGGAGAAGTTGCTCTCTCACTTCCTGTTCATAGTTTGTTGTTAATAAACGATGCGTGGTGTAAATATATAGAAAAATGATATTACTTTGTCACATCAGAATGATGAGCTGCATACTTTTAGTATGTGAAAAGTGCCTATCCAAAATAAATGATACTGGATAATTTGGTGATGGATTTGGGAATTCGATAGACTTTTTACCAAAATGAAAACGTAACGTTGTTGATATAGCTACTCTCGTAGTAAATGGCAATGACCCAGAAGGTGCACACTCATCAGTAACGAATTTTATTTTCCGAGGGTAAACAAATATTGATTTACAAAGGTTCTTGATGCACGAATACCAGTTTAGTGGTTACTTTAACTTTATACTATGTTGAGGACAAACATACCACTTGCCTTTTTTTCTCTTGTGGCCAAAACGATTGAAAGTTTGTTGGAAGTTTTCAAAATTTCTGTTTTAGTTAGATTATAGATATCATTGTACGGTGTGCTCTACAGACTAAAATCATACAACTTTTTAATGTAGATACGATTGAAGCTCTTTACAGACGGCTTTCAGGATTCTCTAAGGATAACTGTGAATGTCTGTGCAAAAGATATACTGCCAAACCTTCTCATTATTTTTGTTGAAAGTACGATTTTCTTTTGATAATCGCATGTCAATTGACTGATGTCACACATGGTAAACAGATCCCTCCTTCAATTACAACACGTAGTTCAACAGTTCGAGCTCTTCCATATGATTAGTACTGTGGCGTTCTGGTTTGTCTGGGGTCACCTTGTCAATGCTTCGTAGCAACAGAGATAACATTTGCTTATAAGTTAAAAATATGAACTAATTATTCAATAATGGCATGAGACACAAAGAAAATATTAACAAAAGTTTTGTGTGCGTAATTATTGCAAACGTCTTTTAACACCGAATGCAAAAGTTACCGAAGGCATTTCTATGTTGAAGAATTGAATGTTGTGGCTTCATGACGAAGACTTGGCTCTGGTGTTGTGTAGAGAGACTGGAATAGGATTTCCATGCTTCGGTACCCTGAGGCTGGTAAACGGAGATGCTCGTATACGGGCGACATTCCTGGTTGGTAGAAATTGAAACGTGCTAATGGCGAAGTGTTCCCAATCCTGCCGTGCATGTTGGCGTCACGTGCTATAGGAAGTGGTCCTGATGGCTTCGGAGGTGGAGCGGGTTCAAGCTGTGTTATGTCGTGCCCTTGCGTTCGTAGTGTGGTTATAAGAGCTTACTTTATTTTATCCCATTAGATTTGGTGGTTACAACGACATAATCTGAAGGAAAACCCTTAGTGCACGAGGAGCATGGTCTTGCACTATTCCTAAGTTCCCTCCAAGAAGTTTGGTGAGTACCTTAAAAAGAAAACAATTAAGATGTAATTTGCTCTAACGTTTGGAGCTTCTTTTATATTTTGGGTTTGTTAGTGGTGTACGTTCCAACGATGCTATTATGTATTTCGAGGGGTGTTGGACGAGTCCTTTATTGTTTGATGAGAGTATTTTAAGCATTCATGCTACTTGTTTGCATGCTGCACGCATACTGGTGAGTTAGTTAAAAGTATGGTTGTTTTGCTATCTTTAGAGAGAATCAGTTATCGAACACCCTTTACTTTATTCTCCAAGGTTAACTGGGAAACGTTAAACGCATTTCGGCATTCCTGAATCCCATACGTACCGAAAAGACCCTTGCAATTGTATTTTTTATGTTTTATTAACTTTAGCTCTGCTATATCGATCTGTGGCGGTAATTTTTCGAAATGGTAAGAAATAAAACATGCTTTTACCTTAAAAAATTTTTTGCGAAGAATTTTTTGAGTACATAATTTTGCAACACTTAAAATACCCAGAACAAAAAAGGACACCGGTGGGGTAGTTTAAGTTGTATACGATTGATCAGTGTATTAAAACGTCTTACCAATGGTAGTAAATTTACATGTGTACTTACCTTTATTTATATAGTAACTGTTTATATGCTGGGCTTTTCAATATCTAAATCGAAAGAATCATCTCGAAATTTTGAAACTCATACATAGGACCTCTGACGCTTGCAAATCGTCGCCAAATGGACGAAAAACCAATATCTAGTATAACATTGCAGTATTACCCATGGAATACTCGTCTTGGATTATCTCCACTTTCATATACCCAATTTAATGTGTTTTTACTTTATAGCCTTTTTAATATCCATCCTTGATAAAACAATATAAATTAATAACAGTGTGATGGTATATGTTAATTGTGTAATTTTCAACTTTCAGATTCATACGTTTCCAGTGGTCGACACCTACTAAGTATACCAAAAGATCGCAATTGCACACCACCTGCAATTAATGAATTTCCATCAGATGGATTAACTAGGGAACAGCGACAGAATGGATGGGTTTTGGTTCACGTTGTGGTGGCTTGCTACCTTTTCACCCTTCTTGCAATTGTTTGTGATGATTTTTTCGTACCCGCAATTAAACAATTTTGTAATAGTAAGTAATTATTTAAGTTAATATTGAGAAAGTATAATCCGTATTAAGGAGTTCTGAGAATGGCATCATAATGGATACTCATTTATATAGGTTACTTCTACTTTATAATCAACGTAGGCTGACAAAAGGTGTGATAACTTTTACAAACCTAAAATTGAGCAGGATAATTTTACTAGCTTTATTATAGTAGGCTGTGTTTAAAATATGCTGTTTTTAGCTTATTTATTTATTTAAAATGCTTTAAAAATGCAGGGACAAACGGGTGGTGTTTGTTACGGGCAAAAATGACGATACGTTACGGATTTCGACTTGTACAGATGGGGAGGTTAACCCGTAACGATTTAAAGAGGGCACTGGTTACCTACAGTGATGCGGCAATAGATTCCTATAAAAGAAATGATAAAAATAATACATATAAGTAATATAAATCTAAAAACATTTCTTAACTGCTAGATACTAATATAGTGATCATACAAATCTCCCTTCGTCATTAATATTTTCAAATTTTTCCTTACATAAATCACGCGATATGCAAATTTTTAGAAATATGCATGGATAATTTTAAAATCTTTCTTGCCTCCGTAAATAAACGTAGCTTGTTACAGTATTCCGCGCGGACAAGAAAAAAAAGTAAACAAGCAAATAAAATCGCCGGCACCGAATACCACCATAAAGAAAAGGAATCAGAAAAAAGGTTGTGCTACCTAAAACGTCGTAGAGTGGGGTGGGTCAGAAAAGAAGAAACAGGAAACCTCATCAATCGAATTTGATTTACAAACCTCTAACAAAAAACATGATGCATAAAGAAAATCAGTTCACGTAGAAAACAACATTATCCAAAACGGATCTCGAAGAATTTACACAGTATAAAAATCTGCGCAAAATAATTTATCGCAAAATTAATGTATTTCCTTCTTTAATGACCTAGAACTAAATTGTCATTTCGATTTTTTACATGTACATAAAGAAAAAAAAAATTAAACAAAAATCTATCATGGACTGTTTGCAGTCTTGAGACTACCATTGTTAGAAATATTGTGCTTGTATTTTCATTTTGATATTACATACTTTGTATATATGTTTATTTGTAAGTTAAATGCAAGCGCATGTACTCAAATCAATGTTTAATTTATTTACAAAACCGTTTTAGTAGGCTTATTTCATCTCCTTGGAGATTAATCAATAAAAATTTATTATGTCATTCACAATCTGAGTGGTAATAAAAACTTATAAATTGTGTGTAAGTTTACTGCTTGCATTTATCATTGAACAGTCAATATTGTTTAATCACTAGTTCAAAACTGTGTTCAATAAATGATAATACTGTTCTGGTCCTTCGAACTTACATCAGTAAATAATCAAATGTAGGATTACAAACACAAAGAACCATCTACAGTGTCAATTTTCCTACAACCATGATTCAAAATCGTTATACATGTAAAGTATTTACTAGGAAAAAATATATGCTTACAGGTCCGACACGGGGTAGTTATATTCTAACAAGTACATAAAGCAAAAATTAAGCAATAAATTATAGGAAACTGTTTTCAATCCTAAGGCTGCCAAGATTTAAAATAATAGAAAACTATTTACTTACTTAGTTACAGCAATAAAAGGACCAAGCTACAGGCTGAAATGCATTTCATCCGCATGCGGTCCAGAATTATATACTAATGTCACGCCTAAACAATAGGGTAACTCTAAAAAAAATTTATATAGAAATTTTTTTATAGACAGTAATAGTTGTTCTTATTTAGTAATTCATATTCAATCAAAGCAGCTGCGATCGTAATACTTTCGATGGTTGGAGCGAAAATTCCATCTCTCAAAGAAACAACTTCTGTAGGAAATCAATTTTCATAACCCTGCGTTACAAATTCACTACTGTAGGAGCTTATCGCATTTCCAATTTCGCAGACCTCTGCATATTTTTACAGTACTCGTTTACAGGCAATTACACAGATTTATTTATCTGCAACCAACCAACATTGCAATATATTCATACAAACAACAAATTAGCAAACGTCGTTATCGTCGTATAGAAAAAAGTGCATCTTTGACACTCCATTTCCGCGTGCCAAAGAATTCGTCGAAATATTCCTTCTTAACACTCAACCTGAGAGAAGCTCAAACAAACAAAGCGGACTAGACAGTAAGCTGAATAACACAAAAAACGAATTAAGTTTCCAGATCCCGTTACTTATTCAACCGGAATGTAACACCATTCTCTCATAAGAATGAAAGCGCGTATGTCATTTGCTAGACATTACACAATTACATTCGACACAGGACACAGAATATCTCTAATTTTAAGTAAACGAATTCGTTCGCGGTACTCGTAGGACATCACTCAAAACAATTCAGTTCTGTTTTCGCGATTAACAATCCGATGCTTAACTGTTCTTTAAAACATTGTTTCTAGATCAACAACCACATGAAAAGTATTTTTCAAAACATCCACCAGCGGATAACAGAAACTAACAGAGCTTACGACGATCGATAACATGGAAAAACCACGTTAATCTATGTAGTGGAACAGGTCATAAAACGTTGTGAAACAACACGAAAGTACATCGATCCAAGGACTTACGCACAACGTGATTGAAAAGTTGTCTATATTTTCGTATAATAAAATTATAGAAAATGTAATATTAATACAGTCTAGAGATAACCTAAGTGGGATATTATGGATCTAAATGTGTCCGTAACCAATCTTGCGGAAAACATATTGTAACATTGCAATTTCTCTGAAAACAAATGTTTTAAATATCAAACTACGTTTTAACTCTATCAAAATAAAATAAATTGCAGTACTTTGTTAACAGTAAAATCCCAGATTTTATGGGTAATTAAAATAGATTTAAAGCATTTAAATTTATAGCTGAATATTTTAATAAAATTCTGCAGGTGTTAAATAGACAATCCTTTAAATTGAAAGGGAGTCGCACTCGCTAATAAACACGAAAATTACCGTAAATATAATAAGAGATTTGGAAGTTTAATTTAGGTATGAGCTAAAAGTATTTAGATACAGCGACGGCACGTAACAAGCTGATTTTTAATAAAACCTTTTTTAATGTTCAAATAAAGTCGGAATTTGACTCAAAAAATCTTTAATTATCCATTTACCTGTTCTGAACGGAACTGCACTTTGAAAAAGTTTTAGATTACTAGAACGGGTAGAATGGCTTGCGTGTTGCAGTGATCTAAAAAGCCGAATTTTAGGTTTAACCAAATTAGTGGGGATCTTTAGTGGGGAACCAGACTAAGCCAGGTTCCCGAAAGAGGACAGCAGCTTTTTTGGTACTTAGAGTGGCACATACCTTAAGGGTCAGTATGGCACTTTAAAACACTACTGCTATGTGGAAGGCAACGGAAAACCATCACATTACCTCCCAAGCACCCAGTGTATATAAATTGTTACTTAAATGATGTCATCTCCTGGGGTAAAAAATTCCGCAGTTAAAATAGTACTCTATGCAGATCACTGGGAGGGGACTACTTTGGAAGATGTCATCGGAAAGTTTAGAAGAAGTCGGAAACATTTTGCGAGTCGGAGTGTGGCATGTCAGAAGTATAAAGCAGGTAGATAGACTAAAGAACATGAAAATTGAAATGTATAGGTTAGCATTAGACATAGTAGGTATCAGCAAATTTTGGTGGCCAAAGGCGGGAATTTTTTGAGCCGAGAGTTAAGGGTAATTCATACAGGATAAGAGGAAGAAAATACGGGTTTGGTAATAGTTATGTGAAAAAGATAGATACTCATGGTTAGATTAGAATATAATCCGGTAGATATAGTAATAATACAAATATACATACGTACCACCTCTAGCTACTGTGAGGAAGAAATAGAAGCGATCTACAAAGATCTCAAAGATGCCCAAAAGGATATGAAAATTAATAATTACATGGGATTTTAATGCTGTGGTAGGTGAGGGTTGAGAATGAGCGGTAGCAGGTGTATTTGGTTTAGGCACGAGAACTAACAGGAGAAATAGTGTGGTAAAAAATAATTTAACCATCACGAACACATTATTTCAACATCATACCAGAAGACCATTCACGTGAAAGAAGCCAGGACATATAGAAAGATATCAAATAGATTACATTCCTGTTAAACAACGGTTTAGGATTCAAGTAAAAGACTGTAGAAGTTACCCAGAAGCAGATATTGACACAATGACGTACAAACGAAGATGGAGATAGAAAAGACAGACGAAGCATACAAACTAATTAGAATGAATTTTAGGAATATTAAATCGTATAGCAATAAGAGGTGTGGAAGGAAATATCATCGTAGAAAATGTGATTAGATGGCAAGAATAAATAAGGAATTTATATGTAGAACATAAACTAGTAGCACTAGAACAGGAATCAGACATTGAAACGCATGACTTGAATTAGCATTATAGGGTATGAAAAATGGTAAGGCATCGGGTATAGACAAGCTGCAAGCAGAAACTCTAAAAGCCGCTGGTCAAGCAGTAATGGAACGTCTCCTCCAACTTGTAAGCTATATGTGTGAGACAGGCGTGTTACCCAAAGATGTCAAACGTAACATCATAGTTACTATACCAAGAAAGAGAGGCGTGGATGGATGTGAAAATTAACGAACAATAAGTTTAATAGCACACGTATCAACAATATTAACTAGAATTGTACAAAGGCGGATGGAAAAATGGGCTGAAAAAATACTAGAAAATCAATTTAGGTATAGCTTAAACAGGGGAGCACGTGAGGCTTTTTATGTCTCAGGATAATAATAGAAAAGACGATAGAGAAAGAAGAGAGCGTGTATATAAGGTTTGTAAATCTGGAAAAAGCATTTGGCAATGTAAAATGGAAAAAATGTTGGAAATACTCAAAAAGATTGGAATAAGTTTTAAGGATAGACGGATACTACAAAGCTTACAAAGAACAAACAGCTGTAAAAGAATTAGAGTAGGAATGTATAGAAGTAAACATTTGAAAAGAAGTGAGACAAAGAAGAGCCCTAATCTCGTTAATTTTTAACTTGTACATCGAAGAGGCAATGAATACTGTAAAATGCAGGAAGACATTTAGAATTATTATGCAGGGACGAAAGATTGATAGGCTTAGATTTGAAGATGATATAGAGGTATTAGCATCTAGCAAGGAAGAGTTGGAAGCAGCTTCTAATAAAATGCAAGCAGTTCTAACAAAGAGATATGGTATGAAAACTACAAAAAATAAAATTAAAGTACTAGTATCTTAAAAAGGGGGAAATAATTCAAAAACTAGAATACAAATAAAAAACGAGAACTTACAAGGGATTGCGGATTTCTGCTATCGAAGTTAAATAACGCAAGATGGAAAAGGTGCAAAAGATATAAAACAAAGATGAACACAATGTCGTCTTATAATTAACAAGAAACTCAACCACTGTGTTCAAAGGCAACAAACATAGAAACATCGAAAACAGTGCTGAAAGCGTATGTGTGGAGCACAGCACTGTACGGTTGTATAACGTGGACAGTAGGAAAAACGGACAGGAAAAAGATAGAAACCTTGAAGTATGGCGCTATGGACGTGTGATGAAGATACCATGGAAGTCAAAGTTACAAACAAAGAGATTCTAGAAATGGCAGGGTAAGGAAAAGGTATGTGGAAAACTGTAAAAAATATGAGAGATAGAATGATGGGTCACATACCAAAGCATGAGGAAATAGTGCGGGATATATTAGAAGCAGAGATAGGAAGAAAGGGAGGTAGAGGTAGACCTGGGTTAGACCATTGCACATAGATAGTGAAAGATATAGGCTGTGGAAGTTTCAGGATAGCTCAGGATAGAAATCAACAGAGGTACGCGCCCAATTAGTTCCAAGATTGAAAACCTAATGACGGTAAAATAACTGTACTTAAACGGTATGTTTATTATAAGCATATACAGGTGTTGGTTTTGCAATATTCTCAACTAATATTAATCGTGCGAAAGGATTTATTGTAAAATTATTAATTTGGCAGATGTCTAAATGTTAGGGGATCTTGTAGCCGCAGGTTGCTTAACCACACTCACATACCACTGAAAATCTGTGAAATAGGGTATGCATTTAGAAAACAATAGAAGGGAAACCGAGCTGTATCTAGGCTGTAGAAATTTCTGGGAATTGTGTTAGGCTAGCTCAGAATAGAAATCAGTAGTGGTACGCGTCCATCCAGTTTTAAGACGGACAATCTAATGGCGAAAACAATAATTGCTTTAAAACTTGATGATTATTATAAACCACTGCAGATATTGGTTTTGCAATATTTTCAACTTATGTTGATTGTGTGAAAGGATTCGTTGGAAAACTGTTAATTCGGCAAATGTTCAAGTACTGGAAAATCTTGGTAGCCGCAGGTTGTTTAACCCCCTTCACATACCACTGAATTTCGCTAAAATAGGGTATATATTCAGAAAACAGTAGAAGAAAAACCGAGCTAGATATATCAAGAAACAGCAGTGCTATTGTTCTCATACAACAAACAAAAATAGGGTAAAATTGTTGGAAGCATACGTGTGGAGCACACCACTGTACGGCTATGCAATGGGGAGAGTAGGAGATGCAGACAAGAAAAAGGTAGAAGCCTTTTAGAATGTTGTGCTTCAGATATATGATGACGATAGAATAGACAGACAAAGTTAATAAGAAAGAGTTTCTAGAAATAGTAGGTGAAGATAGATATCTCTGGAAAACAAAAAAAATAGGAGAAATAGAAGCGCAGGACAAGTTCTAAGCCATTTGGGGAATAGTGTGGGATATATTACAGACAGAGATAAAGAAAATGGGAGGTAGAGGTACTAGATCAGACTATAGTCCGCAGAGAGTAAAAGATGTAGGCTGCGAGAATTTCAGGGAAAAGTTTAGGTTAGCTCAGAAGAGGAAACTTGGAGGTACGCGTCTAACCACTTCCAGGACTGAAGGCTTAATGATGATGATCCATTTACAAAAAAAATAATTAAACTCTTTATGTAATTTAAATCCCTTCAGAATATAAAAAGAGCACAAAATGTCTGTTAAAACTTTTACGTTAATTCTGCTGTTTGTTTCTCTATGGTTATGTAGTAAGCTTGTATCCGTTAAACTATATACCTTTTTTTCTAAAATCTATATTAGCATTATTCAATTCGGATTACGCCGCTCGCCCTAACGGGCTCGCTGCGCAAACCTTCCGAATGAGTAATAGCTATCGTAGCTCACTCGTTGAATAATATACTGTAGGTACTTAATTACACAAGGTAAGTTGATAAATACTAACGTATTATAGTTAATAAGGTGAAATAATAACTTACACTTTTAGCCTATTTATATATGAGTCAAAAACTTGACACTATAAAATGTGATCAGCAAAAAATGTCAAAAGTAAATGAAAGTTAGGTTGATGTATGGTTATATACATAATTTAGATTTGTAAAGTTATTCAATTGTAAGTACAATCCCGGTAGTGTAATTGGTAAATGTATTGTTACACGTTTTCTTTGAAAACCTTTAACATTTATTGTATTAATTCGGTTCTGAAGATTTTTTAAAACCTCGTACGGGGACATTCTTAACATCGTATATTTTAATACTAGGGAGCGTGAAAACCACAGAAAGATTTGGTTCTCACAAAAGGCCAGTCATTGATTTATTATTTTGTGGTCTGAGAACATGCAAAGTTGGCACTTCCCACACCTTATACACTATTGTAAACATCAATGTGTGTCAGAGAACTATAGCCTTCTTTGAAGGGGAGAAACATTCTCGTGAGAAGAGATGTATCGAAACAAAGCACTTGACCGATCTCCCTCGAGTGTGGACGTTATAGTGCTTCGATATATCGACGAAGTAATCCGTTTCTATCCCATATCGTTATCGGCGCTTTGTGGAAGAGGACTACAGCCAGACAAACACCGGAACATCAGGACACGTTACGGCAATCCGTGCGTACAAGAGAAAAGGTTAGTGCAGTAAGCAAAATAACAGTAACCCGCACCAAATACCGCAGCAAAAATAAAAAGGAGAATTGAAAGAATTTTGCCGTGCTAGCTAAAAACGTCGTAGAATGGGATGGACCACCCAAAAAAAAAATTGGGAATTTCAAGGGATAAATTTTATTCAAACCTCTTTTTAACCACAATACAAAAACACTATTTATAAAACCTTTAATTAGAAAACATGTTGCACAAGAAAAAGAAAACCAGCCCGCGACAAAAAACATAATTTAGTATCCCCAGGAATTTATAGTACAGAAATTTTCACCATAATAATAAATACATTCTTGATAAGTTCACAAATTATCCCGAAGGATTTCTCAGCACCAAAAAACGACCCAAAAATAATTAATACATTTCTGATATTTTTTACAAATTATCCCGAAGGATTTTCACATTAGCAAAAAAAAACTATTGAAGCAAAAATATAATTGGTACTTTGCTAAATTCCTTGTAAAGTAATTTAAATGGTAACGTCTCACACGTACATTAAACATAGGAAAAAAAATTAAACAAAATCGAGAATGAACTGTTTTAAGTTATAATTATTAGATCTATCAAAATAGTTTAACGATTAATGATTAAAAAATGAGTCAATTTACATTTTTATCATAATTACCGGTACGTGGCTGGTAGAATGCATTCTTACAGTCAACCTGGGTGGTAACAACATACCTGAATAGTAGGATAGCTATAAAAAAGTCGTATAAAAAAAAGGTTTATAGTTAATAAGGGTTAAACTTAATTGCTAAATTATTACTATTAACAGCTGTCACTATATTGCATTCCGACGGTCTTGAACGAGGTGAAATGCATTTCCAATATCAAAGCAAAATCTGAAAAAGGAATCCAACAAGAAAAAAACAAATCCAAATCAAATTTATTGTTGGGGGGTCATCGGCCGCTGTAGAGAATTTAACAACCTGACAGGACGTATTGTGTCTGATTTACAGTTCGTAACTGGTTAAAGTCCAACACAGTACATCCAAGATGATAAAGATAAATTTTGATATTTTAGTATTTCGTAGCCAGCCCATTCTCAAAGTCCCATATTAAGGATGTGATTTATTTTCAGAATAGACACGATGGATTGTTGTAACCGTATAGCATTTACACTGCAAAGTTATCCAAAAATGGCTTGCGCTCGTAGTCACGCAGTATTTGTGTTGCTTGTGGTCAGCGTTGTAACCACAGTAATCTCACTCGCGGAAAATCAGCACTATAATAATCATTCTTTCGATTGTCGGTTAGCTTGAAACACGCCCTTGTTTCGGTAAAACTTCCCAGAAATCGTGTTTTCCCTCAAACACCTGACAATCTTTAAGGACAGAATGTTTTAATGAAACAGATCCAAATTTTCAATGCTATAATAATATTTCTGAAGAACACGTTTTAACAATATAGATATCCGCTTTTGGAAAAATGTATCGAAGGAGTAATTTCCTATATTTGAAATTGTAATTCCTTGTACTAATAAAACCTATTGAAGGAATGCATATATTTAACCTTTGTACTTATAACCCATTTCGAATTAACCTGCACTTTGCGGAAGCTCTAGATTACTAAAACAGTTGAAATGGTTTGTGTGTTACAATGAGCTAAAGAGCCAAACTACAGGTCCAACCAAAGTAATAGGGTCGTTAGTGAGGAACCAGACTAAGACAGGTCCCCGAAAGACGGCAGCGGCTCTTTCGGTACTTAGATTGGCAGAGACTATAGTGGTCGGTATGACAGTCTAAAATACGCTATCGCGATGTGGTAGGCAACGGGAAACCACCACATTACCTCCCAAGTACACAACGTACTTAAATTATAATCAAATTATGGCATTCTCTGTGGTAAAAGATTCCGGAGTTAAAATAGTAATCAATTCGGATCTGCGGGAATGAACTACTTCGGAGAATGCGATCGAAAAGTTGAGAATAAGAGTCGGGAACATCTTGTGAGTCAAAGCGTGGAATGTTAGAAGTATGAAGCAAGTAGGTAAGCTGGAGAACCTAAAAATCTAAATGAATAGGTTAGCACTAGATATAGTAGGGATCAGCGAAGTTCGGTGGCCAGAGGCGGGGGATTTTTGGAGAGGAGACTAGGGTAATTCATACAGGAGCAGAGGAAGGAAATTTGGGTGTGGGGATAGTTATGCGGAAAAAGATAGGATATACTGTTATAATTATTTATGGTTCCGGGTTGGGACACTTTTGTAATCTGGCCCCATGGACATCAAACGCTTAATAATTTTCTAGATCACATAAACAATCAACATAAAGATATTAAGTTCACTATAGAAATTGAAAAGAACGGAACTCTGCCATTCTTTGACGTGCTGGTAGAGCGCAAACCTAACGGACGACTAGGTCATTCCGTATATCGAAAACCCACACACACAGACAGATACCTACATGCGTCGTCACATCATCACCCCTCACAAAAATCATCGGTAATCAACTCTCTAGTCCACCGTGCAATTAAGATTTCACAACCAGAAAACTTATCTAATGAACTGGCCCATCTTAAAACTAGTCTTATAAAAAACGGCTATCGCAACTCAGATATTGGCAGAGTAATAAACCGACATCTGCATCCTACACGAACTCCCAAACCACGCTGTAATCCCGATACACGATCTATAGCAATCCTTCCATATATACACAGAGTAACAGACCGAATTGGCAAAATTCTACGAAAACACAACATCAAAACAATCTATAAACCCACTAATAAAATTTCACAAATATTACCAAACCCAAAAGATTCCGAAAATAGTCTTAAAGCCCCACGCGTATATAGTATACCTTGCAGTTGCGGTTTAATATACATAGGATAAACAGGACGGTCAGTACAGACTAGACTAAACGAGCATAAGTGATGCTTAAGAACAAGTCAGTACAATCGCTCAGCGGTGGCCGAACACCAACATGAAACAGGCCATACCATCAACTTTGACAAGACGAAACTAATTGCCAGAATTCCATTTTTCTACAATAGAAAAATTAGAGAATCCGTAGAAATATATAAAAATTCTAATAATCTAAACAAAGACGATGGCTACTACCTTTCCCCTATTTGGAAAACAAGCCTATGTTCACAACAGCGGAACCGTGACGCTCACTGATCCACTACGACACTCCTCTCTATGCATGATCATTCATGCATCAAGTTCTCGGCCTATATAAACCACCACTTTCGTTATTTTCACCAGTTACTTTTTGGCCATGAATGGGCTAGTGAGTCTGCTAGTTCCGAAGTAACTCTTCTCTTTACACTGTAACTTGTCCATTTAATATTATCATTCTCCTTTTTATATCATTTAAAAAAATATTATTTTATTGTCCTCATGAAGCCCCTTACAAGAGTGGGCGAAACGTCAACCTTAATTTACAAAATGACACGGTCCCAACCCGAAACCATAAATTATTATAATGACTCCGGCCGTGAAAGTCTCCGACGATAGGATACTGTGTTGAAAATTACTTACAAAAGAACGAAAGAGTACTCATGGTTAGATTAAAATCTAAACCGGTAAACACAGTAATAATACAAGTATACATGCCCACCTCTAGCTACAGTGACGAAGAGGTAGAAGCAATCTACAAAGATACTACGAAGACATATTAAGATACGTAAAAGGACATGAAAATTTAATCATTTCGGGGGGTTTTAATGCAGTAGGCGAGTAGTAGGTTTAGGCACGAGAAATGACAGGGGAAATAGGCTGGAAGAATTTTGCGACAGAAACAATTTAATCATCACAAACACATTATTTCAACATCATGCTAGAAGACGATATACGTGGAAGATGCCAGGAGATATAGGAAGATATCAAATAGATTACATTCTTGTTAGACAACAGTTTAGGAATCAAGTAAAAGACTGTAAAAGCTACCCAGAAGCAGATATAGACACTGACGATAACATCGCAATTATGAAGGCCGCACTTAAATTTAAAAATTTGAAAAAAAGAAACGAAAAAAGGCACTTTTACTTTGAGAAACTAAAAGATAAAGATATTCAAGAAAGTTTCGAAAAAAAGTCAAGTGAATTGCTGAAAGATATCGGGAAAATATCTGATACTAAGGAAGTAGAAACAGAATGGAATAACATTAAATCCAGCCTAGACATGGTGGCCAGAGATATTCTGGGGTATACACAAAAAAAAAGAAACCATGGATAACAAAGAATATCCTGAGTTTAATAGAAGAATGACGAAAATACAAAAATAAATCAGACGTAATAGGAAAACAGAGATACAAAGCCTTAAAATGGGAAATTATTCGCAAATGCAGGAAAGCTAAAGAACAATGAATTGATGAAAAATGCAAAGAGGTACAAACTAAGATGGAAGTAGGAAAAACAGACGAAGCATACAAACTAATTAGAATGGATTTTTAGGGATATAAAACCGTATAGCAAAAATATAAGGGACGCGGGAGGAAACGTTATTATAGAAAATGTAGAGAAAGTGATTAGATGGCAAGAATATATAGGGAATTTATATGCAGGAGAGGAACTAACAGCATTAGAACAGGAATCAGACATTGAAGATGATGAGTTTGAATTAGCACTAAAGGATCTAAAAAACGGTAAGGCGCCGGGTACAGATAAAGTGCAAGCAGAAATTCTAAAAGCCGCTGAACTAACAGTAACAGAACTTCCCTTTCAGCTTGTAAGCTATATGTATGAGACAGGCGAGATACCCAAAGATTTCAAACGTAACTATACCAAAAAGGAAATACTCAAAAAGATTGGAATGACTTATAAGGATAAACAAATAGTACATAGCTTATACAAAGAGCAAACAGCAGTAATAGAATTAGATCTGGAACGTAGAAAAGTAAACATTAGGAAAGGATTGAGACAGGGATGTTTCCTATCCCCATTAATTTTTAACTTGTACATCGAAGAGGCAATGAATACTGTCAAATGCAAGAAGACATTTGGAATTACTATGCAGGGACAAAAAAATTGATATGCTTAGATTTGCAGATGATATAGCGGTATTAACATCTAGCAAGGAACAGTTAGAAGCTGCTCTTAATTAAATGGAAACTGTTCTAACAAAGAGATACGGTATGAAAATTAACAAAACTAAAACTAAAGTACTAGTATGCAAAGGAAGGAAAAATAAATCAAAAACAAGAATACAAATATGTAACGCGAACTTACACGAGGTTAAGGATTTCTGCTACTCAGGAAGCCAAATAACGCAAGATGGGAAAAGCGCAAAAGATATAAAACAAAGATTAGCACAAGGTCGTGCTATATTTAACAAGAAGAAACAACTACTGTGTTCAAAGACAACAAACATAGAAAAAAGGAAAAGATTGCTTAAAACATGTGTGTGGAGCTCAGCACTGTACGGCTATGAAGCGTACATTAGGAGAAGCGTACAAGAAAAAGATATAAGCCTTTGAAATGTGATGATACAGACCTATGATGAAGATATCCTGGACAGACAAAGGTAAGAACGAAGAGATACTAAAAATGGTAGGGAAAGAAAGAAGTATGTATGAAACGGTAAAAAATAGGAGAGATAGGATGATATGCCACATACTACGACATGGGGAAATAGTGCGGAATATATTAGAAGCAGCGATAGGAAAAAAGAGAAGTAGAGGTAGACCTAGGTTAGACTGCTGCACACAGATAGTGAAAGATGTAGGCTGTAGGAATTTTAGGGAAATGTGTAGGCTAGCTCGGAATAGAAACCAATAGAGGTACACATCCAAGCAGTCCTAAGATGGATAAATCAAGGACGAAAAAAGTAACTGTACCTAAATATGATGATTATTATAAGCAACTATAAGTATTGGTTGGGCAATATTCTCGAATAATGTTAATTGTGTGAAAAGATTTACTGGAAAACTATTAATTCGGCAAATATCGAAGTGTTGGGGGATCTTGGCAGCTACAGGCTGCTTAACCCCCGTCACTGAATCTTGGTGAAATAGGGCATAAACTTAGAAAGCAATAAAAGTGTAACCGAGCTGTATACAGGCTATGTGAGAATTTCAGGGAACTGTGTAGGCTAGCTCAGAATATAAATAAGTGCAGGTACGTGTACAACCAGTTTTGAGACGGAAAACCTAATGACAAAAAAATAAGCGCAGATAAATCTGATGATCATTATAAATACCTACATGTGTTGGTTGTGAAATATCTACAACTAATGTTGACTGTGCGAAAAGATATATTGGAAAAAATATTAAATCGGCAAATGTTCAAGTGCTGGGGGAACTTGGCAGCCACAGGCTGCTTACCCCCCTTCACAACCACTGAATGTCGGAGAAATAGGGCGAATAATTGTAAAAGAATAGAAGGGAACCGAACTGCATCTAACAAGAAAGAACAGCGCCTATGATGAAAGACAACAAACATAGAAACAAGAAGAAAATTGCTGAAAGCATGTGTGGAGCACGGCACAGCATGCCTATGAAGTACGGGCAGTAGGAAAAGCATACAGAAAAACAGTAGCAGCCTTTTGAAATGCTGTGCTTCAGATGTATGACGATGGTAGCATGGACAGTCAAAATTAATAACAAATAGGTTATAGTAAAAGTAGGGAAACAAGGATATCTGTGGAAAAAAATAGGAGAAATAGAAGGGCAGAAGACGTTCTAAGGCATTTATGGAGAATAGTATGGGATATATTACAAGCAGAGATAAGAAAAATAAAGTAGATGTAGACCTAGATCAGAGTGATAGATGCAGACTGTGCAAATTTCAGAGAAATGTGTAGGTTAGTTCAGAATAGGAAACAATGATGATACGCGTCTTGCCAGTTCCAGGACAGAAGACCTAATGATGATGATGACTGATAATACCTTACAATCTTTGCGAACAAATGTTTTGACATCAAATACCAGATTGTAAAGACTATAGTAATATTTTTGAAGCAAACGTTTTGATAAGTAAATAGTTATAAGTTATATTGAAAGAGTAATTTGCTATATTTAAATAATAATAGCATAATAATAATAGCGTGTACTAATAAAACCTACAGGGCGTTGAATAAGCACTTATTTTAATTGTCAAAGGCTGCCCCATTCGCTAATACACGCAAATAACCGTGGAAACAATACGGGATCGTAAAATTTGGAACGTAAAAGACTTCACCCACGACATCCTTGCAGAGAAATGGAAACTGCTGCATCAGGAGCAAGATACTACGGGTTACTGCTAGTCATAATAACTTAGTGATGCATTTGGTCGCCCCGGGGAATTTAACCCTCGTGTAAATTTAAGGTTTATATGGTAAATATTACTTTACCGAGCTTTAAATGAGGTGGTTTTAATTTATTTCAATTAGCGTCCAACAACATGAGGCTTCTGTTATAAAATCTGAGTTTGTAAAAAGAAAGGTTGGCTCTTTCACACGTGTAAAAATTGGTCTGTATAACGTATATTACGTATAAAAATTTACAGGTTTGTGTAGCAAATATCTGTCTGAAAAACATTAAAGAGTTGTATATTCAAATCTAAAAACTTTCTAAAATTCGATAAGAAACCTTCAATTATGGATTTTAAAATATCGCCCCTAGTAATATTTTTAGTAACTTTCGACCTTTGAGTTGGTAAACTATGAACCCTGAATATTAAATGTGGTTGATGCGTCATTTCATTATGTAGACCTGATAATAGTTTAAAACTGAAAAGTGTTTGATTTAATGTTCTAAAAAGTGGTTGTGTTAAAGTTTTAAATAATTTATTATTAAAAATAAAGATATTCGTTAATTAGTGTTGTGTTAAGTTTTCTGTGATATGAAGTGTCAAATCACTTGGAAATTCTATTTAATTGCCTAATATTTATTAATATTTATTATTGATAATTGTATATCTTAGTTAAAAATGCCGCATATTGTTAATTTCTATCTCATTTGAAACAACTTTAAGTAAAACAAAAACATAACCTAAAAATTTACGTAAATCCGAGTTGTTTTTAAATAATATTGTGTTCTTTAAAACCATGTTAAGTAATCTGTTCTACTTTTTTTTGCACTAGTCTTTCTATTTAAAATATCTTTTTTCGTTTCAGTTACTATAATTGAAGGATATGTTTCCTAAAAATGGGAAGTCACTGACCCTAAATTCACCTGTCTGGTTTAGGAAATAAATTGCAAATATCAATCTACCTTGTGCGTCTGTATAACCTTAGGTAAAAATTACTTTCCATTTTGGTGTAGTTGAGATATCGATTTCGCTTATGCAAGCATTTTTAATTTTTATTTAGTGACTTGCTAAAAATCTTACGTTGTTTTTTTAATAGGTATGTATCGCTCTTCTATGTATATTGTCGTTTTACGTAATAATTCATATTTAAAAATTTTCGTTTAATTTGGTTCGTATTGTTAAATTAACATAACCTTAAAAAATTGCTTTATAAATTGAAAATAAAATCATATTATTTGTTTGACACAATTAACAGTTCTAATTACCTTATGTAAATTATTCCACCTGATATCTTTAATAACTCAGGGATTAAATGATATTAACTATAACTTTGGTCTTAATGATTTTCGTCAAATTTTTACATGTAATCTTACTCTAATTATGTAAATATGCCTTGTCGTCTTTAGTATCAATCGAATAAATTTTTCCTATAACATTGTATAATTATCGAGCTCTCATATCGTTTATTTTTACGTAATTTTAGTTTTAACCTTTAATAAATTCTAATGTATATCTAAATGATTATTAATCCTTTAATCTACAAATGTTCTACCATGTTATATCATGTGTGGTTTTTTGATTTTAAAAGATAGACCTCTCGTATCTAGTTAAATAAATTTTCTGCTAGTGGCCATTACCTATAAGTAAACCAAATTTTCTTTTAAATTTTTATCTTCTATTTGGTTATTATTTCACAACCTAATACAGTCATTATCGTGGTTGACATATGTTTCGTCTGACCAACTTACCGAATCTTTACGACTTGTAGGATACACATAGCAAGCTATTCCTCTGTAGTAAAAAATCAGTTTCCACAGTGGCGAATACAAGAAATTTCTATTCGATGTGCTCTCTTACGCATGTATTTCAATCATTTTTTTTTATAATTTCCGTTATCAATCATTTTATATTCTAGGAATGCTAATGCATTTTTTGTTTTTCCTGAACGTGTTGATAAGAGCTATCGCCTTGTCGTTTCGGATATTATTTCTTATGTCCTACTTTTATCTTTAATTAACAGTCTATCGTACAATTACTAATGCATCCATGGCAATTATGTCTTTAAAATTATCGTATGGGTATATTTAAGTTGTTTACGTTACTTTTCTTTGATTTTTGCAGCGGATGTGCTCGGTAGGAGGATGATTTGTCTGGGTCTTATTAGGAACCTAGTTGTTTTTGACAATCTACGTTCTGATATGTTTTACCTTATCGTTAACATCGCAGGTGATCCCTTAGATCAATCTGTCTTAATAGGGACATTCTCTACTTTTTACTTCTTCTCTAGTATGCTTATCCTAAAACTCTACTTTTTGTCATCCTTTATCTGCGTGGACCCGGCGGTGGACCCGTCTCGAGTCCCGAAACATCAGTTCATCACATAAGAGTGGTGATCTCCCACTCCGGGTTACTGTCTATACCTTGACTGGTCGAGTAGCGTTTTTTTATTCACCGTTTTTTCTATCGCTATTGCTCAATTTCTCTTCTACCTGGGTTGTTATATAGCTCCAAACATCTCACCTCCCTTTTTTATCTTTTCTTTATTTTTCCTTTTCATTTATTTTCGAAGGTGCTGCATAGTTGGAGTGTTGTTTCTTCACGCTATTGGGCCGTGGGGGCGGGGAACCTCCGTCTAGCTATGCATCGCCACTGCTTTCCGTTGATTAACGTCGACAGTGAGCCCTGTTACTGATTTGGCTGTGCCGATCCTCTTAATCGACGCGTGGATGCAGGGATTGTATACTCCTTTCCAACTGGTCCTTCATGCCTTTATGTAAACGCATACCGCTTCACGGAACTTTTCCTTTTGGACGGCATGCGTCAAAATCCAATTTTAAGTTCCTACGGGATCACTACTCCCTCGGGATTTTTTTTATTACATTTATAGGACGGGCCTTGAGAGTAAGACCTCCGAACCAAAATTAGGTGTTACATTCTTTTTCAAAAACTTCTTTGTCGTAATATATTATTTTATCTTAATTTTTAGGTTAAATCATAAATGTTTTGTGTTCACCTTTTTTTCTTTAAAGTTGTCTTAAGCATTGTATTTTACCTAATTAATATGTATTCACAACTGGTTATTTATCTTTTCTTCCGAAAACATTTTAGAGATCCTATCGTACCTTAAATAATACTCTAACCCATAGATAGTTAAATATTTATCTTTCCCTTTGTAATTATCTCTGACATGTTATCTTTATCTTGCGTTTACCGTCAAGTAAATAAATTAATTATACTTTCTCGTTATGAACTGCCTTAAGATACTATCTTATATATTTATTGTTCCGAAACCATGGTATTTATTAGCAAAGGCAGGATTTATTATTGTAAGGTGAAAAAGCGAACTTGCGCCTTAGAATTGTATATCATATGATAGGGTTAAGAAGTTATGTATCGTAAATGCAGTAGCACTAGCTTTGTTAACTTAGCGTTTTCGCTGCTGAATCATATTTTGTTTTATCCCGTTGAAACCAGAAAAAGTTTGCTTAGCTTTACAGAATCGCTATAAAGAGACGAATTTAAATTTGCAGGCATTCACCTGTGAATATGAAAATTGCTTTTATGTTTAGATGAAGCTAAATGTCAGTAATAAGTATTATGAGTCTCATGCTCCCGACTACAATTTCTGCAGTCGGTGCTGCGGCAAACAGGAACTGTGCGCGCTTAGGTGATTAAGTCTTGAAACCGGGTGGCTGCTCATTTCCGTTTCCTGGTATCGCAATTTTTGCTACGGTTTAAAAAAACATGTAGCGCTTACAGACAAATGTAATTTAAGTTTTTTGTGAATGTGTGAGGTCTTGTACAAAGAGATTTTTCTCTTTATTTGTTTTCTTTTTGAAACTTTAAGGCGATTGTTACGCATTCTTTTAAAGCTTTAACATTTATTGTATTAATTAGGTTCCGGAAATCTTTTAAAACCCCACACAGAGACATTGTGAGCATCATAATGTTTTAATGCAAACGTACATGAAAACCACACAAAGATTTGATTCTTATAAAAGTTCAGATATTGACTTATCATTTTCTGGTCTGACAACATGCGAAGTTGGCATTTCTTACGCCTTTTACGCCGTTGTACCCACCAATGTGCGTCAGAGAACTTTAACCTCTTTTGAAAGGGAAGATTTTCGTGGGAGTATATGTATCGAAACGAAGCACTTGACTACCGATCACCCTCGAGTGTGGACGTGTTGTAGTGCTTCAACATATCGACGCAGTAATCCCTTCCCTTTCGTTCCTATTTTATATCGTTATCGGCGCTTCGTCAAAGAGGTCTACAGCCAGGCAAAAACCGGGATAGCAGGACTTCATCCACCACATCCCTGCAAAGAATTGAAAACTGCTGCATCAGGAGCAAGATACCACGGGTAAGTGCTAGTCATAATAACTTAGCGACGCACTTGGTCGCCTTGGGGAATTTAATCACCGTCTAAATTTGAGGATATATGTGGTAAATATTACTTTATTGAGCTCTAAATCCGGTGGTTTTTAATTTATTTCAACATTGAAGATACAGGTTCGAGTTCTGTCTGAGACCTTGTATTTTCCATCTTTCAATTACGAGCTCGATTTAGAATGATGATTTAGGCTTTGTCTAAAAACCTAAGACATGGTTTCATGTTATTAACTATAATGCATTAGTATTTATCAACTTATCTTGTGTAGTTAATTTACTTGATATATATATATATATATATATATATATATATATATATATATATACTCATATTTAGACCAGGGTAGCAAATTAAATAATCACATCAAATAATTTTAATCACCGGGTAGAAGCTTTGGGAAAAGGTACGCGTTATTAAAAAAAACCGTGAAGCATAAAAATTCATTCGTTTCATTAAAAATAAGTGAGTTAAATTAAGTACAAGACGCTTGCTATAAAAAAAAGGAAGCAGTATTAAAAAGCTCTGCGTGTAATTTAATTATTCCTAGTAAAGAAACAAATAAAAAATTACGTGCAAAATATATATTAATTAACTCAATTTTAAGTAACCGGTATTAAACAAAATGTACAGATAATAATTAATATTTGATTAGGAGTCACTAAAAATTAAAGGGTATTATTTTAATTGAAGTTAATTGAACCATTAGTAACATATAATATCTATAAAAACTTGAAAAAACCCAATAAAATGCAAATCGTAGAAGTGTTATTATGTTTGAACACCTGCGTATTTTTAAAAAGCTCATTCTGCGTAAATTTTGCAGATAATTAATGGTTATAGAGAATCTTGGAGAAACCGTAGCTTAATAGTTACTGGAAATGCTAAAGGTGGGTTATTTCACAGTCCACATGGACTGAAATAATCGATAATAAAGAATATCAATTTGCACCAATAAGAACAGGTTAGATAGAGACAGATAATATGCGCAAGACCGAGACACATATAGTAAAAGGCGTGAGTGGAGCAACGTCATTGGGTTGCGATTGGGTGAAAATAAAAGGCAAAATTGAGAGGTAAAAATAACATTTCTGTATAAAATTCAATTAGTTATTTCCAGACGTTGCGAGCCGTGTCGAAATTTCTGAGATTTAACTGGGGCGAGTGCAAATTTCGTAAAAATCGCATGCCGGGCTGCGGAATGGGAACCTAGCATGCAAAATTCTGAAGAATTGTCCGTTTTGGGGACCAGACCGACAGACAGGCTAACCTCTATATATACCCAGGTCAATATGAACAAGCTCTCTTAGATTTTCGACTTGATTCAATGCGTTAAACAGTGTTTTTTAGTTTTCCGAGATTGATAGAATAATTTAAACAGTTTGCTCGTATATTTTGGTGATTTAAAACAGTTTGTGCTTTACGTGCTACAATGAATGTACTTTAGTGCACTTAGAAAAGAAGATACAAGGTAATAAAGTTAGTATCACTGTACTAATTAGTCAAAATTTGCAACGACGAATGAATACACAAAAGTAGGCAGTTTTGGCGTATATTGGTGAATGAAGCATGAATTTCCTTGCTATTTTTCGGGGGTGTTAATAATTAAATGGTTCATAAACGTGTCTGGATCCACAAAACAAGGTTCAGATATACACAGATGAGTTCCGGAAAAGCCCTGAAACAACTTTAGATGAATGGTGGTGGAGAAATTTTAAAAGCGTTGAGAATCAGAAGCCGTAAATATAACCCAGTTGGAATGGTGTGATTAACAAAGGGAAGAGGTACATTGAAGCTACGAGTGCAGTAACCTTCAGGTAAATTATACTATTTTGTTTGAACTTTGATGTTTTCGTGTGTGTTGAATAACTTTATAATTTATTTACTTAAAATGGACAGTAATGAAGTTGTACTAACAACAAATTTTTAATTTTAAGGTGAAATTTTCTTGTTTAAGTCGAAAGGAGTATTTAGTATTTATGTTCTTGATGAAAATTTGGGTATGTCTTTGAGCTCAATTAGACGAACCTGGTTAATTAACGTAAAGGGGTGGTAGATGCTCCCTTTGTACTCAGACTCAGGTCTGCATATATTGTTATATTAATTAGGAGGCATCCTACAAGGACTTTAATTTTGGATGCACATTAAAATGATAACAAATTTAAATCTTGAAATTTTCTGATACGGAAATTCATGCTGAATTTTTAATTTTGAAATTTTAATGTATTGTGAATATTGATGTAAATAGAGTTAACGGTGATGTTTGTGGTAGGAATGTGTTTTTTTTTTATGAATGAGGATGAAGGTTTATCTAGGGGAGCAGCCGAGGCGATGAACAGAAGAAAGTCGACGGACCAGTTAATTTAGGAGGATTCACAGCATTCTTGTCTTCCAATCAGTGGGCCACGATTCGAAAAGCGTAGTTCCCGGATTTTTGAAGATTCACAGCATTCCTTGACGCCCAATTCGTGAGGCTCGATTCGAAAAGAGGAGTACCCGGATTTTGGTGGTTTCACAGCATTTCTTTGGCGACCCAAAAGTGAGGCTCGAGTTCCAAATAAAATTTTTGTGATTTTATTCCAGGAAACTGGCGATCTGAGAGAGAGAGTTTCTGTTTGTGTATAAATTTAAGAGTAGTTTAGAGTGTGTGTGAGTGAGTAGAACGTATGCAGAGAAAAGAGTGGTTAAGGAGTCAAGGAGTGGAAATTGGAAGTGACGATAGTGCATTGTGTGGGAAAAATTCGAAAATGGAAGAAGCTGGAGGCAGTAGAGATCAGTCGAGGACGGAATCAGGGGATCAAGGAAACGAGATGATAATGAGAATGTTAGATAGGATGAACGAAGAATCCAATAGAAAATTAGAGCAGATAAGCGGGAAAATTGAGCAATCGACTAAAGAATTTACAGAATTTAAAAATAGTCTTACCGTAAAAATGGGGGAAGTTGAAAATAGGGTTGATAAAAATGAGCGTGATATTACAGGTCTTCGACAGGAAATGGGAAATTTAAGGTCCGAAGTACGCATTTTCTGTGAAGAAGAGATTAATATAAAAATGACTGAAGTAACGGACTCATGTAGGGATCAGTTAGGCAGGGTAGAACGCGAAGTTAGTGGTATCAAATATAACATGTCAAGTTTAACAGGGGATGGTCCCAGATTTTATACAGGTGGAGTATCATTGGACCAACACATGAAGTTTTATGGCGATAACAGGGTAAATCCACAAATTTTATTAATAGTGTAAGAAATCTAGTGGGAAATTTATTTGACGAACAGACTAAACTGAATACGATAAAGGCTTTATTAAAGGACAATGCGGAAGCATGGTACAATTTAGTAGGACAGGACATAGACACCTACACGGACTTTGAAGACAGATTTTTAAAGCACTACTGGAGTGACCACAGACAAGACCAGGTACGAGACGACTTAATCACAGGGAAATTTAAGGGAGAATTTTCAGGAAGTAGAGCAATATGCTATACGCAAGTATAGCATAGCAAAGCAACTGAACCCACCACTGACGGACCGAGAAATTATCAAGTATTTATCACGACACTTCGAGGTAGAAGTAAGACAACACGTAGCACTACAGAACATAGTAGACAGAGAAATGTTTTTAGAATACCTGCAGAGGTACGACGACGTAAGTAGTGGACGACCTCGGGATAATAGGGAAAGACAGATCAACACAGTTAGGTTTGACAATAGACGGGACAACTATGCTAGAAGGGGGAATAGTTACGGATACCAGCGACAGAATTGGGAACAGCGACGACCATACTTTAGAAGTAATAGTTTAGGAAGGGGACCTGCACCGAGACCGGAACCTACCAGAAGGAATAGTTCACCGGACATAAGGGGAGTGCTAATACAGACACGGAACGAGTAGAAACGCCTAGGACATACGCTGAGGTGACGGCTAGACCAGGACCAAGTCGGGAAAACAGACCTGGACAGGATTTTTAGAATGCGACAGACCACTAGATTTCAGTGTAAATGTATATGAACATCCACGTGAATTTTTCAAAATTGAGGAGGAAGTAGAGCCAGAAACTGAGGAAAAATTATGTTTGCCAATTATTAATTTAGAAATTTTTGAGAATAATGTAGAAGTATTACTTGATACAGGGGCAGAGGCGAGTTTAATATCGGAGGAATTCGTCAGCAAAATTAGGGATAAGGTTTGTGATAGAATTATGCATATAAAGCGTAGCCATTTAGTAGCTCCAAATAAAAAGAAGTTTGCTGTAGTAAATAGTGTTGTGGTGCTTAGGATAGATATAGGTGGTTTAAGCTGTGAACAGGAGTTTGTAATTGTACCTGGACTGAAGTTTCAGAGCATTTTAGGTGTTGACTGTATGATGCAGTTAGGGGTTTTGATAGATATGGAAAGGAAGGTAATAAGGATTAAGGATAGGGTAATGCCATGGAAGGGCAGTTATGAAGTCACAGAGGATGACACGGGGTTTAGTATTAATGTAGTAGAGGTAGAGGATGATGAAGTTAAACAGATCAACACAATAAGATGTCCAGCATTGTCCAGCATTGTCCACTATCCACGGACACACTTTTGACGAGATTAAGTGGCAAGTTTATTTTTAATAAAGTAGATTTAAGGAATTCATTCTGGCGGATTCCATTACATAAGAATTCTAGAAGGTACATAGGATTTTCCATAGAGGGAAAAATCGATAATTTTAAAGTAGTATCGTTTGGTTTGTCGGCAGAAAAGGAAATGATAATGAATAAGAAACAGACAAGTGTAGGGACTGAAGAAGAAGCAGTATTTAAGAGTCAGGATAATAGGGATGATAAGTTTATTTTATGTGAGATAATAGGGATGATAAGTATAGATATAGAAGGGGGAGAAATAGGGATGAAGAGTATTAGGATGGTGAGAAGAAAGACTTGGAGGGTCAAGAAGAGAGTTAGATTTAAATAACTTGATGAACAAAGGATAGAGATAGGTGAATTTTAGTATAGATATAGAAAATAAAGCTAAGTATAGGATAAATATGGGAGATAATTAGAAATAGGTTTAGGATGAGAATAAAGAGTAAATGTAGGAAGAAAATAAGATAGATTAAGTGTAGATATTTCTTATAAGATTAGTGGGGAGTTAGGAATAGAATAAGAATAGGATAGGTATATAGGATTAGGTAGGGGGAAGTGAAGTATAGGGAAGATTAGTTAAAAGTTAGGAATAGGATAGGTATATAGGATGTATATAGGATTAGATGGATAAGTAGGATGAAGTTAGGGATAATTTCAGTTTATAAAATTAGGTGAGAGTTAGGAATAGAATAGGGATATAGGATAGGTGTAAATATTTTTTTTTGGATTGGATATAAGTTAGGTAAGTTAGATAGATAAGGGTAGAGAGAGATAGGCAATTTTTTGTAAATTTTTTTTGGCAGTCTAAATGCTTTATATTTGAATTCAAATAAGTAGGATTATTTGTATTCAAATAGGGGGAAAATACTCATATTTAGACCAGGGTAGAAAATTAAATAATCACATCAAATAATTTTAATCACCGGGTAGAAGCTTTGGGAAAAGGTACGCGTTATTAAAAAAAACCGTGAAGCATAAAAATTCATTCGTTTCATTAAAAATAAGGGAGTTAAATTATGTACAAGACGCTTGCTATAAAAAAAAAAGGAAGCAGTATTAAAAAGCTCTGCGTGTAATTTAATTATTCCTAGTAAAGAAACAAATAGAAAATTACGTGCAAAATTTATATTAATTAACTCAATTTTAAGTAACCGGTATTAAACAAAATGTACAGATAATAATTAATATTTGATTAGGAGTCACTAAAAATTAAAGGGTATTATTTTAATTGAAGTTAATTGAACCATTAGTAACATATAATATCTATAAAAACTTGAAAAAACCCAATAAAAATCGTAGAAGTGTTATTATGTTTGAACACCTGCGTATTTTTAAAAAGCTCATTCTGCGTAAATTTTGCAGATAATTAATGGTTATAGAGAATCTTGGAGAAACCGTAGCTTAATAGTTACTGGAAATGCTAAAGGTGGGTTATTTCACAGTCCACATGGACTGAAATAATCGATAATAAAGAATATCAATTTGCACCAATAAGAACAGGTTAGATAGAGACAGATAATATGCGCAAGACCGAGACACATATAGTAAAAGGCGTGAGTGGAGCAACGTCATTGGGTTGCGATTGGGTGAAAATAAAAGGCAAAATTGAGAGGTAAAAATAACATTTCTGTATAAAATTCAATTAGTTATTTCCAGACGTTGCGAGCCGTGTCGAAATTTCTGAGATTTAACTGGGGCGAGTGCAAATTTCGTAAAAATCGCATGCCGGGCTGCGGAATGGGAACCTAGCATGCAAAATTCTGAAGAATTGTCCGTTTTGGGGACCAGACCGACAGACAGGCTAACCTCTATATATACCCAGGTCAATATGAACAAGCTCTCTTAGATTTTCGACTTGATTCAATGCGTTAAACAGTGTTTTTTAGTTTTCCGAGTTTGATAGAATAATTTAAACAGTTTGCTGGTATATTTTGGTGATTTAAAACAGTTTGTGCTTTACGTGCTACAATGAATGTACTTTAGTGCACTTAGAAAAGAAGATACAAGGTAATAAAGTTAGTATCACTGTACTAATTAGTCAAAATTTGCAACGACGAATGAATACACAAAAGTAGGCAGTTTTGGCGTATATTGGTGAATGAAGCATGAATTTCCTTGCTATTTTTCGGGGGTGTTAATAATTAAATGGTTCATAAACGTGTCTGGATCCACAAAACAAGGTTTAGATATACACAGATGAGTTCCGGAAAAGCCCTGAAACAACTTTAGATGAATGGTGGTGGAGAAATTTTAAAAGCGTTGAGAATCAGAAGCCGTAAAAATAACCCAGTTGGAATGGTGTGATTAACAAAAGGGACGAGGTACATTGAAGCTACGAGTGCAGTAACCTTCAGGTAAATTATACTATTTTGTTTAAACTTTGATGTTTTCGTGTGTGTTGAATAACTTTATAATTTATTTACTTAAAATGGACAGTAATGAAGTTGTACTAACAACAAATTTTTAATTTTAAGGTGAAATTTTCTTGTTTAAGTCGAAAGGAGTATTTAGTATTTATGTTCTTGATGAAAATTTGGGTATGTCTTTGAGCTCAATTAGACGAACCTGGTTAATTAACGTAAAGGGGTGGTAGATGCTCCCTTTGTACTCAGACTCAGGTCTGCATATATTGTTATATTAATTAGGAGGCATCCTACAAGGACTTTAATTTTGGATGCACATTAAAATGATAACAAATTTAAATCTTGAAATTTTCTGATACTGAAATTCATGCTGAATTTTTAATTTTGAAATTTTAATGTATTGTGAATATTGATGTAAATAGAGTTAACGGTGATGTTTGTGGTAGGAATGTGTTTTTTTTTTATGAATGAGGATGAAGGTTTATCTAGGGGAGCAGCCGAGGCGATGAACAGAAGAAAGTCAACGGAACAGTTGAGTTAATGAATAGCTTTTTGTAGGATTCACAGCATTCTTGACGCCCAATTCGTGAGGCTCGAATCTAATACAGGGAAACACAGCAATATATATATATATATATATATATATATATATATATACATACATACAGTATGTCTGTTTTTTGTGTCGAGTATATTGTAAGAATTTAAGAGAAATGTTATATATAAAAGTTGTGTAACTTTTTATTTGCAATAATATGTCAAAATAAAGAAAAAACAATGGAGCATCAAATTTTTGAGATACAGCAAATAGATTCAAAATTTTAAATGGAACATCTGCATTATTATTGCATATTCTGAAAGCGCTTAAATTTTCTTTCTAACAATATATCACCCCATAATAATTATTCAATCAATTAAACGTAGAAATCGATTATTAAATCGCGTTTAACATCAGGCGTCTATATGAAATAATCATTCAAAACAGTGGACGGTGAAACAACTGATAGCGCTTCTTGACAGTTGTTCCTTAGTAATTTAATTCCACATTGTTGATCTTTATGTTTGGTGCAAAATGGATCGGATATGGAGGTCCCATAAACTGGCAAGCAAGATCACCAGATCTTTCTGTTTTAGATTTTTTTGTTTGAGGATATCTCAAACAACATGTTTATGTAACGCGCACAGAGAGTCTTGATATCCTTAAAGATCCCATTCGAAGAGCGTGTGGTCAAATAACACCATGTATGTTGTAAAAAGCACGAAGAAATTTAATAATTAGATCTCAGCGATGTCTTGCAAATAACGGAGGCCATGTGGAACATAACCTTTAACATTTTAAATTAATTTTGTAATTTAGTATTTCTTTGTTGTTGTTGTTGTTATTATCAATTTTTTCGATTAGGTGAGCGCTAGCAATTGTTTTGCCGCCCACTGTTTTGAATGCCTATTTCAATTAGGTACGTGTTAAGCGCTATTTAGTAATCAATTTCTGTGTCTAATTATTATTGAGTGATATATCGTTGGAAAGAAAATTTTAAGCACTTTAAGAATATGTAATAACAATTGGTATGTTCCATTAAAAAATTTGAATGTATTTGCTATATCTCAAAAATTTGATGCTCCATTGTTTTTTTTTATTTAGACATATTATTGCAAATAAAAAGTTACACAACTTTTGTATATAACATTTCTCTGAAATTCTTATAATAATCGAGATATTTGCCGTGACACGTAAAAGCAGACACACTGTATATATACCAAAGTCAAGAAAACTAAACATTTGAATCATAAAAAGCACAGAATTCGTTAATTACGCAAAAAGCAAATATCAAACGCACTGTATAAAATCTACAACTAACTATAGAGGAAGCTCATTCTTTAATAATTTAACCGCATATAGTAGAATAAATAACTCTAGACGCAATCCTATTCATTTTAGAAACATTCAGAAACTTTAAATCAATACAAATTAGAAGTATCTAAATGCAAACAAACGTGAAACGAATTTTTTAAAACTCGATGCATTAATGTAAGAAAACAATCATGCGTGCTCACAACAAACGGGTCTTGCAAAACAAGCATATTTCAGAACGTAAGGAGTCAATAAAAATGCATACAATTTACGTCATCTGTTAAAGAATCCCATTATAAAATTTAGCCAACGTGATGTTTTAAATGTAGAAATCGCAACACTTTCGAATAAAACCCAGGATATTGATAAATAAAAATGGAACAACAAGTTTGTATACGTGCGGAATTAAAAGGATACAAAATACGAAAACATGATATAGAACGGTACAAAGTACTATAGCCAACGAACTCCACAATGTAAAGCTTTGATGTATACGTGATTTGGGAAGCATTGCAACAAAAATTAGGATAGGTAACTTTATGTAAAATCCGAAGACAAGTGCAACTCCTCAACAAAGAAAATGCGCAATCAAGCCAATGACAGCACGGGGAAGGGTTTGCCTTTGTGTATTACATCAAGCGGGAAATTGTCAGTCTCTGGATAACTAAAGCACAAACTGTACTAGTTTGAACAAAAATACTACGCAAAGTTCAAGTGTGAAATTAAAACTACGATTTATAAATGAAAGTTAATAATTAAAAATTTCAAGTACAAGTGTACGTTCAAAAATACAAGTTCGCCGTCGACATAAGACGTAAGTCCAAATTTTAATTAAGGTAAACATGATCTTTAACATTTATTAACTTAGGGCTCTAAGGAAACTGAGAAAATTTACTAAAACTATACTGAGAGATTTACGAAGCGACTCAATAAACAATTCATGAAATAAAATTCAATAAGAAATCCAACGTAAAAATTCAATATTACGAGTAACAGATATAACAAAGGGGAAAATTCTGAATCAGAACGTTAAGCTGAAAGCAACCCAAGGGCACTGGTTAGCAGCACATGGCGGCAGGTCAAAGCATTGGGGTGTACGCAGAACTACACATTCAAACCAGGGAATCAATATAAAAAAATACAAGGTTAGCGATAATTAATTAATAGCATAAGACGTAATTTTTTAAACATTTAAAACTTGCATGTACTTAGATATTTATGCGAAGGATTATCAAAAATTTTGATTCATACGTAGAAATTACCTTAAGAGAAGGAAGGGTCATTAAACGTTCAATGAGGCTTCCAATATAATACAGAGTTATTTTGCTGGCTTTATATTTTAATAGGGTTATAATTTGGCGATGAACAGATTTATATTTTTACTTTGATTTAACTAGCAAATAATAGTACGAAGTGCAAATTGTACATATTTCTTGACTTATTATACAAATTTTTGGTTATTCAGCTTATCTTATTTAGGTATGAAATGTTAGAGAAAAAGGGGGGTACAAATTTTCTGTTACCGTATCGTCGCGCACTCTGTGTGGAGTTGAACTGAGCTAGTCGAGGCATAAACCTAATTGTGTGAAATTTAAAATTTATTCTAGATTATTTAGGAACACAGCCGTGGCGGACAGCAGGCAACTGTGCGTTAAATACATCGAAGTACAGCTGTAAGCATTCATATAGGAAAATCATTTATTTTAAAAGTTCTAGGTTTAAAAATTTAACAGTTTTTGCGTTGTCAGTTTATTTACAATGCTATACTTGTAGTAAGGTAAAAAGCATATTCAAAAGCGTACGTACCTACGTACAATAATATAACTCATGCGACAGTAGTGTTGCATGTTAGGAAGCTAGATATAGATAATTTCATAGTTTAGGCGATTTGAATACTTAATTGATAGGAACTCGGTAATCTTCCAGTATCTAATGTTTGTTCAACTACTACTAATCCAAGTTATAATGATTCATACAAATTCAAGTTGTCGAAATGCTATGAATAATCGGTATGATCTAATAGAGGTAAAACAATAAGGTACAAAACTACTAATGCAAAGATAAGTCTCATTACTGAGATATTGGTATCCTAGTGATAACTCCCAAACAAAATAAGTTTAAAACCTTATCTTGTTTGAAGTTATCTGGTTATGAGTAGTAATCCCATATTTTAAATATTTTCATCTGTAGTGTTTGAAGAAACTTAATGTCTTTTTTATAAGATGAACTTTAGGGTGCAAAAAATGTGAGTTAAATATAATTTGAAAAAAATTAACAAATGTACAATATCTCGCTACATGATCATGAAAATTTTTTATAAATATTTTTATACAGTAATTTCCAGAGCGAGTAGAAAGTGTAGACCCTATTGCGGAATTTTATTAAAAATATTCTTAACCAAAACTTGTATATTAGTTAGTCAAGGAGTTGAAAATTGTTTTCAACTTACATAGTGTCATTGCTTCGCATGAAACAACGAAATTAAATCTATCTTGTTTGGTATCAATTAATATCAGATTTTTCTCAGCTACCTGAATTTCTAGGAATTTTTCAAATAGCATCATCCCCCAGGGAGCTACCCTTATTTCAAGATTTTTTACCGGTAGCGATTTTTGACCGTCCTTATAAATTTTCTAGCCATGGTAAACATCAAATTAGTCTAGAGTTTTACGCAGAATCCGAATCTATAAACAGATTTAAAATAGGACTACCCCTTACCGTTTTACACACATACCCTCTGCGAGATAAATCTTTTTCCACATTTCCACCCGCGAGATAAATGTACCTTTTTGGTATCAACTAATATTAGATTTTTCTCAGCTAGCTGAATTTCTAGGAATTTTTTAGATAGCGTCACTCCCTAAGGTGTTACCTCAATTTTAAGATTTTTTTACCAGCAGCGATTTCTAATCACCTCTCCTTTATAACATCTAGAATCCTTTAACCAAACACTTACAGGTATTAACACAAAGAAATTAAACACACAAAACTTTAATAATTTATTTTATCCGATTTACAGTTTAATAAACTAATAGAACACAATTTTTACATTGCAAAGTATAACATTATTTTATTTTCTTCATGTAGCCGAATCCAAGCAGTTGAAAGTGACCTGTAACAACAAAGAGATTAATATGTTGTTTAAAAAGAGAGGAAACGTGTTGTCGGTCAATAATACATATTGTCCTTAATCTAACAATAAGATTAAGGGAAATAGACGATAGTGGTTTTTTAGGAAAATAAATTTTTTCGAAAAAATCCACAAAAGTAGTTAATTATTTAGGTTCACTTTAATAAATATCCGCCACATACACAATAGTTATACTAAAATTTAGAGCAAAAAAGCAAGTTTTGGTAATCTAAAAAAAGATCACATCAAGACAAGTATTTAACCAATGAGTTTTTTAAAGAATTTTTTGCATAATGATTGACAAATAAAGCTCCTACAATAATAAGTTATCTAGGAATAACAATACTTTCTGAAAAAATCATTTTTATCCAAAGGTAGCACATTTTTGTTTAATCCAAATTAGGTTAGATAATAATTGTCCAGCACATCCTAAATACATATACAGTTTCTGTAAGGAACATTTAAATAACACTGTTTTTGTAAATAAAAGGTAAATTGCACTGAACCTAAAACTTCATTTTTAAGGTTAGTTAAAATAAACAAACAAGTAAAGGTAATTTCAACCAGTTAAATTGATATTTAATGCTCCATCTAGTGCAGCCAACCAAAAAAAAAAATTAAAAATAACTGAAGGTAACTAAACTTTAAAGGTCACCATATTAAATATCAAAAGTCACTAGAAACCAAACATTTTTAATTATTGTAGATATAATTAAGTGAAAAAACCACTATTTATTTTCAAGGCTAATATCAAGTTACAATAGAAGTTACACACAACGGACTCTAGTTTTCAACAAACACGTGTAAGAGCGCCATCTTTACAGTCGGGAATTCGCTATACTGCGCAATTGTTATACTCGCGATATAATTCCCGCCAATTGTAACTTATACGGCACACGTATTAAAAGTGATGCAACCGCTTTTTATGTCAATTTGCTAGCACAATTTAAATCAAACTTACATTGTCAGTGTCCCACGATGTTTTGCAGAATGGGTTCAATTCACGCCTTGTTAAATCAGATTTCCCTCCGTTCCTACTGTGTCTTCTATGCTCGTAGGGGATGAAGGAACACCAGGTAACAGGTACAATAGAAGGTAAAGATAGAAGGAACCTACATGCATAAAAAAGAAAAGACACACCACACCAGGATAGATGTTGCTTTGCCGAGGGTTCGTAACTTAATGGCGTATTTCTACACCACGCGCGCACTCCGCCATTCCCTATGCGCAGGCGCGACTCGGGGACGACGGAAATTGACATTTTTAATTAAAAAAATACGCGGGAATTATCTTATAAATTATAACTAAAACTAAAACTTGCTTCATGCCATTTTGGCATGTAACACACAGAAGACCTATATTTGCACTACTGACAACAAAACGCTTTTACCAACCATTTCAAATCGTGTAGTTCTCAGAATTTGAAAGATCCATCCCATACTAACAAAATCAATGGGTCTATCTGTTAGCAATGTTTTAATGTGCAAACAGGGACTTTATTAGGTACGAACAACATATGTTTTAAACAAGTTAAGAAGATGCGCTCTAGGATCAAACTTAATAACATATATCATGATAAAATCTTCGCTAGTTCAGGTTAAAACGGATTTGTCGAGTGTCCTTAATAAAATCGGGAAAGAGGCTGTACTGCAAGCATAGTGATTCTCTTAAATTATTCCTTTTACAAACCTAAAAAAATCCTGTAAATCTAGCTAGCTATCCCCATATTTTCTTAACAAGTTACATGTAAGATATTGAAAAAGATTGAAAATATTCGCTTAACTTGGTGGCTGGAAACTATTAATGCACTCACGATATTCCATGAGTTTCAGAAAATTTAGTTTAAATGAAGGTTTGGTTGTTAGACTAGAAAGCAAAATCCAAAATAGTTTGTTACGTACAGTTTTGGCCACAGAAAATTTAGCCGGTAATCCACAGAGAAAGTCGCAAAAATTGTGTTTTGATTAAGTACCGAAAACCTCAACTGTACTAACAATTATGTTTGCCGACTAACTAAGTGAGATGGATGGTGCAAGTGTTCGAAGAGGTGCCCGGAGTACAATAGTGCGGGAAATACCAGTTCTAATTGGGAATTATCTTGGACGTCACCTATTCTCGAAATTCTGGCGTACGTAGGAAAAGACCCAAGAAGGAATAACAAGAGAATTCCAAAATTCGAGATTAGGAACGTTATTCTGGCTTAAAATTAACACGAGGAATAATCGAGTACACTAATTTAAATAAACCTATATTAAACGTAATGATAAGGACAATAATATAACTATTTAAAACTGATATCTGTAAGAAGAAAAGGTTCCCAAATCAAATGTTAAATTATCTGTATACTGACCACGCCCCTAACCAATGGAAATATCTGATAGTATACCAGGGTTGGAATACCTTTACATTAGTTGTGAAACACAAGTTTAAGAAACTCTTTACTGTATTGTATAGTTAAAAATTTAAGCACAAGTACACACAGGCAAATACCAAATACATCAAAATACTCATTTTAATGGAAAACGTTTTTCGCAAACAAAGTTACTTTCTAATTTCTTAAAACTAATAACAAGAACGTATTGCGGGTACGTTTATATGTTTATACAGTTAAAACATGTTAATTAATCAAACGCGATTGTAGGTTACAGTTTCAAAATTATATTATAATACCTCAAGAAGAATTTTTGATTGTAGATATTTCGGAAACAATAAAACCAACCATCTCAGACGCAATCCAGTAGTTTTATCAGAGCCTAGTAGAAATACCGGGACTTCGTTAAGGCGTGGTTACTTCTTAATCAACATGCCTATCTAACAAAAAATTGTTTTACTCCAGGAACCAATTCTTTCTAAAAACAAAATTTATCGACTTGGTAGGATATAATTCCGAACTTTATTTGACTAATCAAGTTCTATACCGAATTTTTCAAAGATTAACTGTACTTATTCAAGTTTGCATGTTATCTCTTTCAGTGTTGTCAGCAAACGTATCTTTTTTTCTGAATCGAAGAAAGGATTTACTATTTCCTGAAACGGCACAATTTGACGTGTGAACATTCTTCATCCCAAGATGAAGATGTCATAGTCGCCAACGTTACACACGTATAATCAAAACAAATGAATCATAGAACTGCAATAATTTAGAATACAAAACACTGATGATATCATTTCTATCCTTGAAACCAACATAAGGAATTTGACAAAATAGTATTTTCTTAGATCAAAATGCATGCAAACTAAAATTTTATTTCTTAAAAGAAGTAACCCTTACCCTATTGGGGGGATTAGCAATACACGTTTGTTGTTTCAGCAGAAATTCGTTAAAAACGTATCTAAGAGCATCCAATGCTTCATCTGCACCGATAATTTAATCTTGTTCTATGCATCCCAACCCTATAAGCGGAGTGAAAAGGATTGCAATAAGTTATTGAATAAGATGAAAACATGTATTTTTCTAAATAAACAATTATATCTGTGTAGGTTAGGATAGCGGCAGATAATTAAAAACCTTTGGCAAAGTACAAATTAAGGCCAGGCCAAGCCAATGAGTATCTGAACGAGAATATGCGGCCTACAAGCAGATTAATTTTTTTAAGCAATTTCAAATTATCGGTGTGTCTACCAATTTTTGTAAAATTGACTGGTTATGCGCATTTGTAAATATTTACCAAATAGCGAAAGTACTTCAACGCACATTGTGGTATTTTACGCAAATTTTATTATACGCTAAAAAATATTTAGTCACGTTTACGTCAAAACTTTTAATGAAAGGTAATTCAGATTCTTCCTCACTGGAGGTAAAACAACTCGTCCACATTGAAATTCGCCACTAAAATGAACTAAGCTATTGAAATTATCAATAAAGGTGTCCTACCATCACCTTCACAGGACAAGATATAGCCGAAAACGGTGCTTCATATTTAACAGTATCTAAAAAAACGGATTCACTAACTTCAAAGGGGGTAGGTTCAGTAGGAAACATTTTTTAATAAAATCTTTAATTTGGAAAGAAATGGCTATCAAAATTTTTCTAATTGCTTTTCGGTGGTATTTGTGATTGCGATATCCCCAATGACTGAATTATGTTACTCAAAAACATATAACACGTATAAATGCCACATTCTTTAATATGTAGTATTTTTGATCTAAATTCTCACAATCGATAACTTTATATCTTCTAAGATACTATTGGATAAATTGAAAAACTAAGCTATACCTACACTTATTGTGGGTTGTCTTATATTCAGGCGCTACAAAGTCTTTATTATGAACATCTGCGTGTCGTTTTAAACGCAGTTTACTGGTGTCTTCTTATTCCTGCGCCTGTAACGAACGTTTTCCGGAAACGAATATTAATGAGAATTGTGTGCTCTTCTAAGGGTCCGTAAAGATACTTGAGCTTTGTTAGAGGGCGTGTAATCAAGGCATTCCTCTCTAAATTTAGCAACATGTGTCTTGGTTAGTTTTATAAGTGATCTCTTCGTCAATGGTTTGTAAGAAGTTTGGTTTTAATTATAGTAATGCTCTTTATTTGTAGCGCTAACTTAGAAATAAAATAAAACGACTGGTTAATGTTGCAACAAGGCTGTAATGGCCTTTTAAATATATGTGACACATCAAGTACATATCTGATTATTAAACCAATGCTTGAAGATATTGGATGTGAACATCATCCATCGTACGGGATTTGAATTTGATATTTAATCATTACTGTTTAGTAAAGTAGTTTCAACGTTTATCGTTTATTTTGCTAAATAAAGTAAGCTAAGTTTTTATGCTGCTAATGTCTTGTTTATAATCTAAACTGTTACAAATATGTTAGTGCGGGTTTAATACCGCATTTAGTGGAAGTAATGAATAAATCTAGATACAAAATTAAATGTCCAATTTCAACTAAGTTGCTTGTTAGTTCCTTCATGAATTAGTTTGTTATTCCTACGAAAATTTGTTTCTGAAGAAAGTATCATATAAAGTAGAACCAGCTGCTCTTTTGAAAAAATTGATTTTGGATAATTAAATTGTTTGTCCATTAAATATTCATTTGAATTAAAAATACGTAAGATATCCAGATGTTTTCCAAATGAAAACTAGACACAAATAACTTATTAATATTTTTAGCTTGAACTTACGTATTTAAAAAATTTTATTAACCATTTGTAAAGTTTTAAATCTGAAAACTGATAGTGTTCATACGATTAATAGGTGCTTTATTAATGTTACTAATTAAATTAAGCGAATAAAATCAGCCGTTATTTTGAATCTAGGCTGGACCATTAAGAATTATTCTTGTAAATATTTTATTAAGACCAGTAACTAAAAATCAAAATTTATTCGAATTGAGAAATAGAAGTCCTTTATTGAGTAATGCTCTTATTAGTTTTGGTTTTTTACACTAAATATTGAAATCCACTAAGTTGTAATTGTTCTAATATCATTGTTGTTTATCTTGAATCATGGTAATCGCATGATATGTACTAACTACAACTTTCCTATTCAGGTGCAGTTCCTTCTATTGGATACTGATATTGAGAGTTCTCGAGGTATTTGTTATAGTGTCCGAAGCATAAAGTTCCCTTGTTCATGTCCCATCTTTTTGTAGGAGTATTTGAGATAGTTGCGCCTTTTCCTCCCATTTCCACTTGTTACTTGACTAAATAAACACAAAATTACGCCCATTTTCGTGCCTGATGCAGTGGTATTACTCGAGCTATAACGTGGTAATGCTTATACTTGCTCCTTTAAGCTGTCATCTAGGTTCTCTCTTGTGGTAGGTTATATGACTTCGATTTACCATTGCAAAAGTTACATAAAGAGGGTTCCGGGTAAAATAAGTGTTGTGTGACTAAATTTAAAGCAGCGGAATACCATGGCAAAATTATAAAAGGAAACGGAAAAATTTCACACTTATTAACTTTTGGTCATAATTAAATGAAATTGTAAAATAAAATGCTTTCCAAATACGATTCCATTATTGGATAGTTGAAAATCTTTTACGTATGTATCTGATTTCCTAGTTTCTAGAAATAAATTCAAATGAAAACGTAACCTAAACTTAAACTCTATCAACATAAAATAATTTCAAGAAAAAATACAAATATAATGTTCTTAAAAGACAAATTTAAATTTTTAACCTCACTCTGACCAAGTATTGCTAAAGGGAATTCTAAAAAGACCTTAAACCTATTGTATTAACAAAGCTATCACCACTCTAAATTTTTTGTTTTCAATATTAAGTTACAGGACATTTATAAATTCCAATAATTTAATCTGGTTTAAAAAAGTAATTCAAGCATAATGAACGAAAATTAAAGCGGTGGTTGTGTTACAAAAAAAACAACCAATGGCTGATGTTGCTGTAGTTGCAGCTCATCAGATTGGCGCATTTCTTTTTGCAAAACAACCAACAAAGTTCTTGAATTATAAACGAATTATGGAGTATTAATAAGTAAAATAAGAAAGAACAGCAGCTATGTTCAAAGACAACGAACATAGATACAAGAAGAAAACTGTTCAAAGCATAGTAGCAGTAGGAAAAGCAGACAGAAAAAGATAGGAGCCTTCTGGAATGTTGTGCTTCAGATGTATGAGGATGGCAGCATGGACAGACAAAGTTAATAACAAATAGGTTGTTGAAATAGTAGAGGAATAAAGATATCTGTGGAAAACAAAAAAATAGGAGAAATAGGACAGGATACGTTCTAAGGCATTTCTGGTGAATAGTACCGGATATATTACAAGCAGAGATATGAAAAGATAGGTAGAGGTAGACCGAGATCAGACTTTCGCACACAAATAGTGATAGATGCTGACTATGCAAATTTCAGGAAAATGTTTAGGGTGGTTCAGACTAGGAAACAATGAGGGTACGCGTTCAACCAGTTCTAGGACTGAAGACAGGATGATGAATAAGTAAAAAAGATTTCCATCCGCCCCCTATACTTGAATATCAACAACTAACTATCGGTGATTTTTTCAAGCCGCCGATAGGCTAGTAAATATGGCATTGCCAGCCAAAATGTCATAACTAGTCTAAGACAACTAAGGTGGAAATGAAACAAATGACCGATTATCCATTATAACACTAGCGGACATTTGTTTCACATCCACCTTAGTTGTCTTAGACTAGTTATAAAATTTTTTCTGGCAATGCCATGTTCACTATCCTATCGGAGACTTGAGGAAGTCACCGATAGTTAGTTGTTGATGTTCAAGTATAGAGGGCAAATGGAAGTCTTTTTTATTTATTAAAACACCATAATTCGTGTATAATTCAAGAACTTTGTTGGTTGTTTTGTAAAAAAAAATGCACCATTCTGATGAGTTGCAACCACAGCGAAATCGGTCATTGGTATTTTTCTCTTTGTAAAACAACAATTTAATTTTCGTTCACTGCGCTTGAATTACACTTCTAAACCAGACAAAATTATTTGTTATTATTAAGCAAGAAATGCATAAGTTTCTGTCGACCAAATTCCCGATTAACGTTAGGTACAGGTACAGTACTACAATACTGTCTTAGAAAGTCGTATGTGTTATAATGGGTAATCGGTCATTTGTTTCAAATCCCAATATCTTATAAATCGTTAATAGCAAACATAGAAAACAGTTAAACACCAACTTTACGTTACATCATTTCATTGTCCATTCCAAACTACTAAATTCCTATGCTTTTGCTAACACCAATGTCACCAATAAAATGTACATTTAAAATGAAAATACACTACTTCCATCGTTAATTTAGTTCAACAAAATAATTACCTTCACTTTAATTGCTTATTATAAGTCCTCTTTCAGTCCATAAATGCAAAATAATAATTCTAAACATAAAAGCTAATTCTACTCATAGTTTATTCCAATTCTTACAACTTTCAGGTTTTCCAGAGACCTCTAGGATTTTTTATTTTTTCGTTCAATAAATAACAGCCCCCTTGACCTAATACCACACAAAATTTCAAATGAACGGGAGTGGCCAGCTATCCAAGTCTTAACCGCAAATCCGTGAATTTAAAATACCTTGTCATGCAAGCGTAAGGTTAAAAATTAGTCGTACGCCGCGTTTATGATTCCTGCGGCACCATCTATATTAATTTTCAGCCTGTTTCTCTTTAACGTAACGCTAAAGCGTTACAAGGGTTTCAGTTTCATCATTAATGCCTCAAAGTAGTAAAATTGTTATATAGTTTTCGTAAGGTGTGGATTATTGTGTATGGTAAACGAATGAGTTTGAAATTTTTTTTTATCTCAGCCTTGTTCCCAACTTCGTAGCAGTTAGTAACCGTAGCTTATAAAACACGTATTTAAAAAGTAATTGTTTGAGTCATTCCGTTAAAAGGAATCAATAAATGCACAACATAAATTGAGCAGCGTGCATATAAATGAATTTGAGATGGTGCTACACGTAATTATGCGGAATTTACAGATTAATAAATTACAACTTAGGGCTTACAGGTAACTAAACTATTCAATTCGGAAAGACGTACCAAAAATCTATGACGCATTTAACTTGGATAATCATAGATGATAAGAAAACGGAGATAAATTAAGGTTAATTAAATAGCACGAATGTGGTCAACTTTGATTTGCTTGTGATTAAACTCAAGGATGAAAAACTAAATAATGTAATTGGTAAACAGTGAAAAAATATTTTAAGTGTTTCTATGCTTAAAGATGCGCACTTAAGCATTTCTTTTTCCAACTGTGTTCAAATTCGTGCGGAATTTATCCCCTTTTAGGATTTCTACGTTGCTTCCGATTTTTATGTTCCACGGGACGTACTTTGAACATTTTTATCGTATCTGCTAGTATTAGTTTTAGTACTTTTGTTTGACTTGACAAATCTTAGATGACTAATCAAGGCAGTCACTATACTAGGATATGTCTATTACTATTACTATTTACTAATTACATAAGACGTAAAACGTATCTTTTTGAGATTAGCTTATTATTGTATTCTGATAAATTTTGACGATATTATTGGGCTCTGCAAAAATTCTGATATTTAAAATGCTTCTTCGAATTTTACTATATATATATATATATATATATATATATATATATATATATATATAATAGTTATTAAGATGAAATGAAAACCCAACTTTGTATTTAAAGTTGAATTACCATTTCAAATCGAACTAGTAATTGAAAACCACTAAAAGAACGGCTACAGCAGGACATGAACCTGCAACCTCTGATTTACCGGATCAGTGCTCTAACCAATTGAGCTATCTAGCCTAATTGTTTAGATGATGTTATACTTAATACTACTGAAGCTTGGCTCTTGTTAACGATTTTCAATTACGTCTTGCATTTAAGGTTTTAGTGGTTTTCAATTACTAGTTCGATTTGAAATGGTAATTCAAGTTTAAATACAAAGTTGGGTTTTCATTTCATCTTAATAACTATTAATATATATTAAGCATTCATTTGCATTCCAAATGTGGATTATTCTTCTCTATTAATAATATATATATATATATATATATATATATATATATATATGTATATACAGGGTGAGTTTTTAGTGTGGCAACGGTCGATAACTCCGTTATTATAAAAGCTACGTAAACCAAATTTGGAGGCATATTAGGCATGCCTAAAGTGCGTATTTTAAAAATATTTGGAAACATACAGGGTGTTTCATAATTCCAGGGCATATTAAACTTATATTTTTTTAAACGGAACACCCTATATATCATTACATTTTTAAAAAGCCCATAAAAAGAGCTTTAATTTGATATGAAATTGTATCTGTCTATTCCTTTTAGTTTTTGAGATATTCAACTGTTTTTAGAAAAAATGACCCCAATTGGATACATTGCCACTGCACTAATACACAACTTACGTTAATTTTCAAGATGCAGAAAATTTTACCATATACCATAGTATATTTGTAAATATCACTTTTTTGAAATTTCTTTCCAGTATACAGGGTGTGTCAGGTTTCGCAAAATGCAATTTTTAAATTTTTTTTTAAATAGCACTCTACCAATTTTATTGCTACAATGGATAGTTTATTAAGTGTCCTTTCATTTTTGTTAAGCATTCCCTATACCTAAATCCATTACTTTCCGAGATATTTTTGATTTTCTTCAAATTTTATGAATGTTTTTAATTTACATAACTAAAAATAACTTACTATTGGAGAATATTATAAAACAATTAATACATATTGATTAACAATCAACTACACTTATCCAATAACAATTTTCACTAAAGATATAACAACCTACAATAATACGCTATCAACAGAATTCTGTCAAATCAACAATATGCATTTTATAGAAAATGTTCAAACAGGAAATCAGGCAGGCTTTGTTATTACTTGTTTTAAATTAGTGAAACGCGGTAGTAGTAGCCCGCTACAATACATATCCGTACAAACATGTTTTAAAAGATTCATCCTATAATGCGTCAGCCGTTTATAACACAATAGAAGACCCTCAATACTACGTTTAAGTGGTTTAAGCCGTCCAAGAAGTAATAAACTTAAGGGTGTTTTGAGCGTACGTACACTGTACAAAACCGAACTTCTGCTCACGCATAGCGTCATAGCGCGTATAAAACTGTTTTAGATTCTGTTGGTACAGAATATTTTGGGATGGTTTGGATGTTTTGATTTATCATAGTCATTTAAGTTTAGTTTATTATTTGTAGGGGGTGCATGTGCTCACTTGCTCCTTAGAGATAGCTGCCACTGTCTTCAGATATATTCAAAGAGAACTCTTCCTGATATTTTTAAGAAACGGCTCGTATAGGCTTTTCTCCAAGTATGGTTATAGTAGCTGTCAACTGTCACCACAAGTAGGTATATTTCCGTGCAAAGAATATTTAAGAATGAATGTGATAAATCCGTGTATCTTTATAGACATCATTGCATCTGTAAGAGAAAATCTTCAAGTGCCGAGTTTTCTGAATATGGAAAAAGAACGTAGCTGTTGCGGTGAAGCACGCAAACTACTGAATTATCACCTCCTCTCAGATTGTTGACAATAATATAGGCATTAGTCGATTTTTTCCGGAGCATGGTATTTTTACTTATAAATATCCATTTTATCTTAGCTGAAAAACAATAAAAAAAATTACTAAATGTGGTAATAGGTTGTTCCGGTCGACGGTGCATGGCTTGGCCGGACTACACTTGGCCAATTTCGAAGAAATGCAAAATTGGTCATTTTATTGACGTGGTATTCAAGTATTGTAAAAAAGACGACAAAAGTGTAGCTAGTGAGAGGCGATACTTATAATAAACCATTTTTTGTATTTCTTTGAAATTTTCCATTTTTATTGATCAAAAGAACCCGGAAACTTAGTGCGCACCTCGTAAAATAATGCGAATTGGCAAGATGGGTATCAAATACAATATGACTTAGGGTTCGGCGTGAGTACGGTTGCCGCCTGTTTAGTTCACAATTCTTGTAGTAGAGCTAGTTGGTTATCTACGACAAAAACGAGAACACAAATTACTAACGGTAAGGACTAAGGTAAGAATCGACAGGCTAATATCCCAGTGCATTGTCTATAATGCACTACTTTCGCGCAAGCAATTATAGACAAGAGAGTCACGTCAAGAATGAATATTGCGGCTAGCTTCTCCAACTAAAACCACCATCCTTCTTTGTTCGTCGTTCTGATTGGTCAGAAAGGCGGCATATATCTATTACGAACTGAGAGAACACTCTTTAAGACAATATAACGCGAGAATCAGGGCTATTTTTTTAAGTCGTTGTCGGGGAACACCAAGACTACCTTATTATGCGTAATATTCTAAATAATATTTATACAATAATCTCCTAAAATAATTATCTACCAAAAATAACTTTTAAAGCGTTTTTTAACGCGTAACAAAGCTTCTGGTATATTGTTCTATTGTTCTGTATTATATTAGCTATCACTTTGTTTACTAGAGGTATGGAATACCGGAATACCAACATATTCTTTAGATTATAATACAATGAATGCACGTGTGAATTGTGGTTATTAAGATAAAATATAGTTGACAATCGTACCTGATCTCGTTTTACCCTATTGGCATTTTACTCTATCCTTGTAGTGTTAGATTTTAATTGCACAATTTGTAATTACAACATCCTTTTTCTTACTCATCCCATTGAATAAAGTGTAAACTTATGACGGTTTATGATTTGTATGAAAAGCCATTTGTTTCTAGCTAAGATACAATACTCAGGAACAGTTATTTTATATATTTGTCCGTTTTAAAAGATCGACACAGAGTACGTTTTGCCTCTCTTTTTTGTTACAATAAACTAGTGGAATACCTATTTGGGCTTGGAGCATTCCAAGTTTGTGTACTGATTTAGAAATTAGATGAATTACTACTCGAGTGCTTTTACTATAAAAACCAAGTTGGAGAATTTCTTTAAATCTTTGCGGTGATAATTACATCTTCTCAAAAATTCCAAAGAAAAGTTGAATTAAAATATGTCAATCCATACAGAACTACCTTCTACTGAAATAATTTTCGTTCATACTACAATTAATTACTTTCAGGTCTTCATCTTTCCGAAGATGTGGCTGGAGCAACATTTATGGCCATTGCAAGTTCCAGCCCCGAATTATTTATAAACTCTGTAGGAACTTTCATTACAGAAGGCGATTTGGGAGTAGGAACTATAGTAGGATCCGCAGTATTTAATATTTTAGCCGTTCCTGCATGTTGCGGACTGTTTGCAAATATGGTAAGTTAGACTATATTTTTGTGATAGAAGTAGTAAGATATTTTTGTACCTACGAATTAAACGAGGATGTATTGCTTTTAATTGGTTACATACATTTACACAAATGCATGAGAGATATTGTAGGAAGTTTTAAGCTGAATACATCTTTTGATAATGCTATCTGTTCGCTTCCTCTTAGTATATTCATCTTGCGAGTGTTCAATTGTGAAAGATAGGACCAGTTGTAACTTTAGGAAGAGTTTCGTAAAACCCTGTATTAGTACTTAAAATTTTAGTGATACAATGTGATAAGTTTTGAAACACTGACTTAAAGTATATCGAAAATCTCTTAGTGGAAATATTTTTTTTTCCATTTTTAACAAATACTCCATAAATAAACAAGAAAAATTAACTTGGTACTAAAATTGAATTTCTTGCTTGCAATAAGTAATAGTCTAATAATAGCTGAAGGTACCTCAATAATATCAAAAACTTTGTTGATTTACTTTAGATATAAACTAGATAGAAAAGAGAAAATTTAATTTTGGATGGACATAATAAATATGAACATACCCTGTATATTTAGATTTCACGAATAGTTAATGTTAATTAAGCATGGCATTTCAAAATTTTGTTTCTATGAAGGTGATTCAGATAATAAGGTATAATGCTATTTCTTTTAAATATACCGTTAATAAAATAATTCAAGCCAATGACTTATTTTAAAACTGCAAATTAAAACAAATCTAAACGTGACCAGATGCTACGTATGCGTCTCCCATAGAAAAATAAATTATAAATAGAAAGTTATCGTTCATCCCTACTATTAGAGTATGCAAACAATACCACATTACACAGTAATACAGAATACAAAAGAAGTGCGTGGCTTATAGTAATTAAAGAGGCAATATCCTTTTCGCCAGCACATAAAAGATACGTTACATTGTGGAAACGGAACTATGATTGCGGTTAGCATGCGTTACGGGAGGAGAAATGTTATTTAAAAAGTAAGTCCAAACGGAAAAGAAGTTAAGTTTAAAAGTACAAGTCAAAGTGTAATCACGACCAGATGTAGGGGTCGTAGATGTGCTGTGCGCGGTCGTGGAGTGATAGTTATTTGCGGTAAGGCAATATATTCTCATTTACGTTTTCGTGGATTTTACTGTCGCGCTGGTGGAATAAACATCCATAACGTAATTATGGAATTGCAAATAAATTTAAGGACTGGACCTGCGAGCTGTCAACCAATCCAGAAATGGGAATTTGTCATCGTCTATGCAAGTTTGTGTCATATTAGTAGTGTGAACTGTTGGTGTTCCTGGACGTTTTATCATGTGCTGAAAAATACACTATGAGTAAATGAACCTTTTTAAATAATGTAGAAATAGGTTAATATCAAATTGAGATGCGAATTATAGATGGTATCAATCTGTTCTTAGAAAGTTAGCTTAATGCTAACACAATTGTTTTGTTGGACTGTCTGAGTAGTTATCGACTAAAGCACCCAGAAATAGAGCTTGTTGAATTTGAAATATGCTAGCGTACAAAGTGGAAATTAGAATATTTTTGAAAGGATTAATCAGGATATGCATGGTAATTTTTAAAGTAGCTGCTTTTTCTTGTAAAATGCAACATTGTCTTGCGCTAATCTTTATTTTATATCTTTTGCACTTTTCTCTTGCGTTATTTGGCTTCCTAGATAACAGAAGTCTTTAACCTCTTGTAAGTTCTCGTTTCCTATTGTATTCTACTTATTGATTTATTTTACCCTCCTTTACATACTAGTACTTTAGTTTTATTTTTGTTAATTTTCATATCATATAATATCATATTATATCATAACTCTTCTTTGCTAGATGCTAATGGCGCTATATCATCTGCAAATCTAAATATATCTTTCTTTTGACCCGGCATAATAATTCCAAATGTTTCCTGCATTTGACAGTATTCATTGCCTCTTCGATGTACAAGTTGAAAATTAACCGGGATTGGGAATATCCTTGCCTCACCCAATTCCTAATAGTTACTCCTCTACCTTTCTGCTTTAATTCTATTACCGCTGCTTGTATCACTTTGGCTCTATTCCTTAAACTCAATTAAATGTTTTTGATTATTTCGAACATTTTGTTTTCAATTTTACATTGTCGATTACTTTTTTTAAATCTACAAATCCTATACACACGCTTACTCTTTTTTTATTGTTTTCTCCATTGTCACCCTCAGTACTAAAATAGGCCACCGTGCTACCCTGTTTCGCCTAAACCCAAATTGATCTTCTAGTATTTATTTAGCCCATTTTTCCATCCGTCTTTGTACAAATCTAGTTATTGTTGTTGACTCGTGTGCTGTCTAACTAGATTTAACGTTATACCATTCAGTTTCTACTTTCTTAGTATTAGAAATTTTCCCGATGTCTTTTAGCAATTCATTTGAACTTTTTCAAATCTTTCGTGGATATCTTTACCTGTTAATTTACTTTTCGTTCCGTTTTCGCAAATTTTTAAATTTAAGTGCGGCCTTCGCTTTTACGATGTTGTGGTATGTGTCTAAATCTGATTCTGGGTAGCTTCTACAGTATTTTACTTGATTCCAAAACGTTATCTAAAAAGAATGTATTCTATTTGATATCTTTCTATGTGTACTGGCACTTTCCACTTGTACCGTCTTCTAGCATGATGTTGAAATAATGTGTTTGTATTGGATAAATTGTTTTTGTAGCAAAATTCTACCAGACTATTTCCCCTGTCGTTTCTCGTGCGTAAATCAAATAAACCTTGTAACGGTAGACTAGAGTCACATATAACACGGATGCCGCGCTAGCAATAGTCGTAGATTAGGGTCGGGGAGAAATAGCAAACATAAAGAAACGATCAGCACTGCATTCCACTGCAAGAAAAATGATATAGTAAACATACAAATAAATTAATTACGATAGGATAGTAATTTGTCAAATAACCGCATGAAGGTAATATAAGAAACTACCATTAAGCAGGGTAATATCTCTGCCTGCAGTAGTTGAGTCTAACAGGTCACTTGTTATACTCGGTTCTACACTCAAAGGTATAATTTTAAAGTCCCGCGGGTAATGTATGAGAGCCACTACAACAGTTGGTAACACGAATAAATATTTGCCAAATGTTGCGCCATAAGATATTACGTCATATAAATGTTTTCAATTACTATATCACATGCAAAAAAGATAAAGGTACTCACGTAAACTATGGAACTCTTTACAACATTACAGCTACTCTCGTGTCAGTTGTGCATTGTGGGCGTGGGTAATCCTTTTGCCCCCGGTTGAATCCAAATTAATTTGTTCTCTCTCTTCTGTAGCGGAACACAGGAATAGGGTGAGGACGATACAGGGCAGAGATAAAACAAAGAAACCTACATAACCTGAAAGAGAAGAAAAAACACACCGAGATAACCACTCGGCTTGACGTCTGGCTGACTAGTCTATAACGTGACGGAAAATGCCCATTTCCTTCCGCACTCCGCGTCTGCGCATTTTCGGGCGTCGACGCAACTGTCTAAAGTGACGGAAATGCACGCACAAATCTTTTAAAATATTGGCGCGAATTCACTCGCAAATTAAAAACTTACAATGCCAATTTTTGGCATGTAACACACTTCCAAAAGTTTATTAGTAATACAAAAAAACGTAAACACAAATTGTTAAGTCTATTGTTTTCTTTAAACAAAAGGTTCATGGTATATTTCTCTGTGACAAATAATCAGAAGTTACAAATATTATCAAGGCAAGTTCACAAGAAAGACCGCCAGTGTGGCGTACATATTTACATAACTTTAACAGTGTTACCTAAAGATTAACGAGTTCGTGAATCCGCTGTACAATTATTTTATACTCAACTTATGTTATATATACAATACGGGTTGAATAGGAAAAACAATTATTGGTAAATCGTGGTATTTCTGTGTATCATATACTACGGTATGAGAGGATATCAAAACAACTAAAGTAAGCGTTTGGTATCGCAAAAGTATCTATTACAACGGTCGTGACCTCGCTAGGAGCACCCAGTTACCTAGGAAGTAGCTATTCAGTTTAAGAACTTTATATTTCTTACATTTATTCGTATAATAAGTGTAGATACACATGATCACGAGGTTGATGTGTTAGACGAATACGTATTTGTCTACACGAGGCTCATACAATCTTTATCAACTTATTACTTGTGAGACAATTATCCAAAATAAACAGAAAATAAGCAAAACTTATCTGGGTAATAGGTTAATCCTGCAGTACGGATACAGGAATAGAACGGTCACCATAGCGTAGATCAGGAACTTACAACAACAGTAGCCTATATCAGCGGAATGGGAGGTTCACGTCTCATAAGCAACGGAATCCATCTAAAATCCAGGATTACTGGTACAAATCTTCAGTATTGTTACGAAGGATAGTGGTATTTGCTTTTAATAGTCAAATACAAACGGAAGTAAACAGTATAATTCGGAAAGATTGACCCCAAAACTAAATATTTTGACAACCTTTTTCCAAACTAAACAACTAATGACAACCAGCTGCTTCGATCCAAGTAATCACGAGTTTTCGGTATACATTGAGTAAGATGATTTACTTAGTTGCCACTTATTACGGATTTAGAAGATATATAAACAATGTTGACGTGCTAGTGTACTATAATTAAGCGTATTTTGTAAGGGACAGAAGTTGAACGTAACAACCTACTACCGTTCCTTCCCTCTCCTCACTTACCACTGCATTAAAATCCCGCACTAAATTTTCATGCACTTTTACGCATCTTAGTATGTCTGAGATATCTTTTTATATCACTTCTACCTCTTCCTCACTGTAGCTAGAGGTGGGCATGCATACTTGTATTAATATTGCATTTACCTGTTTGGACCCTAATCTGACCATGAGTGCTCTTTTGTTCTTTTATAAGTAGCTTTCTGCACAGTGCCCCATCTTTTTCGCATAGCTACACCCCACTCGAATTTCTTTTCTCTGATCGTGTATGAATTACCCTAAAGCCTGCGCTCCACAAATCTCCCGCCTATGGCCACCGAACTTTGCCAATCCCTACTATGACTAATGCTAACCTATCCATTACAATTTTTAAATTCTATAACTTAACTACTTGTACCATGATTTTGACATTTCGCGCTCCGACTTGCAAAATGTTCCCGGTCCTTATTTGAAACTTTCCAATCACATCCTCTGAAGTAGTTCCTTCCCGCAGGTCCGAATAGGAGACAATTTTAACGCCAGAATCTTTATCCCAGAGGATGTCATCATCTTAAATATCAATTTAAGTGCGCTGTGTACTTGCAAGGTAATGTGGCGGTTTTCCGTTGCCTTCCACATTGCAGTAGCATGTCTTAGAACGCCATACCGCTTCCTATGGTCTCTGCCACTCTGAGTACCGAAAGAACTACTGTCTTCTTTCGGGGAGATGTTTTAGTCTGGTTCCTCATTAAATACCCCACTAATTCGGCTAAACCCATAGTTTGGCTTTTTAACGCACTGAAATACGCAAACCATTCTACCACGTCTAGTAATTTAGAACTTCTTGAAGGTGCAGGTCCATTCAGAACGGATATTTTACTACACAGTCATAAAAATGATCACCAGATGTTTCCAAAACATTATCGATTACCTATTTTTCTTGAGAATTGTTCAAGTTTGGAGCTTTGGAATATATGGTATTGTCATATTAGTATCATCAGAGCTAGTCACGTATTTGCGTATGTAAAGGATCAAGTTCTACTATGTCGAATCAAAGTAAGACAGCATTCCAAAGTCAGCAGTTTCAAAAACTGTAAGACGAAATTAAGAAACAGGATCTGTAAAGTACCGACCGTGTAGTGGTAGATCAAAATGAACAATCCATTTGGATATTAGTTTGTATTTTATGCAATTATCGAAGAAAATACTCATTCTTCGAAATGGAAGATTACGCAGCGACAGATGTTAGAACATTTTCTATTCATAAAATTGTAGTGACAGACAGATGACATCCTTTTAAAACAAAGTTTATTCATGAGCTAGTGGAATGTGAATTTGCTAGGAGAAATAAGGTTTGTGATGAAACGTACTCGCGTGCGCTCGTTCACTTGCTAGCGCGCAAAAGTCTGTAAAATCCGACTATGCTCTTCCACGCATCCTAGATAATACTATTGTTGGCTCACACTTCGGACAATTTTCAAGGAAAACATATCACCAAGCAATGTTTTGGAAATGCTGTACTAACTTTTGTAAGTCTGTGTCTTAGGAATTAAAAAAATCAGCATGGCTTTGACCTCGTCGAAGCCGCCACTCAAATTCAAACAGATGTGATCATTAAATAGAACTTTTAAAACCCAATAATTCTTTTTCGATACATTCTTCTCAGAAACGTTTTGTTTTCTAGACATTTGACCGATTCCAGACCTTTCTAATACTATATTTGAATTCATATTAGAGGCACATATGAAAATTGTATTCAATTTTAAACTTCAAAATTGGAGTTTATTGTTTTGATGTTTAGTGTTTAGTAAAATTGAAGCAGAACTGCGATTAATTAGAAAATACTTTCAGGTTTTGGAATTAGATTGGTGGCCACTAACTAGAGATAGTTTAATGTATGGCACTGCGTTGATAATGCTGATCTCAACGCTCTACGATGGCAAAGTAGAATCGTATGAAGCGGCACTTCTAGTTAGTGCTTATATAGCTTACATTTGTGGTAAGTACAAAAATTTATCGCAAGTGGAAGATATAATTTGTAGTTGGTTTAATTACTGTTAGAAGTATAACAAGAATCAAGCAGAGTTAGTGTAAAGCTTTTCGCCAATAGTAAACCAAATTACCTTTTATGCCTTAATACTAATCAATAAACCTGTAATTAAAATTTTATCTGCCTAAGTATTAGGCGTCAGTGATTGTAAAAATGGAAGTTTTCCTTATGTTGAAAATAAGTCCTCGATGTTATTTGGATGGTAAATGGCTGTAGAAAAAAGAACCCATAGCAAAATACAACGGTTAACTATGATTATTAACTCAAGGGAGATCACCAACCTCGCGCAACGAACAAACAAAGGAGGGCGCCACAGCGTTTACTGACTTTAATAAACTCACAATTAAGAGCCCTGGGAGAAACGCAGAAATGCCTGACACTAAAAATTTCCAAACCAAGCAGTTATCACCAAAGCACGTGTAACTGTGACTCAACAAATACGCACCTGAAAAGGAAACATTTTGATTACTTATAACAAACACCAACTTTAGTAGCCAACATATAACAACATAATAAAACTCAAAAGCATAAAGCACTAGTTTGAGACACAGTCCCAGCACTACTAATTCCTGAAAATAATTTCTTTGTTCAAAAGTTAACCATTTCGATTATTTTTACAAACTCTCATATATGTCACTTCTTTCAGTTACCAAAGATAACTCATGAGCTGAATTTCGTTCACCTTAGAGAAGATTAATTCGTCAGAAAATAAGATGTGGTAATATTTAAAATAATTCTATTATCAAAATGAATGTTCTTTTTATGCACATATAGAACAAACAATTTTGCAACTTTTGTATCCACAAAATAAATTAAATGAATTAGATTCATTTTCTTTAAGTAGTTACCAAACGGTTAGTATGTACAGAAAATTTAATATCTTAACAAAGCATATCGCATCTTATAAAGCTAGAATTTAATCTGCAAAATAATAAGGTAACAATCTATTAAAACCTATTTAGATCTGACTAGTTCACAAACCTTCTTAATTTCGTTTAATTCAAAATGTAATTTAGAAAAATTTATCTCTACTGTTTAAGACATGTATCGAATTTCACTAAAAACATAGCAAGTTTTCAGACTTCAGTAGCGTTCGTAGTTTACTACAAACTTAGCATGATAAAGAACTTTCCTCACACAGATAATTTAACTTACAATAGAGCGTAAACAATTATTGTTTCAAAATCTAAACGTCTGTGAGTAGGATAAAAAAGCTTTGTGACTGACCCAACTGCCATACAAACCAAAAACGTAAACAAACAGCTTGACTGTTCAGACGTCATAGCGTCGCCTATTGATAGTTAACGTTAAAATCCACCCTATTATACAGCGAACCACATAACACCCACTTTATAATGGAAACTGATATACATAACTTGAGCATTAAATTTTAGGCAACCAACTATATAACTGAAGTATGGAGTTTAAACACTGCATAAAAGTAGCGCTGTAATCATTGTAAACGATCGTCTCGTTCCGTTTGGCAATTTGTATTGTAGTAGGTGACGCCAAGATAGTTAAAGGTTTTTCTATATTAAATTTAACTACTATAGTATTCGTTTTTGTTTTATGGATATTCAATTTTGTGCTGTTATCGTTGAATCAGTCGATTATTCTCAGAAATGGAAACTTATAGAGTGCGAAATAAAAAAAAAGTGTTGTGTTAGGGTGCAATGACACCAAGAGTAAGTGACATTATTTTCCTAAAAATTATGGAGAACCGTTTAGGTTATGGATTACAAATGTAAACAACCCCTTGTTATTAAATAAAACAATTAGCCAGATCTGCAGTAGTTATGTTATATGTAATGAACATTTTTCAAAGGAATTTCTTGTTGAAGGTACAAAACGTGGCTTACAAAGAGATGCTTATCCTAATATCAATTTATAACTACTATAAACTTTGTATTATTATCATATTGGTGGGAACAAATAAATATTTATCTATCTATCTGCCGCTGTTATTTCAGTTACATCATGCTCTTCACAAATATTTAATTTACTTCATAAATTAAATTAAGTAACTATAAATACACACACGCCACTTTCTTGCAGTGTTTAAACTCCGAACTTCAGTGTATTGCTGGTTGCATAAAACTTAATGCTAGATTTTAACATGGCAGTTACCACTGTAAAGTGGGTGCTATGTGACAGCGAACAATGTCTGCTTTCTATTTATTTAATTTGAACCACTTGTAGAATGAAAATGTTCATGAAATTCTTTACGTTCCATACAAATAACGACTGAAATTGACAAGTATTTTGATTCGTGTGTAAAACAATTCTTCGAATTACATAATAATTTAAACGTACTTTTAAATGTATAGCAAAATATTTTCATGAACTTTTCTAAAGCGGGATCCCTACATACGAAGTTAATAATTTTCAAATTGAATACCTGAATTACCATTAATGAAAATGATTCCCTTAGGCTTCGACTACATGACTACGAGCACCCAACTAAAGTACACCCGGAGTACAAGTATTAATTCCCATCTGGCCAGCAGTATACCCGTGTTAACGCCACATATAACCAAACAAAAATGTCACGCTTTCCACCGTGACAAACAAAACCCCCCAATTATAGCAACGTGGCGGTATCTACAATATCAACGAACACGGATGCTTAATTAAAGTAATATATATTGCTGTGACCACGCTGCATGTTGGGCGCTACTAAAAGAGCGCTGTGACAACACCTCTCGTTGAGGCGTCACTAGAAGAGTGCCGTGACCATGCTTTGCCTTAATGTGCTGCTAAAACAGTACTGCGATACAGATACAGCAAACTGTAAAATTTTAAATTATTCACTTACCTTCCTTTAACTTTTGCCTGGCTAGCTCAACGGAAATGTTGGAATTTATATAATAAAATCAAGCACAGCAATATCACAAAGCATTTATACATAAAATATTTTCTCTCATACAAAAGCAGATAGAACGTTTACAGCATGTTTCTTTCAAACATCAAATTATTTCTAACAAGTACTTATTTTCTTAATTATAAAAAATGTTCATTACCTTATAAAATTTACAGAACTAAATCGCTTCTCTTATGGATATTTTACTTAGGAGTTTATTTCCACGCTTGTAAGGTTTGTTTGGACAAAAAAATCCTTGACAGATAATTTATTAAAAGGTCTGAGTGTTTCGAACTCTGAACATAAACTTTCCTGATAAAGATCATTACAAAAATAAAATTATCATATCATTCAGACCTATTCTACTTTAGACTTAAAGCAAATGACAAAATTCAAGTATCAGTTACAAACACAATGTTTAAACAAAGTTATACTTGTAAAAAATCTACGAAGGGCTTTTCCAATTAAATATCTTCGGCTTCTTGGCTTTATTTTAAATTGACGTTCAAATTCCAGTTTATAAAATCTTGCATTTTATTTAAATCTTTATTTAAAAAGCAATGTGTATCCTCGGAATTGTTCAATAAAATTTTTAATAACTTTTTATATCGAAGCATTTCCCATCTTCATTGTATATAATTACATTTAATAATTTTTATATTTATGTGCAAATAACATTTAAAACGTACTTCTTTATTCACTGTTATATTTTAAATATTAAATTACAGTATGTGTACTGCATACTTCAAATAACGTCTTCGTGACTTAAATGAACATTTCGCGATCGAATTCATGAATGAATGTTTTTAATAAAGTTTTTTAAAAATATACCAAAGTTATTTATTTTCTATAATGTAGTAATATTTACCTTATTCAATTCTAAATAATTCACGTTTATCTTAAGTAACTTTCTGGGAAATCTTGATTAGCGTTTAAAATCGTCGCGTTTTATTACCTCGTTACTGTTGATTTATGTGCGCTCTCGGTCTTTATTTAATACCTAAAGTTAATGCTCGCGATCTCCTACTATCGTACAGTGAATACGAAAAATCATAAATATTTCTTATCAATTTCTATTACATTTTCTGGGTTCTTAGTGTTCCGGCCATTTCGTTATTAATTAGTTTATAGGAATTTGATGTATTTTTCTCAACTCCTCTCGAAAATAAATAAACATGTTTTATTTAAATTTATGCTATACAAGGACTAATTAATTTAAACTTAAATTGATTTTTAATTCAAATTTTTTGCAGAAAATATTTGCTTTTACGGCACAACGTGTTTTAGTACAATAACATTAAAATTGTGGTTTTAAATACAGGAAATTATTTATTTTAGAGTGATCAATTTGCATTCTAAGGTATCTAAAAAAGTAATTATTTTTACATACACGGCTTACATTATTTGTTATGTATTTACAATACGCCTATATCATATAGGGTGATTATTTATATACGGAGAATTTAATTTTCCCTTGTACCTCAATCAATAAAGGTACGTCTGTATTATACAGGGCGTAATCATGAATTTACGGAAGTTTCTATTTTTCCCGATTCTTTTATATCATATATATATATATATATATATATATATATATATATAATATATTGGTATGATAATAGGGTTATTTAGGGGTCACAAGGGAGAAATATTTTATAAACACAATTAAAAATCAAGAAAACCAAACATTTAAATCATCAAAAGTAAATAATTTGTTCATTATACAAAAGCAGATACAAATCACCCTGTATAGAATTACTAACCAGCTACAGTTAATTCAAGGAAGCACATTCAGTAGTAACTTAACCACATTCATCAAAACAAATAATTGCGGACGCAGCTCAATTCATTTTAAAACAACTAAAACATTCCTAAGCTCAAAATAAATACAAATTTGGTATATTTGAAGTAAAATAAACGTAAAATGAAGTTTCTTTCAATCTTGATGCATTAACGTAAGAAATCTAAGTCAATAAGACACATACAATTTATACCTGTTTGTATAGGCAAACATTTAAAAGCGGGCATATTTCATAAAGTATAAAGAATTGAGACGAAAGTGTACGTGACGTTTGAAATAATAAAATCTAGCATATGTAAACAAAGTATGGACACTAAAATTAAGACTACGTGCAGTTTAAAGGTACATAAATACTAAATTCCATAATACAAAGCTCTGATGTACGTGCAAATTTGAGCGTATAACGTATGGAATACCGAATAAAACCAAACATGTTATAGTTAGCACATAATTGCAACGCCTTTACCATGGTCTAATAACAAGATAGCAAGCGGTCAACCAATACGAGCACGTGGAACGAATCCGTCTATAAAACCGATCGTAGCCAATAAAAGGGAGCACTCCATGATCGACGCACGGATTGTAATAGTTGAAATAAAAGTACTACGTAAATTTCAATTTAGTGAAGTTAAATTGAAAGTTATAAGTGAAAGTCATATTAATTAAAAATTTCATGTGGAAAACAGTAAAAGTGCCCGACTGAATACCGGTGTATATAACTCTGCTATTGGTATAAAATGTACGTCTACATTTAATTAATATAAACAAAATCTTTATAATTTATTTAGGGCTCTAAGTAAGGATACAACTATAAATCGACTCGATGTATGGGAAATTAAAATCAAGAATAAATCGACTCTAAGTATGGGAAATTAAAATCTACTATACGTACGGACACTGAGTAATCAACTAAATACTGAACGTTAAACTAAGCAACCAACTAAATAATTAAATTAATAATACCAAATTACTATAAAGGTATTGGAAGCAACCATGTAAGAGAAATTTTAAAAACCGAACCACTGATACGCTGAGACCCTGAACTGTAAGTGTTATTACTTTATAATTTAGTATATAGAAATTTGCATAACTGAAGTTTAGTATTTAATTGAGAGGGTGGTTATTAGCTGACTTTACTTTTTTATTTAGGAGATTCAAATTTAGTTATTAAATGTTTAACGGCTCAAATGATGAATAGGAGGAGGGAGGTGTATCGAATAGACGTGCAGATATTACTTTGGTAGAAATCATTTACTTAGTAGTTGGGAAAATAGTTAAGTAGAACTTTCAACACTGCAACAAAAACGTTATAAAAACATTAACAACTTTTTAAATTACTTAAGTGGTTTATAAAATTCTTTCGCTTTCGCTCGTTATCTATTCCTTACAATAAAAAAACTGTCAGTGATCAGTTTCAAACTGTCCAAAGATTAATTCTGGAAAACTAATACAATCTTTCTTTAGTGATTTACTTCAACAAATCCATAAACAATTTTGTCAATCGTCTCGTCCGTATGTGCAGAAGAAAGAGAAGTTATATAGAAAAGTTATCTGAAACACAACCACTTTTGACAAATGGCAAAGGAGTTGAAAATGGGCCGATTATTGTTGACACAGAAATAACATTAAAAGACTGTGAGGAATTTGGTAAGTAAATAACCGAGTTAAAAGTTTGTATATTAATCTAGCTTTCAATTTATTTGTATAGATGGTTTATACAATTTTTCTTCTCATTATTATTAACATAGAAAATTGGAAGTGATTGTCTCTCCACTTTTTCGTAGACTCGAGTAGAAAGGAAGACATGTATGTTTTAGTACTTTAGAACCCTACCTTTAGTTTTACTAAAAATATATATATTAATATCTAAATTAGGGTTAGAAAAGGGCAGATTCAGACATGAGGCACGTATAAATATTTTATATTTCTTGCTTCTACAAAGGTATTGAAATATGTTACAGGTAGTTTCATGCTGCTTGATAAATTTGTCATTGTTTTGTGTTTTAAGCAAGTTATTTTTAAATACTCAAAAGTAAATATTGAAAGTAACTATTGCTTTGTTCGTTTATAAGATTGCATACCTTTTACTATTATAAAATTCAAGTATTTAAGGTGCACATCCAAAACGTTGTTCTTTGTTATACCACATATCCTAACGTGTGAGTTCTGGTAAGATTAGAGATGCGAACAGGTAGGACAAATCCGAACAGTGATTATTGTCTGGATCTACCCCACATAGTACAGTGTGTTTTTGTGACCAACACAGCCTTACTAAAGATGGTTAGAATGTAAGCGAAAAAGAGAAATAGGCTTGAAATCTTAGAAATTACAATGAAAGCAATTGCTTTAGTGCTTTACCTGGTATAATGTCATTACAAATTGCTGCAGCTGCATTTGACACTAAAAATCTACCCTATACGGAGTATTAAAAACCAGGCTGAAAAATCTACACTTAATTCTGAACAAGATACCGATCAAGACGTTCATTAAAATAGGCAACCCACCTGGTATTTTTAAATAAAGGGGAAACAGAGCTGGAGGTATACCATAAACAGCCTTCTCAAATCTTCTATGGCTTAACATACACAGCTGGTTGCAAGTTGGTTTACGAGTACGCATAAAAATTTCAAGAGATGTTTCTTCAGTAATGACATAATCCAGTGGCCATGAGGCTTTTATGTAACGCCATCCACGGCTATCGTTTTGGAAACCCGATAACTCCTACGTTGCTGGGACATCCGCGTTTAATAATCATAATGTCAATACATTTTTGGTAATTATACTCAAGTGCAAACTAAATACAAATTTGACCAAAGTCACATTTGGAACACTGACCCGACTATTGTAGTATCTACTGTAATGCAACTCGTAAAGTAATTGCTGAAACTAGAAAAAGAGTAGTTGCAAATTACTTGTCTTTTATTATTATGAATTGCCTTTGGGGCAAGAACCGGGTGTCTCCACGAGCAAATTTGTTATGTTTGCAAATAAATTTTGCTTGTATTATTCCGCAAATCTCGAAGGCCAAACATACTTGTATAGCCACCTATAGAACTACGATGTAGTTTCGATTCAACTTTTGTACTTCCACACTTAGTAGTGTTAGTGTTTTACCACCTAGAGCAGTATTATTTACTTTTGCCATAGTACAGAGATTCTTTCAAAATTATATCAGTATAATAGCTTTATAGAGTTGGGAACTAATTCGCTCTGAAGATGCTTAAGTAAGCTGAAACCGGCCGGCCAGTGGTTGTTTCATTCCCTTGTGAAGTAATAAAGCTATTGTTTTGTTAATGGCTATACAACTATTACCCCGATTTGTATATGTCAATAAGCTCTTATTATTTTCATAAAAGTTTGTTTACAGATACATCTTATTTTATATATTGTTCTACATTAATAAAATAAGATAATTATTTAAATATTTATGCTAAGCCTAAATGATGATTTCAAATCAAGCTAGTAATTGAAAGACGGAAAATATATGATCCCAGACAGGATTGGAACCTGTATCTGCGGCTTTCGAGGCCGATGCGTTTTGCAATTACATCATCTGAACTGGTGATAACAATTGGAAAATTATACACATTTAAATCATGTATGTAACCATATATCAACTTAACTTTCAATTACGTTTGGCATTTTTGTCAATCATGTCTGACAATGTCAAGTTTTTGACCTATATCATATATAGACAGGAAGCGATGCTCAAAATTACAGCTGTAAGTCAACTATTAAATATTCATATTAGGTAATTACACAAGGTAAGTTGCTAAATACGTAGGTATTAGTTAATAATATAAAATAATAACCTAATTCAATTAATTGTCTTATTTCTATGTAAAATAATTAGTACATTAAAAATAGAACCACTTGTTTTTAGGCGCCAATTGTTGCAAATGACAGTTATTAGAATGATAGACGCAATTCAGTAGTACAATGCGTGCCCGTGCAGAGGGCGTAATCGATTTCACCACATTATTTTGGTTTACAAATTAACCATGCAAAATTATTAAACTAAGCTTACTTTTATCCTCCTAAATAACTAAAGCCAATTAACGAATCCTAGTATCACGGCATTTACCACGCTGAAGTACCGATGATACTGTTGTTCATCTACAGAAACGGGACCAAGGATGTAAATCATTTTCTATATGTTAACTGGTTGGCGGAATTCGTAGTTTGCCTACAACACAACAAGACGGGACAGGACAAAGTGAATATAGAATTTAAGAAAATGTATAAGGTTTCAAAGGGTAAATTTCACCACTGTTTATACAGCATTCTTAACAGTTCTGTCATACAAGGTAGTTACATTAAGAATGATCCTGGCGGCTGGATTCTTCACTTGTTAAAGTTTTTTCCTCACTACGCGCCTTGATTGATCAAAGCAACGACAATATTTATATCAATCATGGGGAACATTTTATTTAACATACTATTCCCACTGAATACATAGTAATAAAACTGTTTCTAAAAGTCTTGAACACCATCGGGAAACTCATAGTTGCATTCCTAAGCATAAATAGCCTAACTTAATTATACATAAAAGTCCTCTATTGTTAATTATTAAACTGAAGGCTTGTGAACTCAATTGAAGCATAACATGTTTTTGCGTATTGCAAGACACAAAGCGACCTTTTGCTTATAACACACTCTTCGTAACATCTTCGTCTACAAACAATTTCAAAATATTTAAATTTTCCGTTTAATTCAAACGTGTTATGTTAAATATCAGTTTGAGAATGATTATGTTAATGTAAATTAAAATACTAAACATAATTTTGAATAATACTATTATTAAAATGAAGCACCACTTCTGAACGTGCAAACACACGTACAAGTAAGGCAAAGTAGAGTATGTAGGGAAGTAGTGGTTGAAATGAAACTGATTTTTGAACGCGCAGGCTAATCCGCCGCATCAAGCTAAAAGATGTTTATTTAGAGAGGTACTATAAAAAACTAATACTTTTTGCTTGGTAGGGAGTGCGAGTCTGTTCGTTCAAAAGTAACATTTTTGCAAACATTACTTTGCTGCTTACACAAAAATCTGCCAGATCAAAAGTAGTGGTTCACGTTCTCCCTTTGTGATGTACTTTACAAAAGCCGATGAAGGTTAGTTTATTATAACCCTAAACGTTTAATACATATCGTCTTATAATAAAAAAATGCAGTTAGGTTGTGGTTTATTGGAATACTAGTATAACATTCCTTAAATGATTTAATTTTTTACTATCTAAGAAGTTGACTTTTGGATGCAGCCCCACTTTTACATAGGTATATATTGTATGCTTACCTTTTCTCTCGTAAACTTCAAACATTCAACAACCTTTTACAATTTGGTTCAGGATGTCACAACCTCCGCTGCTTTGGCAATATAAATTTAAGACAGGAAACTTAAGCTTGAATTGTTTAACCTAATTGCATAACTCCAACGCTTCCGCAATCAAAATACTGTTCGATATTTCCATTTTATCTGCTCAAAGTTGAAAACGATGTTGCATGCTTCACGCCAAGAAAGAGAAATGATAAAAGACGTGATTTAATAGAACCTTCTTTTCCGTAAAAACATTAAAAGAAAAAAGATTTATTTTAAAAATCGAAATAAAGAGGCATTTGGTTGTTTATAAGTTTTAAGCGCTTTGATTTAACGAACAATGGTAAGAGTTTCAAACACAAAAATTAATGTAAAAATGCATTTTTAATTAAAAATACATAATGCTTTGAAGTACTTCAGCCTACAACAATTTAATATTAAAATTGCTTTTCGATTAATACTCATTCAGAATCAAAGGAGATTATTTATTAATCAATCATTTTTGAGATTGCTGTAGCGAGTACACGAAAAAGTAATTATTCCTTTTCAGTAGATTCTGTAATCTGGCTTCAATTTTAGTCGTTTGCCTTTATAGAAATTGCCGTAATTTCAAATAAACCGCATGCCTTATTCGCCAGATGAGTTTATATTACATAACTCTAGAAACGACTTTAATTAGACATTCCACAATTCTAATTAAATGCCCTTTCTGACAAAAATATTCAAAGTACTTTATTTTATCCATGTTTCTTAAAAGATTTGAGGTCTTAAACCCGTTACTATATCAAAATTTATTATTTTTTAAGGGTTATTCTTAAGGTTTATGCCGACAGTTTGCTTAATTTTAATAAATTTCAAAGAGATTTTTGATTTAGAAGTAACGATTTTTGTTGGAAAGACGAAAAATAAAATTTTTTAGTACACAGTTTCATATATGCGTTTCTCAATATATAATATCATTTATAAAACTGATCAATAAAATATAAAAAAAAATCTTACATGAAGGACTAAAACTTAACAGGTATTTAAATATTTTATAAAAGTAAAGAAATATAAACATTTTAAAGAGCAAATTCAGAAACTTAAAAAATCGTTACCTGCGAAATTCACCGTAATGATTTTTTGAAATTTATGTTACCACGAAGGCGTAACAGAAAAAAATGCAACCACTAACTTATAGTGGGGAGAGGCGAATTCTATGAAACCAATGCAATATCTTTTATATACCTGGAAATGTTTCTGAATTATCGGGCTAATTACAAATGCTGAGCATAAACTCAACTGGTTTTTCGGCCTCAAAAGATGATCAGTGATCTATAAGACGACTGAAGAATTATTTCTTATCTCGACAAGTTAATGGAACCCTGTGTACACTGGGTTTCTTTTACTAATTTACACTAATCACAAATAACAAGAATACTCCACGGTGTTTAATTAACCGATATTAAAACATGAATGTCGTACAAACAACACAAATAGACTAAGCCCTACCCTTATTGGCCAACTTGCGTATATATAAAACAAAGAAAATCCTAAATTTATTTAAGTTTAATTAACCGACAAATTAGACAGGTACAAAGCGTGTTTTTTAAGTAATTACCGTTATGAAATTCCGCCGCTTCACGATGCGGTCAGTATCCCGCGCATGCGCACTGTGTATCTACATCTGTTGGCTAGCCATCGCTCCATTGCGGCAACGATCGATCGTTTATACATTTGCTTTTGCGTATTTAAAATGCCTCCACCGATCGAGAATCCCGCCGACTATGACATATGAATTGTTATTCGTTTTCTTAGTGCTAAATGCGTGAAAGTAGTTGAAATTCACTGTCAGATTTGTGAAGTGTACGGACAAAACATAAATGATGAGATGGTACGCAAATGAGCAAGAGCTTTCAAAGATGACCGAAAGAATGTTCATGACAAGGAACGGAGTGGGCGACTCTCATTGATCACTGACGATTCGGTGCAAAATGTTGACAAAAAGTGACAGATAATAGACGTTTAACGATTTCTTCGTTATCAGAGACGTTCCCTCAAGTTTCAAAAAGTGTTATCTACAAAATCGTTATGGACGCTGTCAAATCAGGCGGCAAACTTATATGACGACGGATGCAAAAGCTTGTTCTTTGATATGACAGGTACCTTAGTATTGGTGGCAGTTATGTGGAAAAGTAAATAAAAGTGTGGTCCTTCATGTAAAAATAAAATCGTTACTAAAAGTTTACTTGTTTTTTTTTACATATCAAAACGGTATAAAAATACGCCCCGTATTTGTAAATTTCAATGTAAACAATTTTGTCGTGCTAGTTTTTATTATATTTTGCTTTTATTCTGCGTGCACCAACGTAAAAGCTTGTACCGATAAATTATTGTGCAAATAATGGAATGTACTTCAAAACTATGGAGCAGGAATAAAATTAAAGTGTTATCACTTGTAGCTTTTTGATTTGAGTATAAGGTTTAGCCACTCTGTCCAGAGCGAGACAAACTTAGGTGTAATAATCCATAATCCAACTGGGGTTGATGGAAAATGTTCATCACAGAAACACTTTCACAATGGAACGGTAAATTTATTTAATTCCGGAAACACCTCGTGTTCGGGAGCTTTTCATTATTTGCAAGTCAGAATTCATAAAATTACCGTTACGCAAATTACTAAAACCATTTCATTTGCTTGACGAACGTGCCTATAAGCTCGTCTTCAACGATTTTAATCTGAATGAACGTAAATGAATGAATGAATTTAACTGAATTTTCTTTTCCATTATGCGATGGCGGTATTTATAAGTTGTATTTTTGAGGGAATTCCCCAATTTCAACTATCCACACGGTTCGTCCGATTTGAACTCAACTTGTGGTTGTGGGTCAAGGGCTTATGGGTACCTAGAAATATTAAGTACTCATACAGTTGCTATTTACTATTAACATTTGCGTCATCAGATAGGCCCAATACGTCTTAAATTATATTATTTTATGAGCTTTCGTCTGTTTTAGTAATTTATAATGATTTAGGTTTTATTTAAATGTATGGGAAGGTTTTCATATCAGTTTCGTAAGGCGATTAGTCATGTACAATATGTTGGTGTTTTCTAATTTAATAGCCCTTTGTAAATAGATGAAATAGCTGCATAAACGTACTTCTGAACTTTAGTAGCTTTGTCAGTATACGCAGAGCGCAGGGGTTCAAAAATGCAGTTTTATAAAGCTACGAAATTCGTCATCTGTTCAGATTTAACTAGTGAATTAAACGCACTTAAATGCCCACTGACTGTAGGATTTAATTTTCGAAGCTTTACTTGAATATACTACATCAGCAAGAACGCGTTATTTTTACAAGGAAATTTAGAATGTAGTGGAATTCTTGCCAATCCAAGAAGGGAAGAAATATTTAATGTGTGTGATAACAACTACCATTTAACCTTTTTTTCCAACGATTGCGTATTTTTCTGAAATATACTCGCCTATCATATTTAAACGGTGTCGGGAATAAAACTCGGAACCTTGAGATTACTAGTTACAGGTAAATCAACTAAGTCACATTTTCTTCATACCCACACACACCATAGCACGACCTTATCTCTATATGAACACACCTACTGTAGACACACTTGTACATATACAGATACATATACAAGCTTACACATGCGTGAGAAAATACTTTGACGCTTACGGAAACATACACATGCACACGCACGCATCCATGCACACACGCACGCACTCACGTACGCGCGCACGCATGCACGCTGCACGCATGCACGCACACATGCACTCCACTCACATAAGAATATGAACAAACATATACATAGGTAAACCTACATGCATAGACGCACGAATATGTGTCAGTACAGGTACATAGACATGTACGCACCTAAGCGTATAAACGTGCAAATGCATGAATGTGCGCGAATGTTCTTGCACTCGAGCATGCAGCACACACGCATATTTACAAAAATAGTCAAACCTAAACAAGCACATGTACACGTACATCCATACTTGCAAACGCAAAAGCGCAAATAAATTCACGCGCATGTAAAGGTCTATACAGATATCTCCATTAATACGTACTAGCACTTGTCCATCTTATTTTTGCGTTTGTGGCAGAAAATATGCAAAACTGCATGCGTGCACACACGCGCGTGTATGAATATATGCACACATACATGTATGTGTACATGTACACGCGGACGGCACGCAGACGCACTCGGATAGCACACGCATACGTATACGCACGCGTACCCGCACTTACCTTCACGCATAATGACCCCATTCACCAAACGCACACGCACTCGCCATCTACACTCAGACGTACACTCTCTTTCATTTGCACACGTACACGCTAATGCACATGCATACGCATTTCCAACGCACACGCGCATGACCTCGCTCGCCTATACTCATACGCATATTTCAAAAACACGCATAAGTACAGCCACACGCATTTGCACACCCACACGTAGATGCCTACACACAGACACACATGTAGTTGTACATGCAGCAGCTCGCTCTCAAACGCACACGCATACATTCAAAGATACGCAGATATGCAAGCGCAGAGGCACATACACATTCATACACACACACGCGCGCACACACACACACCCACACACACACACATACACACACACACACCCACACACACACATAAACACACACACACACACGTGTACCCCCTCATACATACAAATTAATTTCATAAGAAGATTAATAAGTATTCGTACACGTACTTAAACACGCATATGCAAGCACGCGCACATGTAGGCATTTACGCAAATATATATTCCTAGCTTATTCACACATACTAGTATACGCATACGCACGTGTATGAACACGCGCAAATACGTCCGTTTACGTGCAGAGGTACATCCCAACATGGATGCGCATATAATAAGTAGCACGTTTCGTACATCCTCATGTATAGTCACATGAAAATGTGTATGTAAGCGTGTTTGCACAAGTTTGAGCAGACGCATAAACACCCGTAAAGTGTATTAAGTACACACGCGAGTTAAGGTTCGTGGCTTGGGAGCGGTTTTTAAAAAAAACCATTTCCAAACTTCTTCATAATTTTTATTTCTTAAACAAACATTAATTATGAAATTTTGCAAGCTTGAATTAAGTTTATTCTAAGTCCGAAAATAGCTAATAATTGTACTATTTTGAGTAACAAATAAACTGCAATGTAAAAGCTTATCACTTGACTGACTGTCGTCGACTGGGGCTCCCGGGTGTTTTATAATATCCCTACCCCCTCACATGGCTGTGGGAACTTGCAGATCTCATGTATGCTTATTCTTAACTCTATTCATAATTACATTGTTGCAATCTTAATTTCTAAGTAATCTCGGTACCTAACTGTCGGTGACCGTCTGTGACCTGACATCTGCAGTGTCACTATCGTCTGCGATACAAAGTAGCGCATCCGTTCTCATCAACGTTAATAAACTTTACAAATTGTTCTTGATTTACAATGTTGCACTTTATTTGGCGTATTCTTAACACTTTCTAATAATTTCCTAATTATTATATTTTAATATGTATACATCCATTGGGGGATACATAACTCCTCCCTACGTACATTAAAAATTAAGGGTTTTCCTTTTCTTGATTTTTAATTTAAAATTTATTTAATTTTATTTCTTAAAATTTATAGTTTCTAATGGTACATTTGTTTCTTTGTTAACCTTGGTTGCCTTAAATCTAAAACTGTTTTCTTTATTTTTATACCTAATATACATTTTGTAAATTACATAAATGGTCAATAAAATATTCAAAATAATTAATACAATTGTCCAAACACTAATGTTATTGTAGTGCCTTTGGGCGTTTTAAGTTAGTTTAAATGTTCTTTATAATCTTCTATAAGTTTCATGGTGTGGTTGAGGTTGTCTAGTTACAGATGTTCGAGTTGCATGGGTTTTTGAAGTATTTCTTCGTCTTCGTCTTGCGTTATTTTGATTTGTAGTTCGGGTAAGTTTACTAATTTCTTGGTTTGTACGGATCTTGGTAAACTCTGATTATTTCATTTTTTAATTTTAAATAACAATTTTCCTTAAGGGTGATTAATTTACTTCCGGCTAATGCTAAGTTGTTTTCGTCTTGATTGCAGTGGATTGTTGCTATTACTTCTGTGGGAAAAATTCTAGATTTTCATATTAGTGATTTATTTGCACAGGTTTGGCTTCACAATTTTCGTAATGATTTGAAAATTTTAGTAGTTGTACTTCGCAGGGGCTGTCTTCTTGAATGGTTGTCGTTGTCAATAATTGGCATAAATATTGACTTGGTGTGACTTCATTACATTTTTCGTTCGTATAACCATATCTTTTAAGGATATGATAGGAATTTGGTTTTTGGTATAATAACTTGCTATATGCTAGTCATTTTCATTGGAAAAGCAAATAAATGATAATAATTATAATTGTTAATCTCTACATTCCTATTAAAAATGTTATGTCGTTATTTTTCACATAGCCTTTAACTATAGTTACTTTTTCAAATATTAAAATATTTGATTTTACTACATCAAAAGGTAATTTACTGTTGGTTATATATGATTTAATTTTTAATAGTTCTCTTAATAAATCAATTGGTTCTATGATACTGGAATATTTAATTTTGCAAATGTTACTGCATTTTCTAATGTGGCTAAAATTTGTTAAATTAAGGTAAGGGTTGATATTATCTGGGTATATATCGTGTTAAATCTAATTAAATCTCGTGTGCCTAACTTGGTAGTTTGCATGTTATTTTCAAGGGTTTGTATTCGGTTGGCTATACTATCTTGGTTTCTAACTAATTTTCTTAGCGTTTCGTTGAATTTTATTATCGTTGATTGATTTAATGATATTTGGTTACTAATTATGGTTTTGATATCGTTCTGGTTTTTAATTAATTGTTGTATTGCGTTGTCATAACGTTCTGCATCTTGATTATCTAAATTGCCTGTTATTGCTTTTATTATGTTTCCTAATTCGTTGATTAGTCCTCTTTTTCGTCTCGCCGTTTGTTCTGTGGGTATTAGTTGGTTAAATTTGTCTTCTATGTTTCTCAAAATACTTTCTATTATGCTCTCATAGTTCATCATTTCGATTGCGTATTCCTTTCCGTTTTTTGTTGTGTCCATTGATTGTTTAAATCGGTAATAATTGTTTTTGATTGTTTGAAATTCTTGCTTTAGTTCCGTTAAGTCGAATTTTTGTGCAAAGGTCCAATAGTCTATGGTATTCTGCATACTGCCTAATTTTATTGGTAGTATACCGGGATTATTTTTTATGTCTTCTATTATTATTTCGGTGTCCGTTCTATGTTTTTGTCCGATATTCTTTTAATCTTAAAGGGGCCTAAATTTCTAGGTGCCGTTTTGTGTCGTTTACTTTGGAAATTTTTTTCGTACACGGTTTGTCCTATTGAAAATTTGTTTACGTCTGTGTTTTTATTACGGGTTGTGGTAATGCGTTCTTTGTCGTTTTTCTTTATGAACTTTGGCGTATTGCTGATAAACTTCTTTGTTATAATGTATGTCATAAGGGTTGCGTGAATCTGAATGTCCTAAAGTTAATTCTAATGGTGTGAAATTGGTTGATGAATGAATTGTGTTATTATAGGCGATTACTGCGTATGACATTAAATTAGTTATGCGTTCTTTCTTGTATGTTATTCTTAATAATCTGATTTGTTTTGGCAGGTTTGAATGTAGTCTTTCGATTAGTCCGTTGGATTCATGGTGGTTTTCAGTTATAAAATGAATTTTTATTTTGTGTAATTCCAAAGTGTTTTGTATTGTTTCATTTTTAAATTCGCTGCCGTTATCTAACGTTATTGTTTCGGGCGTTTCGTAAAATGTAAAATAATGTAAAAATCCTTGCGTTACGTCAATGCTATTTTTGGAGGTGATTGGTATTCCTTGGTCTATTTTTGTAAATGCGTCTACGATTGTCAAATAACTTTGTGCTTCTACTACTAGAGTATCGGTATGTAATTTCTGAAAGGGTTTGTCAGGTGTTTTAGTCAACATTAAGGGTATCTTTGGGCGTTTCCTGTCGTATTTTACTTTGTCACCTAGTTCACATTGATTAATAAAGTCTGTAGTTAGTTCCTTTATGTCCTTGAAATAATATCGTCTTATAATTGCTTTTAGGGTCTCATAATTTCTTTTAGGGTCTCATTAATTCCACGATGGTTGGTTTTGCCTTCGTGTTGGTTTCTGATCACATCATTTATTTTGTCAGGGTTGTCTAAGGTTATTAATTTTCTTGTGCATCTTATAAGTTCAGGGCCAGAGTTATTGAATAATTTAACATATAATCTGAAAATCGTTTATACAAGTTTTCGGTGTTAAAGTAAAAGTAAAATAGTTTTTTTTGGGGGTGTATTCTTTTAGAATTTTAGTTTTTTGTTCTTCATTGTCGTCTTTGGTTATCTGAATTTGATATATTTTTGTTATCCACTTTTGTATATTTTATAGGCTTGGGGTTGATTAAAACTTCGGTGATTATAAACTGATTGGGTGTCATATCAATGGCTTCATTTAAAATTTTAATCGCGGTTTTTAGCTCGTCATTCTGTGTTGAATGTATGGTGTCCATCTCGTCTAGATCTTCTCTTAGTTGAAATGCTGGTTTCGTAAAATTCGGGTTAAACGTTGGTTTTGAAAAATGCTTTATATTGATTATTAAAGGTTGTGTTGTTAAAATGTGAATTATTGGTTCGCGGTTGGTTTGTTTGTGCATTAAATGGGGTGAATTTTTGTTGCGGATTTGTTGGTCTCGCAAGTTGTATGGTTTTTATTGGTAAGCAACTTTTATTCGCGTTGGGGTTGTATAATCTGTTTCTGTAATACATTACGTTTTCTTCTTCGATTATCATGTTCACAGCTTCTTCTAAATTTTAGGGATGTTGGAATCTGATTTTGTCTGAAAGTCGTTATGGTAGTGCATTTAGATATGTGTCTAATGCCATTTCGTCATACATTTTTGTTTTTAAAAGTCTGATATTTTGGTCGGTTTTTCAATTTTTAGTTTTGTCAAGATTAAACTTCTTACATCTTGGCATTTCATTCCAAATTGGTAAAGGGATTGGTTATTTTCCATTTTAAGGTTTATTAAATCGCCTACTAGGCATTTTAGGTTACGCTGATGCTCAAAATATGCAATCAATACTCGTTTGAAGTCGTCGCATTGTTCTAAGTCATCTCGACTGGCAATTAATGTTAATGCCCTTCCGGTTAGTTTGTTGATAATAAGGCGTAGGAGTAATACGTTTCTTTCCTTGTCACCGGGTTTATAAAAAGTTTTCAGAAATAGTTCACACGCGGTAATGTAGTTTTCTAACAAGGTTGGATCACCGTTACACGTAAAGTTGTCTCCAAATAAAGCTTCATATCTCCACTCATTTTGGCTGAAAAAATGTTCTAATAATTAATATTTAGTTTTGACTTTAATTATTTTCAAATTTTGTAAAAATTGGAATTTATTTCGTAGTTTGTGTTGTTATTCTTTGTTTGGATTTATTAATTTTCCGTTTAGATTGCGTCGGGTTACTTGCTATTTTTAGTTTGGATCGTTTTAAATTATTTAAAGAATTGAGTTGCTTATTTTGTATTTAATTGCACGGTGTTGTACTTGTTTTATGGGTTTTACGCTTGATGCTGTCTTGGTTACGTTTATTTTTAATTTACTGATGTTAATTTTATTGTAGGTTTGATCTCTGAGGTTTCGATGTGACTGAGTGATTTTTGTGGTAATTTATTTCACTTTGTTTGCTTTGCGTCAGTTAAAACTTATTTTTAATTTATTGCTGCTGATTTAATTCCGTCTGTTGTAATTATATCTTCCCGTGGATTTGTATATTTTATAAGTGTGTTTACGATGCTTCTCGTCTCGTAACTTAAGTGTTAGTTATAAAGTTTGCAAAGTTTCGTCTTTTGCGTTATTCAAAGTTGCATAAAATTTCTTCTTGTCGTAATTAATACAATGATCTTATATTTAGTTACTTCGCCACAAGACACCTTTTGGCTATGAATGGGCTAGTGAGTCTGCTAGTTCAGGAGTAACTCTTCTCTTTACACTGTAACTTGTCCATTTAATATTATCATTCTTTTTATATAATATAAAAAAAAAATTATTTTATTGTCCTGATGAAGCCCCTTACAAAAAGTGGGCGAAACGTCGACCTTAATTTACAAAATGACACGGTCCCAGCCCGGAACCATAAATAATTATGATCTTATTTTAGTTACAATGTTTTAAACTACTGTAGGATGTTGCCAGTTAATTGGTTGCGTCAGTGTCTCTGTTGCAAGGTTATTTTTAAATTTACTGTAGGTGTAATTCAGTGAATGCTGTGGTATAATACAATTTATACTTTATTTGATTTTCCTGAAAGCTTTTGTTTGACTAGATTGCGTCTTTTCTATAATTAATTATTTCGTCTTGTACAATGTTACGTTTGGAATGAATGAAATTTATATCTTGTTAATTATCATTGTCAAGTCTGAACGAGATGGCAATATGCGTTTTTCAGTATCCTAATTATTTATAGGTTTCTTAAGTTGGTTTTATAATATGACGTAATTTTTCGTATTTAAGATGATTTTATAAAAGTTTCCGGTCGTAATTTCTGTTTGATTTTAATTAATAATGCTTGAATCTTATTGTGGTAGATTGAAAGGTTTTCGTATGGTTAAATTTAGATTTGGGATACGTTTTGAATAGCTTGCAGAGTTTAGGATGAACGTTCTTGGATGGTATTGTTCAGTAGTTATAATTAGATATATTCGTTTCCAATTATAACCGTTTTATAGCGTTGCGTGAATGATTTGGTTGAAGATGAGACACGTTTGGTTTTGCGCTTTGTTAATTCTCGTAATAGGAATGTAGGTTAATAATAGATTGCAAGCTGTGTCTATTATTTACGGAATACGATGAGTTTGCGTCTGGGTAATTTGTTGCGTTATTTTGTTGCGATATTTACAAAGATTTCGGTTTTAATTGTAATTTAATTTTGCTTTATTTTTGGGGTATTGCGCCAGTTAATTTTCGTACTGTTGAATTAGAAATTCGTTTTTGTTTTGTTTGTATTAATTTTTGCGCCAGTTAATTTCGTAAATATGGTCTCAAGTGCGCCTAAAATGAGACTTTTGATTTTTTCAAGTTTTTATAGATTTATTTTAAACAAAGAATAAATTTTCTCAAAAATAACTTGAAGATAATTCATTGCAATACCTAAGTAGATTATTTTCATCGAATTGCATAAAATAATGATATTAATAGTCAATATACATATATAAATCATCAAATCTCTTATGCTAGCAAATATCAATTATGTTTGTAAAATAAAATTTCAATTAGTTTAAGGAAAATGAACTTACACTAATTGTTTTGTTGATTTCATGGAGTCCGTCGATTTTTGTACTTTCTCCACGTCGGTTTTCGGATTCGATCTATACTTGTATCTTCTCCGGTTTTCTTTTGTTGAATTCGAACGATTTTGTTTCGTCTTCAACTTCTGTTTGTTTGCTGGGTTTGAACGATTCTTGTTTCGCCTCCAACTTCTGTTTGGTTCTGTCAAATTTGGAATTGAAATTCCAGACCACCAGTTCTTCGAATTTGGGTTTCCTAGTGACCTTTGACATCCGTTACGACTGCACCAGTTAAGGTTCGTGGCTTGGGAACGGCCTTTTTAAAAAACCATTTTCAAACTTCTTAACAATTTTTATTTCTTAAACAAACATTAATTATGATATTTTACAAAGCTTGAATTAAGTTTATTCTAAGTCCGAAAATAACTAATAATTGTACTATTTTGAGTAGCGAGTAAACTGAAATGTAAAAGCTGATCACTTGACTGACTGTCGTCGACTGGGGCTCCTGGGCGTTTTATAATATCCCTACCCCCTCACATGGCTGTGGGAACTGGCAGATCTCATGTCTGCTTATTTTTAACTCTATTTATAATTACATTGTTGCAATCTTAATTTCTAAGTAATCTCGGTACCTGACCGTCGGTGACCGTCTGTGACCTGACATCTGCAGTGTCACTATCGTTTGCGATACAAAGTAGCGCTACCGTTCTCCTAAACGTTAATAAATTTTACAAATTGTCCTTGATTTACAATGTTGCACTTTACTTGGCGTATTCTTAACACTTTTTAATAATTTCCTAATTATTCTATTTTAATATGTATACATCCACTGGGGAATACATAACTCGCGTACGCTTAAGTATTCTTACTTTTGGTTAAGCACCTAAGATTTTCTGCAAATGTCCTGCATTATACAGACATCCAAATCAGTAGACTGTCGAAATGTCCTTCGAGAAAATGCCGATGATAGTGGCGTTAACATCCATTAAGGTTTTAGTACTTTCCTGCATTTTTATGCGGCCACACAGATTCTATTCACCCGTAGAACGTATTTTGCTCTAGCCCTTAAGCCGTTAATGGAAAGCTGCTCATCGAAACTAATAATGGGAAAAGATTTCAGCAACGTCTGAAATATTGATATTACGCTTTCTTAGTAGAATTTCGCATTATACATTACAAATAGTCCATAACGTTTTTCAAATCTTACTCTAACAGGATTAACCACACAAACTGAGAAAACAGGTCTCTTCTACTCGTATTTAGTCAACAAATAATTATTTTAGCATAGTCAAGCTATCTATTATTGGCTACAAGATTTTCGCTAGAGACATAAAAACATTTAAAATAATTTTGAATACTTCTTGTTTGACTTTCAATTTCTGATAGAAATAAAAATGTATATTTCATTTAAAAATGAGTTTTTATAAAAACCTTTGCGTTCAATATTAAAGTCTCTAAATGATATATTTACTTTTTCCGTACATTTTGCTTTTAGTAAGAAAGGTTTGCATATAAATATTGATTTATTACCTATAATTATTTTATCTTTATTTTTAGACGATTCGACGAGTATATGGGAATGGCCTAGTAAAACTACAACAGGAGCTAAAATATGGTGGATTGCTACATGGCCAATATGTTTCGTTTTATTCATTACAACACCAGATTGCAAAAAATATCCAAGATTGTATGTAGTTACATTCATAATGTGTATAGTGTGGATCGGTGGAACTTCATATACAGTGGCGTGGTTGATTACTGTTATAGGTATTAGGTTCTTTTTTATAAATAAATTTTCTTATGAAATAAATTTTAGGGGATACTATAAATATTCCCGATTCTGTGATGGGTTTGACATTTTTGGCTGCAGGTACAAGTGTTCCTGAAGCTGTTTCCAGTATTATTGTAACAAATCAAGGTACGTACACACACATACACATATGGACATTAAAAACTCTTTTTCCTAAATTAAAAGATCGAACACTATCATTATAACAACTTTGAAAAATCCACTTCATAACCCATAAAGTTTGGACACCTAATCGAAATTTAGCAGAACTATTTCGAAGACGAATTAATACATTTTCCACTATTTATTTAAGAGCAACAGCAAACAATATCCAACTTCTAGTAAATGTTATGTTTAAATAGTATACACTACAAAATTTTACAACAGCTTCGGGCGCAGTAGGACGTGTTTTATCTTTGCATATCGATCTTAACTAATATTCAGCAGTACGATCAGCCACGTTAAATACAAATCCGCATAGCTCAGTTAATTTTGCTTCATAATTAAAATAATTGTTCTTTATGTCAAGTAAGAATTAATGTTGCTTTCTCCAAATAAAAATTCAAATCGTTTTCTCTAAATAAGAAATCATGCTGTTTGCGCACTAACGAAATTCACATGTCTGTGAGCACCTTTGTTATCTATTGTTTGTGAGCACCTTTGGTATCTGCGCCTATGCTATGGTTTTACCAAGTATCATAGCTGATAAACCTAACACGTCTTCAACAAAAACGGCTACAAATATTGGTGTAGGTTATGACGTCTACAAGTGCGTACGCGTAATCTCTATTCGCGTATCTACACAGAGCATTCCATTTTAACCACTAGAGACTTTGATAGACTTAGAATTCAAATAACACAGAATCTCTTTCTAATGAGACTTAAAAAAAATAAGCTTTAAGTTCATCTGGCCAATCACAAACACATGCTATAAGGCAGCTACATTTAAATACTATTTAAAAAAGGAAAAATTAAAAAATGTAAAATCCAGACGTATTAATTTTACCGAAAATTAAATATGTTGCCATATATAAAATACAAACTGTTAAGATATACCTGTTTATGCCCATTTATGAAAATCATAAGGACAAATTTACCTATACAAATCGAACAAATATTTTTATAGCCATTAGCAAGACAAGTACTTGATTATTTCATAAAGGGAAGAAACATTCATTGGCCTGGTTCCGGCCTCTTGGGCTTCGTTAGAATGGGGTGGTTTATAACCCGTAGGAATCAATGAAAGTAATGTACTGGCATAAATATAACTAAACCGCTATCTCATGACAAACACAACCACAAAACCGTGACAATACAAAAGTTGAATGGAATATATATCGTAATTTCATATATTCGGTACATTACTATTATTGCTTCATAATGGTTATAAATTACTCCATTCAGACGAAGTTTAAAAAGCCGAAACCAGGTCAATAAATGTTTTTTCCTGAAACAATCAAGTAGTTATTTTGATAACAGCTATACAAACATTAGTTGGATTTGCATAGGTAAATTCATCTTTATGATTTTCATAAATGAGGGTTTACAGACGGGTGTTCAAAATATTGCATATAAGAAAGCCTTGATTCAGCTTTCGTTTTGAGGAAAATATCTTTAACGGTGTTTTTGTACACACATTTTATTTTACTTGATCTATATCATCACTTAGTGGTAGAACTACGTGTTATGATTCAACTCGGCTTGGCAGAAAAACTGGCGAGTTAGTTTTGTCGAGATATTATTGTAAAAATGGAATTGAATCCGAGTTTAATTTCGAAAATATATACTAAAGCTAAATTAGAAGTTGCCGGCTTGTGGATGAAAATACATCAAATCTTGTATTAAAGTGGAAGCCTGTTAAAGAACTAAAGTTAGTCATTTTGGCAGTTTTTCATGGTTTCCTCCACACAGTTGGACTATGATTGATATAGAAATAAGCAAAGATTTAAATCGCATTCTAATATTGCTAACTATATAATGCATTGTGCAATTTGATTTGTTTGCGTATTGAATAGAATGATTTCTAAAGTAGTTACTGACTTTTCAAATAACAAAAAAGAACCGGTTCTCTAAACTACCAATCAATTAATAGTAAATAGCAAATTTTACGTCTGACAGCGTAAATTTTTCTAACACCACTGACGAGAGTGAAACTAGCAGCCAAAGGTAGCGGCCGATAGAAAACAGAGATTGTAAACCAGCCATACTCTATAGTATTGTATACTCTAATGTACAAAGATGTAACAACACGCCTTTGCTAAAGTGCTGCGGAATCCATATGAATACATAAGCGAAACTAGTGAGCAGGTAAAGTTACTGTTAGAACAGTTATACTACTAAAAACTGAACATACGGGTACAACGGCCCTAAAAATACCCATAATTAAAAGCAACTTACATTAGATATCTCGTTACGCTAGATCCATTGTTTGCTATTAAGTTATTTATGTTGTTTATTACTGTGAGAGGAGGTACTCTAGCAAGGGCTATAAAACAATGAAATAACTTCTATTTGTTGATTCGCGTATTGAGAGCTTCTTTCGTGTTAACTTTTAACTACGATAGCAATTGAGGAGTTTCTAATTATTGTATTTATAGTGAAATTCTGTCAATACAACATGATGTCGCCAAAGACACGCTAAATGATGATTCGTAGGGGTACTTATAAATTGCTACTCGAAAATGTAGCTTACATTGTGTGCATTTCAACCAAGCAAAATAAAGTCCCAAATAGTTTACAGTATCCATAAATAATAAAGCAGCCAAATGCTGAGGCGTAGGGATACCGAAAAATGACCCGAGGATGAAGCTTGCATTGTGCAAATTTCAACCAAGTAAAATTATGTTCCAAATGGTTAACAGTATCTATAAATAATAGAGCAACCAGATGCTGAGACATAGGGATACCGAAAAATGGCCCAAGGATGTAGCATGCATTGGACGAATTTCAACCGAGTAAAATAATGTCCCAAATGGTACACAGTATCCATAAATAATAGAGCAGCCAAATGTTGAAACGTAGGGATACTGAAAAATGGCCCGTGGATGTAGCTTGAATTGTGCAAATTTCAACCAGGTAAAATAATGTCCCAAACGGTACACAGTATTCATAAATAATAAAGCAACAAATTGCTGAGGCGTAGGGATACCGAAAAATGGCCCGAGGATGTAGCTTGCATTGTGCAAATTTCAACCAAGTAAAATTATGTTCCAAATGGTTCACAGTATCCATAAATAATAGAGCAACCAAATGCTGAGGCGTAGGGATACCGAAAAACGGCCCAAGGATGTAGCTTGCATTGTGCGAATTTCAACTAAGTAAAATAATGTCCCAAATGGTACACAGTATCCATAAATAATAGAGCAGCCAAATGTTAAGGCGTAGGGATACCGAAAAATGGCCCGAGGATGTAGCTTGCATTGTGCAAAATTTAACCAAGTAAAATGATGCCCCAAATGGTACACAGTATCTATAAATAATAGAGCAGCCGAATGTTGAGGCGTAAGGATACCGAAAAATAACCCGAGGATATAGCTTGGCATTGTGCAAATTTCAACCAAGTAAAATGATGCCCCAAATGGTATACAGTATCCATAAATAATAAAGCAATCAAATGCTGAGGCGTAAGGGTACCGAAAAATGGCCCGATGATGTAGCTTGCATTGTGCGAATTTCAACCAAGTAATATTATGTTCCAAATGGTTCACAGTATTCATAAATAATAGAGCAGCCAAATGCTGAGGCGTAGGGATACCGAAAAACGGCCCAAGGATGTAGCTTGCATTGTGCGAATTTCAACTAAGTAAAATAATGTCCCAAATGGTACACAGTATCCATAAATAATAGAGCAGCCAAATGCTGAGGCGTAGGGATACCGAAAAACGGCCCAAGGATGTAGCTTGCATTGTGCGAATTTCAACTAAGTAAAATAATGTCCCAAATGGTACACAGTATCCATAAATAATAGAGCAGCCAAATGTTAAGGCGTAGGGATACCGAAAAATGGCCCGAGGATGTAGCTTGCATTGTGCAAAATTTAACCAAGTAAAATGATGCCCCAAATGGTATACAGTATCCATAAAACATAGAGCAGCCCAATGCGGAGGCGCAAGGATACCGAAAAATGGCCCAAGGATGTAGCTTGCATTGTGCGAATTTCAACCAAGTAAAATAATGTCCTAAGTGGTACACAGTATCCATAAATAATAGAGCAGCCAGATGCTGAGGCGCAGGGATACCGAAAAATAGCCCAAGGATGTAGCTTGCAGTGTGTGAATTTCAACCAAGTAAAATTATGTTCCAAATGGTTCACACTATCCATAAATAATAGAGCAGCCAAATGTTAAGGTATAGTGTTACCGAAAAATGGCCCGAGGGTGTAGCTTGCAATATGCGAATTTCAAGCAAGTAAAATAATGTCTCAAATGGTACACAGTATCCATAAATAATAGAACAGCCAAATGCTGAGGCGCAGGGATACCAAAAAATGGCCCAAGGAAGTAGCTTGCATTGTGCGAATTTAAACCAAGTAAAATAATGTCCCAAATGGTACACAGTATCCATAAATAATAGAGCAGCCAGATGCTGAGGCGTAGGGATACCGAAAAACGGCCCAAGGATGTAGCTTGCATTGTGCGAATTTCAACTAAGTAAAATAATGTCTCAAATGGTACACAGTATCCATAAATAATAGAGCAGCCAAATGCTGAGGCGTAGGGATACCGAAAAACGGCCCAAGGATGTAGCTTGCATTGTGCGAATTTCAACTAAGTAAAATAATGTCCCAAATGGTACACAGTATCCATAAATAATAGAGCAGCCAGATGCTGAGGCGCAGGGATACCGAAAAATAGCCCAAGGATGTAGCTTGCAGTGTGTGAATTTCAACCAAGTAAAATTATGTTCCAAATGGTTCACACTATCCATAAATAATAGAGCAGCCAAATGTTAAGGTATAGTGTTACCGAAAAATGGCCCGAGGGTGTAGCTTGCAATATGCGAATTTCAAGCAAGTAAAATAATGTCCCAAATGGTACACAGTATCCATAAATAATAGAACAGCCAAATGCTGAGGCGCAGGGATACCAAAAAATGGCCCAAGGATGTAGCTTGCATTGTGCGAATTTCAACCATGTAAAATTATGTTCCAAATGGTTCACAATATCCATAATAATAAAGCAGCCAAATGCAGAGGCGTAGGGAAACCGAAAAATGGTCCAAAGATGTAGCTTACACTGTGCGAATTTCAGCCAAATAAAATAATGTCCCAAATAGTACACGGTATCCATAAATAATAGAACAGCCAAATGTTATGGCGTAGGGATACGGAAAAATGGTCCGAGGATGTAACTTGAATTGTGCGAATTTCAACCAAGTAAAATAATGTTTGAAATGGTACACAGTAAACAAATACACCAAATAAAATTATGCTCAAATTGGTTCACAGTATACATAAATAGTAGAGCAGCCAAATGCTGAGGCGTAAGAATACCGAAAAATGGCCCAAGGATGTAGTTTGCATTGTGCGAATTTCAACCAAGTAAGATAATGTCCCAAAATGGTACACAGTATCCATAAATAATAGAGCAGCCAAATATTGAGGCGTAAGAATACCGAAAAATGGCCCGAGGATGTAGCTTGCAATGTGCGAATTTCAACCAAGTAAAATAATGTTCCAAATGGTACACAGTATCCATAAATAATAGAGCAACTAAATGTTGAGGCATAGGTATACCGAAAAATGATTGAAATTCGCACAATGTAAGCAACATCCTCGTGTCATTTTTCGGTATCCCTACGCCTCAACATTTAGCTGCTCTATTATTTATGGATACTGTGAACCATTTGAAACATTAGTTTACTTGGTTGAAATTCGCACAATGCTAGCAACAACCTCAGGCCATTTTTCGGTATCCCTACGCTTCAGCATTTGGCTTCTCTATTATGTATGGATACTGTGTACCATTTGAAACATTATTTTACTTGGTTGAAATTCGCACAGTACAAGCTACATCCTCGGGCCATTTTTTGGTATCCCTGCGCTTCAACATTTGGCTGCTTTATTATTTACAGATACTGTAAACCATTTGGAACATTAATTTGCTTGGTTGAAATGTGCACAATGCAAGCTACATTTTCGAGTAGCAATTTATAAGTGCCCCTACGAATCATCATTTAGCGTGTCTTTAGCGACATCATGCTTTATTGGCAGAATTTCATTATAACTACAATAATTAGGCACTCTTCATTTGCTATCGTAGTTAAAAGTTAACACGAAAGAAGCTCTCAAATCGCAAATCAACAACTTGAAGCTAATAAGCTATAAAACAATGAAATATCATTGTTTTATAGCCCTGCTAAAGTACCTCCTCTCACAGTAATAAACAACATAAATAACTTAATTAGGGAAGAATGGATCTAGCGTAAAGAAAGATTTAATGTAAGTTGCTTTCAATAATGGGTATTTTTACTGCCGTTGTTCCCGTATGTTCAGTTTTTAGTAGTATAATTGTTCTAACAGAAACCTAACCCGGTCACTAGTTTCGCTTGTGTATTCATATGGATTCGGCGGCACTGTAGCAAGGGCGTGTTGTTGTGTCTTTTTTTACATTAGAGTATATTATGCTATAGTGCGTGGCTGGTTCCCAATCTCTAGTTTTCTATCGGCCGCTACTTTTGGCTGCTAGTTTCACTCTCGTCACAAGTGTGTGGTTTAACAGCTAAAACAACCACTCTAATTGGTTTTGTACAAATGAAAGTTTAGTTTAGATAATTTTTTCATTTGACATTCAATAAAAGTATTAATAAAAACATTACTCAAGAACAAACTAAACGGATTCCTAGTATTTCTGTAAAATTGTTTTATCAACCTGCGTGGTATTAAAACAAAAGTGTCGATATAATATTTCGGTAAAAATATAAATTCTTAACTAATTAATTATCTGTTTTAGGTCATGGCGCTATGGGTCTAAGTAGTTCTATTGGATCCAATACCTTCGATATTTTGTTATGTCTTGGTATACCATGGTTAATTAAGACTTGGTTCTATCCCAAAATTCCCGATCAACATATCATCATAATCAATTCTTCTGGATTGACTTACAGTGCAGTTTCCTTATTTTCAACATTGATAATGTTTTACTTAAGTATTTATCTCAATCGGTTCAGGTATATATTGAATATATTTAAAATAATCATGGTGTGAACGTACTGAAATTTCAGATTAGACTGGAAAATTGGATTGACCTGCTTGATGATATACATCGTTTTCTTGGCGTTCGCTTCGTTAATTGAACTTAATGTTTTTTTCCCAGTAAATCTTCCCACCTGCGACAGATAGTTACGGCTTTAATATTTTGTTCTAGTGATATTTAACTTTAGTTTAAGTGGTCATTTGTATGAAACTATGTAAGCGCATTTAATCATAATTTGTACTTTTGTAGAATAAAACAGAATTATTATTTTCTAATTAAACGTATGCAATGTTTTTACTGTTACTGATTATTAATTATCTTTGTGTATTTATTAGGTTTCCTTTGTGATATGCTACTTTTGTGTATGCAACAGATTGACCGTTAATTTAACATAACAGCTGAGAGTAGGGACTTAAGAATTGAAAAGGTAGGAGATTCTAAAAGCGAGTCTTTATAAAATAGTTCAGCAGAATGCCGTGTCTATAAATTAAGTGAGGTTTGTCAAATACTGCGTGCTCTTTAAAAACCCAATAAAAAAATATAAAACCTACAAATCTACAATTAAAGAGATAAATGGTAATATTCAATAGGCTTTTGTAATTCTATCCTGAGCCCGAATTTCTAAATTGAATTAGTATTACATATTGGAACAATGGCGCCAGCGAGTCTACAATTGAGAGGAAAAACGTTGCTAAACTAATAATGGATTGATTGGCAGCTACAAGGGTGTATTTAAAGAATCAATATAAAGTAAACAAAAGTGATAAATCTAGAAAACCTTGTAATTTCTAGAAGCATCTGGAAGCTGTGCTATTTACATATATAAACCGTACGAACTGAGGGTCAATTCAGTTAAAGTATAAATCCGCATCTTTATGAAATAAATTATTAGATTGATTGTTAAAATAATTAGATTTACTGTCCATATAAATAAAGTGCTTGAGTAGATAAATTTAGTAAGAAATGTGTTAAAAAATAAACTACTGTAGTAGCTGTCATCAGTGATCTCTGTAGCGGCAGACCCTAAATAATTGTGAATAATCAGATTTTTTTACGTCAAATATAGAAGAGTAAATTGAATTCGTTACAAAATTTTATGGAAAAACAGGTGCATTTTGAAACAAACAAAAATTGATAAACTAGTCTCAACAAAAATTATTACCCCATATATAAAAGAATTAAATTTTTTCTGGTTTGGTTATCTACTCGTTTCCTCCTTTGATTCTTTCGTTAGTCCACATTATCCATTCCAGTAGCCTATTGTACAAAGCCCACATTGTGGTGTTCTATTTATAATTTTATTCGTAAGTGTATTACACAGTCCTATTAAATATGTAGTTGTTATTTAATTTTTTTATTTTAATTCTAATTGTATACGTATTGTAACAACCACACTAATATCGATATTAATTTTATATCTTTGTACCGTAATACTTATCGTTTTTATGGATAATTTTCATTTTAGATGCATTGAGAATGACTTAAACAGTCGAAAGCGCTCTACAATTGACATTAAATTTCAAATTTTGCACGTATATATTTATTTATTGATTTAAAATCAAGAAGAACGTGCACGTGGCTACACTCATTAATTTATCATAGCTTATGACAATCATGACCACTAATTTCAAGAAGTTATCTATAAAACGAGCTGCACTGAAGTTATATACTCCCTGTATGTATGTTGTGGTTTGTTAACTATTCTTTTTAATCTTTCTTGGGAACAAAACCACTTATATTTGTTAAACTGCTCTTTATTTACGTTTCGATCCATGACCTAGGATCGTCGTCAAAATAATAAAAAATTTTAAGTTTGACATTTATGACACAAATGATCTTAAAGGACGTCTACATTCAATCTGACGAAACAAGAACTCGGCAAACATCATGCGCATCTGGTAAACATTGATAGTGACTTAATTAATTTGTATAGATTATTGCTGGATATGCTAATTATTATTTTTGATAGTGTTGCGATCCACTATTAGGCAACCCGTCAAACATACAAACGCCCGGGGCACAGCGTATTCTTCAGCATTCGAGAATCCTTCTACAAAGTTCTAGATAATGAGTCATATCTTAATGCAGGGTATATATAAGGCCGCTTATGAATGTAAGAGTCAGTCTATTCTTGAATGTCTAATATAAATTATATCGTTGTAAAGTAAACGTAGTTGAGTTTTTAGAATATATACATAAATGATATGCTGTGTCTAATGTGCATGCAGCTTGCAGTATACATAAATAAATAGAAGTGTATAAACAAATAGTTGTGTTAGTGTGGTTATTGGACCTAGGGTAAAGAAGTTAGTTTAAGAAGATATTAGTGCTTGTAAATTCATTAGTGTAATAGTGCTTCATTGTTAAGTGGACTGAAAACATCTATAAATAAGGCATATACTGTTAATTAGACTTGTGAACAGTGAGTAATAAAGACCATTATTATTACTTGTTTTAAATTAAAGAAACGCGGTAGTAGTAGCGCGTTACACTGGTGTCAGGCATTTGTGGGGTATATAGTGATTAATTTAAAAGGAAAGCACACCAGTCTAAAGACATTTAAGTAGTTTATATATGCCAGTTACAAGGAGTCAAAATAAGATGGAGGCAGAAAATTTAATGAATTTCCTTAAGGATTTTAAATCGGGTATAGAAGAAAAGTTAAACGAAAATGCTGAGAAAATGGAGGAGAGGTCGGCTAAACTGGAAGTGACACTCGGTGAAAATTTAGTGAGGTCAGTTGAACTGGAATCAAATCTTACCGAAAGGTTAACTGAAAATGCTAAGAAAATAGAAGAACGGTTTAGTGAAAACGCGATGAAAATGGAAGAGTTGAATGAAAAGACGGCCACGTTAGAACAAAGATTAATAGCAAGCTCCATTGCATTGAAAGAAGATGTCACTGTACAGGTAAAACAGTTGAGCAAAAGTTGGACAGTAAATTGGTAAAATGGAAGAAGATATGATGAGGCTGCAAGAACAGGTGATTTCACTAACAACGCGGCCACTTGAATTAACAAACCAAGTTTTTCATCAGAACATTCCAGAAATAAGAACCATGGAAAGAAGCGAGTCAATTCCGTCTAAATTTAAAGTGAAACCACCCACATTTGATGGCAAAACACCTTGGCCCACATATTTGAAACAATTTGAAGCTGCGGCAATAGCCAACGGTTGGTGCAACAAAGAGAAAGCTATCTCCTTAATAGTGGCCCTACGGGGGGAAGCTCTTAACATCTTACAAACGATTCCCGATCACCAGCAGAATGATTACGGTCTCTTAATATCGAAGCTTGAGATGAGATATGGAGACGCTCACCTTCAACAGGTTTACCACGCACAAGTTAAGAACCGCTCGCAAAAGACAAGTGAAAGTCTGCAAGAATTCGAAGCTGACATCGCAAGATTAGTTAGATTGGCGTACCCAACGGCACCAGATAGTTTCCTCGAACAACTGGCTGTTCAAACATTTGTAGATGGCATCAAAGACAGTGAAATACAGCAAGCGCTAAGACTAGCAAGGCTAAAAATTCTGGATGACGCACTGGCTCATGCGCTTGAATTTGAAGCAGCTAAGCAGACATCACACAGGATGGGTCACAAAGTTCGGTCTGCCTTAGAGGAACCTGGTCAAGCTCAGAATAGCATAGATGAAATAGTCAACCGTGTGGCAGAAAGGCTGGAACTACAACGACCGCGGAGATGGCGTCTGCGATGCTGGAACTGCGGCGAAGTTGGTCATATACAGAGACGCTGCACTCAACCAAAAAAACAACCGGTTGAGCAGCAGGAAAACTAAAGCAAGTCGACGTAAGGGGGCGAACGTCGACAGCACAACGTAGTGCCCCGGAGATTATCATCCGTGCTGCATCGTCGATGGGGAGTCTGGACAGCATTTATATCGATGGAAGAATTAATGGTAGGGGTGTCCGATTACTCGTGGATACAGGAGCGACAAAAACTATTGTGAGACCAGATTTGGTTGGTCGTGGAAAAGTGCTACCTGTATCGGTGTGTCTTCGAACGGCAAGTGGTGAGAAAATTTGTACTCACGGAGAGACTGCCGTTATGTTGACAATTGGGGACAAATTAATTAATCATCGAGTGCTGGTAGCTGAAATTACAGAAGAAGTGATCTTGGGAATGGATCTCATGAGAGAATATGGGTTTCATGTAAACATGAAAGAAAATGTGCTTCGGATAGATGATGATGAGATTCCATTTCAAGGTAGGAGTAACCAGACGATGCAAGTTCGAATGATTTGTGATATGAAAATACCCGAGAAGGCGGAAATGATAGTAATGGGACGCCCGGATGGTACGCTCCGGGAAGGACAAGTATGCATGATGGAAGCAACTGAATCGGGAATGGGTCAGGAGGGATTACTGATTGGAAGAACGCTGGTAAAGTTTCGAAATATGGTACCAGTAAGGGTGCTGAACATTAATCCGCATACGGTGACCCTGAAGAAAGACACGATTGTGGGAAGTTGCATTCCAGTAGGCCATATTAAACGTTGTGTGGACGACACGAAAGATAAACCAGCCAACGGTTGCTCACAGAAATTGCTGGATATGTTAATACCTTCGTGTCAAGGATTAAACGACGACCAACTGGGCAAGGTAAAAGAGCTGGTCGGACGATATCGAGGTGTGTTTGCACTGGATGATAGTGAGAAAGGAAGGACGAATGTTGTGCAACACAAGATCAATACTGGAGATGCGCAACCGATAAGACAACACCCAGGCGGCTTCCTTTGGCAAAACGTAAGGAAGCTGAACAAATTATCACCGATATGGAAGAACAGGGAGTGATTGAACCCTCGAATAGTCCATAGGCATCCCCGGTAGTGCTTGTCAAGAAAAGGACGGGTCGACAAGGTTTTGTGTAGACTACCGGCGGCTTAATAACGTGACAAAGAAAGACAGCTATCCTTTGCCCAGAATTGATGACACCTTAGATACTCTATCCGGATCTAAATGGTTTTCGACCTTGGACTTGAAAAGCGGATACTGGCAGGTAGGCTTGGAGCCAAACGACAAAGAGAAGACTGCGTTTACAATTGAACTGGATTATGGCAGTTCAAGGTCATGCCATTTGGATTATGCAATGCCCTGCTACTTTTGAACGATTGATGGAGTCGATACTGCGTGGACTGTCTTGGAAGACTTGTCTGGTGTACCTAGACGACGTGATAGTGTTAGGCCGGTCTTTTGAAGAACACCTTAAGAACCTAGAGGAGATATTCCAAAGGTTACGGGGCAAACCTTACATTGAGCCCCAAGAAGTGTCACCTGTTTGGAAAAGAGGTGAAATATCTAGGACATGTCGTTTCGGAGACCGGAATAAGAGCTGACCCTGACAAAATAAAAACGGTACAAGAATGGCCTATACCAGCAGATTTACACCAACTACGCAGTTTTCTAGGATTGTGCACATATTACCGACGGTTTATACTTGGGTTTGCGAACATTGCCAAACCGTTAACGAAATTAACCGAAGATGGACAAGAATATGATTGGAATGACGACTGCCACAGTGCATTTGAACAGCTGAAACGGCTGCTAGTTACAGCACCAATTTTGAGTTATCCACGGATGGAGGGGAAATTTGTGTTGGATACCGATGCCAGTAACACAGCTATAGGAGGCGTTCTTTCTCAAGTGCAGGACGGACAAGAAAAAGTTATTGGGTATTTCAGCAAGGTCTTGTCGCGGCCAGAAAGGAACTATTGTGTGACAAGAAGGGAGCTGTTGGCCGTCGTCAAATCCGTAGAGCACTTTTATAAGTACTTACACGGCCGTAAATTCCTGTTGAGAACAGACCATGCTGCACTAAAATGGTTATTGCAGTTTCGAAATCCTGAAGGGCAAGTGGCAAGGTGGATAGAGCGGCTGCAGGAATATGACTTTGATACAGAACATCGTGTAGGAACTAGCCATCGGAATGCAGACGCTCTATCAAGGAGACCTTGTCCGGTGGACTGCAATCATTGCTCCAAGATGGAAGAGAAAATAAGTGTCATCCATAGAATGACGGTAACCGATGATACTTGGCAACCCGAAAGAATGCGAGAAGACCAGGAGAATGACGCCGAATTGGGACGTATTATTGAGTGGAAAATAGAGGACAACGACCAGCTTGGGAAGAAATTAGTATTTTAAGTAGGAGCCTGAAGGCATACTGGGCACAGTGGGACTCCTTGATGATGGAAAATAGAATCTTGAAACGACGCCTGGAATTTGAAGATGGCATTGAGAGACTTCAAGTGATAGTGCCGAGAAGCAGAGTGCCGGAAGTGTTGCAGCACTTGCACGACGGTATTTCCGGAGGGCACTTTGGCGTGAAAAGAACTCTCGAAAGAGTGAGAGAAAGGTTCTATTGGGTGAACTGCAAAGAAGATGTGAAGGAGTGGTGCCGGAAATGTGAATTGTGTGCTTCTGCAAATGGCCCGGTCTCAAAACGGAAAGCCCCAATGAGACAGTATAACGTGGGGAATCCTTTTGAGAGGGTAGCCATTGATATAGCTGGTCCGTTTCCTGAATCAGAGAAGGGAAATAAATACATCTTGGTTGCAATGGATTATTTTACCAAATGGCCGGAGGCATATGCTATACCTAACCAAGAAGCCGAGACGGTTGCAGATGTACTAGTGAAGGAGTTGTTTTGTCGCTTTGGAGTTCCGTTGGAATTACACTCCGATCAAGGTCGGAACTTCGAATCAGCATTGTTTCAAAATGTCTGCAAGCATCTTGGAATCAGGAAGACTAGAACCACACCACTTCATCCCCAATCGGATGGAATGGTTGAAAGAATGAACAGGACGTTAGGGAAGTACCTGGCCAAAGTTGTCTCTGAACATCAACGAGACTGGGACCAATATCTACATTTGTTCCTACTGGCGTACCGATCTTCGGTACATGACAGCACAGGGTACTCGCCCGCTTGCGTAATGCTAGGACGTGAATTGCGGCTACCATGTGATCTTCAGTTTGGATTTAAACCTGGAGAAGAGATCGCAGGTGAAGATTACGTTAGTAAGCTTCGTGAAAGATCAAATAGTATTCACGAAAACGTCCGAAAGAATATACAGGCAGCAAGCGATCGAATGAAATCACAATATGACACGAGAGCACAAGAAGGTGGTTATCAACCTGGAGATTTAGTGTGGTTGTACAATCCACAAAGAAAACGTGGATTGTCGCCAAAACTACAAAGACAATGGGAAGGGCCGTACGAAGTGTTAAAAGGATTAATGATGTAGTGTACCGGATCAGAAGATCCCTCGTGGTAAACCGAAAGTGGTACACTTTGACCGTTTAACATCCTACGCTGGCAACAACCAGGAAGACTCGAATAATGATAATGGTGTTCGGCAAGTTATTAATCATGAGCCAAATGTAGATTTTGAGAGCTTTATGGCGGCGTATGGTGGTTCCGCTAAAGCGAGATTTGGCGTTGTTGTTGAAAAACAGCAAGATCTGTTTAGAGCACCAGAAGAGTATTCCCTTGCACATTGCGTAGCTCAAGATTTGGCAATGTCAAGGGAATAGCTGTTGTTTTCAAGAAAAAGTTTGGATGTGTGGATGAATTAGTACAACAGCAGCCAACTGTAGGAAAATCTTTGGTCCTTCAAGATAAAAATCGTTATGTTTACTATCTGGTCACCAAAAATTCTTCATGGCAGAGACCTAGTTATGGACATCTATGGGAGGCTTTGCTAAATCTTAAGGCGCAGATGATGGAAAATGGAGTAACGAGACTAGCGGTGCCCAAGCTGGGCTGTGGACTGGATCGCTTAGATTGGAGGATAGTCCGAAATATGCTAGAAGTAGTTTTCCAGGAACCAACGTCCAGGTTCTTGTTTGTTGTTATCAACCGGTTGCCTACCAAGACCAGGAAAAGAGTGTTGACTGTTACTTCCAACGACGCGGTGGATGCACCAGAGGAGATAGCTGCCGATACCGTCACCAGTCATCGAATTGGCGTCAAGATGGATTTACAGTTACGAGACGTAACGGATTTAAAGAGGGACAGTGTTGCGATCCACTATTAGGCAACCCGTCAAACATACAAACGCCGGGGCACAGCGTATTCTTCAGCATTCGAGAATCCTTCTACAAAGTTCTAGATAATGAGTCATATCTTAATGCAGGGTATATATAAGGCCGCTTATGAATGTAAGAGTCAGTCTATTCTTGAATGTCTAATATAAATTATATCGTTGTAAAGTAAACGTAGTTGAGTTTTTAGAATATATACATAAATGATATGCTGTGTCTAATGTGCATGCAGCTTGCAGTATACATAAATAAATAGAAGTGTATAAACAAATAGTTGTGTTAGTGTGGTTATTGGACCTAGGGTAAAGAAGTTAGTTTAAGAAGATATTAGTGCTTGTAAATTCATTAGTGTAATAGTGCTTCATTGTTAAGTGGACTGAAAACATCTATAAATAAGGCATATACTGTTAATTAGACTTGTGAACAGTGAGTAATAAAGACCATTATTATTACTTGTTTTAAATTAAAGAAACGCGGTAGTAGTAGCGCGTTACACTGGTGTCAGGCATTTGTGGGGTATATAGTGATTAATTTAAAAGAAAGCACACCAGTCTAAAGACATTTAAGTAGTTTATATATGCCAGTTACAAGGAGTCAAAATAAGATGGAGGCAGAAAATTTAATGAATTTCCTTAAGGATTTTAAATCGGGTATAGAAGAAAAGTTAAACGAAAATGCTGAGAAAATGGAGGAGAGGTCGGCTAAACTGGAAGTGACACTCGGTGAAAATTTAGTGAGGTCAGTTGAACTGGAATCAAATCTTACCGAAAGGTTAACTGAAAATGCTAAGAAAATAGAAGAACGGTTTAGTGAAAACGCGATGAAAATGGAAGAGTTGAATGAAAAGACGGCCACGTTAGAACAAAGATTAATAGCAAGCTCCATTGCATTGAAAGAAGATGTCACTGTACAGGTAAAACAGTTGAGCAAAAGTTGGACAGTAAATTGGTAAAAATGGAAGAAGATATGATGAGGCTGCAAGAACAGGTGATTTCACTAACAACGCGGCCACTTGAATTAACAAACCAAGTTTTTCATCAGAACATTCCAGAAATAAGAACCATGGAAAGAAGCGAGTCAATTCCGTCTAAATTTAAAGTGAAACCACCCACATTTGATGGCAAAACACCTTGGCCCACATATTTGAAACAATTTGAAGCTGCGGCAATAGCCAACGGTTGGTGCAACAAAGAGAAAGCTATCTCCTTAATAGTGGCCCTACGGGGGGAAGCTCTTAACATCTTACAAACGATTCCCGATCACCAGCAGAATGATTACGGTCTCTTAATATCGAAGCTTGAGATGAGATATGGAGACGCTCACCTTCAACAGGTTTACCACGCACAAGTTAAGAACCGCTCGCAAAAGACAAGTGAAAGTCTGCAAGAATTCGAAGCTGACATCGCAAGATTAGTTAGATTGGCGTACCCAACGGCACCAGATAGTTTCCTCGAACAACTGGCTGTTCAAACATTTGTAGATGGCATCAAAGACAGTGAAATACAGCAAGCGCTAGAACTAGCAAGGCCAAAAATTCTGGATGACGCACTGGCTCATGCGCTTGAATTTGAAGCAGCTAAGCAGACATCACACAGGATGGGTCACAAAGTTCGGTCTGCCTTAGAGGAACCTGGTCAAGCTCAGAATAGCATAGATGAAATAGTCAACCGTGTGGCAGAAAGGCTGGAACTACAACGACCGCGGAGATGGCGTCTGCGATGCTGGAACTGCGGCGAAGTTGGTCATATACAGAGACGCTGCACTCAACCAAAAAAACAACCGGTTGAGCAGCAGGAAAACTAAAGCAAGTCAACGTAAGGGGGCGAACGTCGACAGCACAACGTAGTGCCCCGGAGATTATCATCCGTGCTGCATCGTCGATGGGGAGTCTGGACAGCATTTATATCGATGGAAGAATTAATGGTAGGGTGTCCGATTACTCGTGGATACAGGAGCGACAAAAACTATTGTGAGACCAGATTTGGTTGGTCGTGGAAAAGTGCTACCTGTATCGGTGTGTCTTCGAACGGCAAGTGGTGAGAAAATTTGTACTCACGGAGAGACTGCCGTTATGTTGACAATTGGGGACAAATTAATTAATCATCGAGTGCTGGTAGCTGAAATTACAGAAGAAGTGATCTTGGGAATGGATCTCATGAGAGAATATGGGTTTCATGTAAACATGAAAGAAAATGTGCTTCGGATAGATGATGATGAGATTCCATTTCAAGGTAGGAGTAACCAGACGATGCAAGTTCGAATGATTTGTGATATGAAAATACCCGAGAAGGCGGAAATGATAGTAATGGGACGCCCGGATGGTACGCTCCGGGAAGGACAAGTATGCATGATGGAAGCAACTGAATCGGGAATGGGTCAGGAGGGATTACTGATTGGAAGAACGCTGGTAAAGTTTCGAAATATGGTACCAGTAAGGGTGCTGAACATTAATCCGCATACGGTGACCCTGAAGAAAGACACGATTGTGGGAAGTTGCATTCCAGTAGGCCATATTAAACGTTGTGTGGACGACACGAAAGATAAACCAGCCAACGGTTGCTCACAGAAATTGCTGGATATGTTAATACCTTCGTGTCAAGGATTAAACGACGACCAACTGGGCAAGGTAAAAGAGCTGGTCGGACGATATCGAGGTGTGTTTGCACTGGATGATAGTGAGAAAGGAAGGACGAATGTTGTGCAACACAAGATCAATACTGGAGATGCGCAACCGATAAGACAACACCCCAGGCGGCTTCCTTTGGCAAAACGTAAGGAAGCTGAACAAATTATCACCGATATGGAAGAACAGGGAGTGATTGAACCCTCGAATAGTCCATAGGCATCCCCGGTAGTGCTTGTCAAGAAAAAGGACGGGTCGACAAGGTTTTGTGTAGACTACCGGCGGCTTAATAACGTGACAAAGAAAGACAGCTATCCTTTGCCCAGAATTGATGACACCTTAGATACTCTATCCGGATCTAAATGGTTTTCGACCTTGGACTTGAAAAGCGGATACTGGCAGGTAGGCTTGGAGCCAAACGACAAAGAGAAGACTGCGTTTACAATTGGAACTGGATTATGGCAGTTCAAGGTCATGCCATTTGGATTATGCAATGCCCCTGCTACTTTTGAACGATTGATGGAGTCGATACTGCGTGGACTGTCTTGGAAGACTTGTCTGGTGTACCTAGACGACGTGATAGTGTTAGGCCGGTCTTTTGAAGAACACCTTAAGAACCTAGAGGAGATATTCCAAAGGTTACGGGGGGCAAACCTTACATTGAGCCCCAAGAAGTGTCACCTGTTTGGAAAAGAGGTGAAATATCTAGGACATGTCGTTTCGGAGACCGGAATAAGAGCTGACCCTGACAAAATAAAAACGGTACAAGAATGGCCTATACCAGCAGATTTACACCAACTACGCAGTTTTCTAGGATTGTGCACATATTACCGACGGTTTATACTTGGGTTTGCGAACATTGCCAAACCGTTAACGAAATTAACCGAAGATGGAATGACGACTGCCACAGTGCATTTGAACAGCTGAAACGGCTGCTAGTTACAGCACCAATTTTGAGTTATCCACGGATGGAGGGGAAATTTGTGTTGGATACCGATGCCAGTAACACAGCTATAGGAGGCGTTCTTTCTCAAGTGCAGGACGGACAAGAAAAAGTTATTGGGTATTTCAGCAAGGTCTTGTCGCGGCCAGAAAGGAACTATTGTGTGACAAGAAGGGAGCTGTTGGCCGTCGTCAAATCCGTAGAGCACTTTATAAGTACTTACACGGCCGTAAATTCCTGTTGAGAACAGACCATGCTGCACTAAAATGGTTATTGCAGTTTCGAAATCCTGAAGGGCAAGTGGCAAGGTGGATAGAGCGGCTGCAGGAATATGACTTTGATACAGAACATCGTGTAGGAACTAGCCATCGGAATGCAGACGCTCTATCAAGGAGACCTTGTCCGGTGGACTGCAATCATTGCTCCAAGATGGAAGAGAAAATAAGTGTCATCCATAGAATGACGGTAACCGATGATACTTGGCAACCCGAAAGAATGCGAGAAGACCAGGAGAATGACGCCGAATTGGGACGTATTATTGAGTGGAAAATAGAGGACAACGACCAGCTTGGGAAGAAATTAGTATTTTAAGTAGGAGCCTGAAGGCATACTGGGCACAGTGGGACTCCTTGATGATGGAAAATAGAATCTTGAAACGACGCCTGGAATTTGAAGATGGCATTGAGAGACTTCAAGTGATAGTGCCGAGAAGCAGAGTGCCGGAAGTGTTGCAGCACTTGCACGACGGTATTTCCGGAGGGCACTTTGGCGTGAAAAGAACTCTCGAAAGAGTGAGAGAAAGGTTCTATTGGGTGAACTGCAAAGAAGATGTGAAGGAGTGGTGCCGGAAATGTGAATTGTGTGCTTCTGCAAATGGCCCGGTCTCAAAACGGAAAGCCCCAATGAGACAGTATAACGTGGGGAATCCTTTTGAGAGGGTAGCCATTGATATAGCTGGTCCGTTTCCTGAATCAGAGAAGGAAATAAATACATCTTGGTTGCAATGGATTATTTTACCAAATGGCCGGAGGCATATGCTATACCTAACCAAGAAGCCGAGACGGTTGCAGATGTACTAGTGAAGGATTTGTTTTGTCGCTTTGGAGTTCCGTTGGAATTACACTCCGATCAAGGTCGGAACTTCGAATCAGCATTGTTTCAAAATGTCTGCAAGCATCTTGGAATCAGGAAGACTAGAACCACACCACTTCATCCCCAATCGGATGGAATGGTTGAAAGAATGAACAGGACGTTAGGAAGTACCTGGCCAAAGTTGTCTCTGAACATCAACGAGACTGGGACCAATATCTACATTTGTTCCTACTGGCGTACCGATCTTCGGTACATGACAGCACAGGGTACTCGCCCGCTTGCGTAATGCTAGGACGTGAATTGCGGCTACCATGTGATCTTCAGTTTGGATTTAAACCTGGAGAAGAGATCGCAGGTGAAGATTACGTTAGTAAGCTTCGTGAAAGATCAAATAGTATTCACGAAAACGTCCGAAAGAATATACAGGCAGCAAGCGATCGAATGAAATCACAATATGACACGAGAGCACAAGAAGGTGGTTATCAACCTGGAGATTTAGTGTGGTTGTACAATCCACAAAGAAAACGTGGATTGTCGCCAAAACTACAAAGACAATGGGAAGGGCCGTACGAAGTGTTAAAAGGATTAATGATGTAGTGTACCGGATCAGAAGATCCCTCGTGGTAAACCGAAAGTGGTACACTTTGACCGTTTAACATCCTACGCTGGCAACAACCAGGAAGACTCGAATAATGATAATGGTGTTCGGCAAGTTATTAATCATGAGCCAAATGTAGATTTTGAGAGCTTTATGGCGGCGTATGGTGGTTCCGCTAAAGCGAGATTTGGCGTTGTTGTTGAAAAACAGCAAGATCTGTTTAGAGCACCAAAAGAGTATTCCCTTGCACATTGCGTAGCTCAAGATTTGGAAATATCAAGGGGAATAGCTGTTGTTTTCAAGAAAAAGTTTGAATGTGTGGATGAATTAGTACAACAGCAGCCAACTTTAGGAAAAGCTTTGGTTCTTCAGGATAAAAATCGTTATGTTTACTATCTGGTCACCAAAAATTCTTCATGGCAGAGACCTAGTTATGGACATCAATGGGAGGCGTTGCTAAATCTTAAGCCTCAGATGATGGAAAATGGAGTAACGAGACTAGCGGTGCCCAAGCTAGGCTGTGGACTGGATGGCTTAAATTGGGGGATAGTCCAAAATATGCTAGAAGTAGTTTTCCAGGGAACCAACGTCCAGGTCCTTGTTTGTTGTTATCAACCGGTTGCCTAGCAAGACCAGGAAAAGAGTGTTGACTGTTACTTCCAACGACGCGGTGGATGCACCAGAGGAGATAGCTGCCGATACCGTCACCAGTCATCGAATTGGCGTCAAGATGGATTTACAGTTACGAGACGTAACGGATTTAAAGAGGGGACAGTGTTGCGATCCACTATTAGGCAACCCGTCAAACATACAAACGCCCGGGGCACAGCGTATTCTTCAGCATTCGAGAATCCTTCTACAAAGTTCTAGATAATGAGTCATATCTTAATGCAGGGTATATATAAGGCCGCTTATGAATGTAAGAGTCAGTCTATTCTTGAATGTCTAATATAAATTATATCGTTGTAAAGTAAACGTAGTTGAGTTTTTAGAATATATACATAAATGATATGCTGTGTCTAATGTGCATGCAGCTTGCAGTATACATAAATAAATAGAAGTGTATAAACAAATAGTTGTGTTAGTGTGGTTATTGGACCTAGGGTAAAGAAGTTAGTTTAAGAAGATATTAGTGCTTGTAAATTCATTAGTGTAATAGTGCTTCATTGTTAAGTGGACTGAAAACATCTATAAATAAGGCATATACTGTTAATTAGACTTGTGAACAGTGAGTAATAAAGACCATTATTATTACTTGTTTTAAATTAAAGAAACGCGGTAGTAGTAGCGCGTTACAATAGTCTTTTATGTGAAATATATAAAAATGTGGACTACGTTAGATACACTAAATTCTCAAAATTAAACAATAAATTAAAAGGGTATCACAACATAGAATCTGACAAAAGAATTTCCGTTACTACAGACTTTAAATTTCACACGAGAATTAAGAATTTATTTTCCACATCTTTTAATAAAGAACTTAATTTACTAGAATCATGCTTAAAAACGTCATTACTTCAGTCAACCAACATTAACAACTCCTTAACAAAGTTCGCTATAGAACTGGATGTATCTTTTGAAAAACTACATCCTAGTCAAAAAGAAGAAAACACTCTACGTAATAACGTAGGGTGCATATTATTCAATTACAATACCCCTAAATCATCTTGCAACCTAGATAATCTTTACAAGAATTTGAAAGCCCTAAAAAAAAATTCGTAACAACAATCTAATAATAATTAAAGCAGATAAGGGTAATTGTGTTGTCATTTTAAAACACTGTGTATAAGTTCAAAAAGTTGAAAAATCTTTGTCAGACAACAATTTTAAACAAAAATTCTCTCCCGAAGTTTATACAAAAAACCAAACTGTATTTAAAAGATTCAAAAGACTTTTTTTCAGAAAATTCAGCACCCAAAATCATGTTATCTAGCAACCCTGGTGCTCCTACATTCTACGGGTTACAAAAAATGCATAAGGCAGATATACCCATCAGACCAGTAGTTTTATTTACCAATACCCCCGTTTCTATCTTATTGTCGTTTATCCAAAAATTAATCATGTTTTGGACTAACTACACTCCTAAATATTCCATTAAAAATAATATTGATTTAATTAATTAATTACAAAATCTGACTTTACCTTCTAATTTTTCTATGATATCTTTAGATGCTCAAAACCTGTTTAGTTCGATTCCACGCGTAGACATCATATCGTTGGTGGAAGAACTGTTAAAAAAGTCAAACGTTACTTCTCACAATGCAAAAACACGATTTCTCTTATTGAATTTAGCCTTTCGCAAGACTTTTTTAGTTTCTACAATACAATCTATAGTCAACCTATTGGTCTAGCCATGGGGAGCTCGCTGTCACCTTTGTTAGCGTAACTTTACACGGACCAACTAGAACTTTCTTTTATCCCGCAGAATCATGAAATCCTAGGGTGGTTTCGCTATGTCGACGATTGTTTGATTCTTATAGATGGTGACAACGATACTGCTCTTTACCTTTTACAAAAAATTAACTCAATCAACCCCCACTTAACCTTCATATTAATTTTGAAAATAACAACAGCTTAAATTTCTTAGACTTGACAATAAAGAAAACTTCTGGCAACAAATTTGACTTCTCCATTTTTCGAAAAAAGACTCAAACAGACCACGTAATTGGCTAATTCAGTTCACCCTTGGTAACATAAACTTGCCGCCTTCAATGCCTATGTCTACAGACTGCTTAACATACCTTTGCGAGACGTAGAATTTCAAAAAGAGGTCAACACACTAAAATATATTGCCCCAAAAAACGGCTACGATCCAAACATAATTGAAAAACTGATTAATAAATTTGAATTCAAAAAGAAAAAAGCTGAAACCTATTCATCCACGTCCACCAGCCCTAACTTACAATTTATATCCATTCCCTTTATTAACCAACAATTGAACAGCAGTAGACCATTTTCAGGCAACCCAGGACCACATTTCCACCAGCATCCACATTTCCACACTCATCTGGACCAAATTTACATGTAAATTCGCACTATAAAGTCTTATTTTTTAAGAATCTCCTCCCGCTCTCTCCCTGTGGAACTCCTTATGGAATTTTTTACCCCAACCATTTTGATTACATCACACCCGCATTCTTTCCACCCGCGAGATAAATCTTTCTCCACATTTCCACCCACGAGATAAACCTATCTTGTTTGGTATCAATTAATATTAGAATTTTCTCAGCTACCCGAATCTCTAGGAATTTTTCAGATTGCATCATCCCCAACGAGATAAACCTATTTTTAAGATTTTTTTACCGCTCACATTCTGAACCAAATAGTTTTCTTCGACTAACCATTTTTCATCTTTCGAGATAAACCTATCTTGTTTGGTATCAGTTAATATTAGAATTTTATCAGCTACCCGAATTTCTAAGAGTTTTTTAGATTGCATCATCCCCGAGGGAGCTACCCTCATTTTAAAATTTCTTACCTGTAGCGACTTTTGAGCGTTCTTATAAATTTTTTTATACATGCAATACATTAAATTAGTCTACAATTTTACGCACAACCCGAATCTGTAAACAGATTTGAAATCGGACCACGCCCTGCAAAGTTACACATATACCCTCTGCGAGATAAATCTTTCTCCACATTTCCACCCACGAGATAAACCTACCTTGCTTGGTATCAATCAATATTAGATTTTTCTCAGCTACCCGAATTTCTAGGAATTTTTCAGATTGCATCATCCCTAAGGGAGCTACCCCAATTTTAAGATTTTGTACCAAGATCAATTTCTAATCACCTCTCCTTTTTAATATCTACAATCCTTTAACCAAACACGTAGCAGTATTAACATAAATTAAGCATGCGAAAATTTATTTTATTCGATTTACAGTTTAATAAACTAATTACAATTTTTACAAAGTATAACATTATTTCCTGTGTGTAGCCGAATCCAAGTAGTTTAACCTGTAACAAAAAAAAAGATTAATGTGTTGTTTAAATAGACCTGTAATAAAAAAAGATTAATGTAAAAAAGAGGAAACGTGTTTTCAGTTAATAAGACATATTATCTAACAATATGTTTTACCGTTCAGCGACACCACGTGGAGGTAAACACATTCCAATGTAATGGGTTTTAAATATGAGAATGGGAAGGTCAACTTTTACGTAATCATCGCGTGGTTAATAATTAAGAAAGCTGCATATAATTTCTTTTTAAACGTGTATATCTTCTCCAAACAAATGCGGTTATTATAATAGGAAAGTACGCTAAATGCAAGTCAATTAGCAGCAATTAAATATTGCTTACTGACCTACCTTAATTAGGTTGCTGTGCTATTAGGACCAGGGTATCCAGACTTTAACACCTCCATATCGCACGCTTTACACAGATGTTAGTTGTTTCGTACAAGACCCTTTAACAGCTGGCGGAGCTGAACGTTTACGGCTTAATGACATACCGTGCTGTTTTTCCTTGTGTCGCTGTGAGCTATTCTTGTAAAAGCGATACTGCAAGACCCAGAGCTTAAGTACTTTGCTGCCAACAAATGTATAAGCTTAACCGTGGACGATGTTACACCACGACATTTGTTCTGGTGCCGTTTGAGAGCATCCCTCCTGGTAAAGTAGACGTGACAGGGCTCGCATTTAAAAACGTTTAGTACAAAACAAAACCCGCACTATAGCACTTTGGTTAAACTTGTAAGCGAACTAACTAAAAAGCTTACTCGAGCGTACCTGATTTATGTTCCTTATAGAATGCATACCGAAGGTTTCCGAAGACGACCGAACGATGTTGAGGATTCAGCGGGGAACTAAATGACGTCATAATCCTCGCTGCTCGTCCAATACATTTAGCGCCAATGCATGCACCTGGTTCGCTTCGTCGATGGTGCGAGTGCAGTTAGTAGAAACACCGGAAAACGTCTTCCATGTTATACGGATCGCGTGCATATTAAAAATCCAAAAGGGTGGTAGCACACGCACACAAATTGTATGCAAGTCGTGCTGTAGAAGATGCAGTGCTACTATAACCAAAAACACTTTAAACCATTACTAAGGAAATACCAACTTCTTGTCTACAGGATACTTACTAATAAAGCAATTTAATTTTAAATAACTTCTACGTCATATTTTAGGAAATGGAGGGCTTGAGTATTTTCTAAATGAATCACCAAGCGAAAGTATATGCTTAGCGGTATTAAAATTAACCATTAATTTCCAATTTTTACGACCGTGGTTAATTATAGATTAAAATTTAATTTGTGCACGTTCGAGCTTCCCGTAAACTAACATATTTTAGAGCAACAATGCGCTGTATAATACATGCATACCCCTTCGCCGTGCTACTGCTATTCTTGTAATTGCTAGGAAAAATCACTCTCCTTTTTTCTGTTAGGATCAATGCAAAGCACCAATTTTTTTTATACTTTCTATAGCACATCGCGCGCTTTTTCGTATGATAATTAAAGTATGCTTCTGTAGGCTTTTACACTTTCGCATAGCGGTCAATCGCACGTAATGATTTCTAGAACCGGTAAGTACTCGATATCGCTCCAATAGAGAATTAGATGCTCGATGTCTGTCAATTTCCGATTCCCTCGTAAAAGGTAGAAAAACTCCGTCAATCATCCATTATACTTCGACCCGCTCCTGTTCTGATAATTTACAAACATTTTTCAAACGACAATGGGCCGAGAATTTTTAAACCTCCGAGAGATCTTTAAGTCGTAATCAATTACACGTTCGAGCTACCCGTAAACTAACAATGCGCTGTATAATACATGTATACCCCTTCTCTGCGCTACTGCTATTCTTGTAGTTGCTTGAAAAAGTCAGTTGCCTTTTTTACTGCTAGGGCCGCTAAAAAGCACCATTCCATACTTTCTTTATAAGTGTAGCACATCGCGCACATTTTTGTCGGTTAATTAATTTTGTTTATGTAGGCCTTTACACTTTCGCTTATTTAAACATCTAATACGACCGATTAACCACTTTCGATTATTCTAACGGGGAACCACCATACATCCCACCGCACCGTTCTTTTTGAATCCAACGATCCTATGGGCTTCCGCACACTAACACCTGACGTATCTTTCCTACTATTTGTTAAACAAAAACTACCGGTATCGCCATTGTGGACGTAAACAGATGTTTGTGGATATGTACGAGAATATATAGTCATATACATTAACCAGTCTAAGCTATTTTATTTAGTCCACGAAAATTATTATTTTTCTAAACCATAATTAATAATCGCCTTTATAGGTTCCACATTTCGACCATTTCCCAATGACTGGTGCTGCGTACATGGAAACTTTAATTTCTTATTAGAGAGAATTCTTATTCTCCCACGCACTGCTGCGTAGCTGCATGCCCACCCCTTTTGGAGGTATATGCTCGTTATAGGTTGTAAGACCCTCGGTTTTACTTAACTACAATTCGTGAGATCCCTTTAATCTTTTTAATCGTATCTTTCTCGCCTACAGTACAGTAGGACTTAACATTACTACCAACAAATTCTAATACTGGACCCACATTAAATCGTCTTTGAATTTCTCTACAATTTTTTGTTAACAAGTGTTATATTGTATTTATTATACGCGGGTAGTCACTCTTTTAAGATAAATATATTTTGTTTGGCATCAACTAATATTAAATTTTCTAGGGACCCCAAATTTGTAAATAAATTTTAAATAGGACCACCCCATACAAAGTTATGCCTTTTAAAGACTAATTTTTGCCCATCTTTTATTTAATTCCATCTTTAAAACCCTTTTTTGCTACGCAAGACATATGCCTTAGCCAACCATCTCCCGAGAAATCTAAAACCGATGTGTCCGGAATACCACGTGGAGATAACACGTCTACTCTGTCAACCAGGATAGAAGCCGGAAGGATTTGGAAGGTGGGAGAAGAACTTAAAAATTATGGAGTCTTAAAACTAATATATACAATAGATTTACAAATCCATACAAATATAAACAACTATCTTATATCTTTACGACCCCATGCGTAGATTGTTGTACTATTAGGAATGATGTACCTTTTGTCATCTTCCCTCGATAAACTAATTTTATTAATAAGCTGCGTATGCAAATCGTATTCTTTTACTCCGGATACATACGCAGGCAAGTACTCCACACCAAATAAAGAATTGGATGCTTGGTGACTGTTAACATCCGCTTCCCTCGTGTACGCCCAGACACATCCCAGCACATGAGCACCCCTGCGCATGCACACCCCTGCCCATGCGCACCCATGCGCGTACGCACCCCTGCCCATGCTCGCTGTCCATGAGCACCCCTCTCTGTGCGACTGCTATTTCGGGGTAACGTTACAGCTTTTATAAATAAAGAACAATGTTATATACTATTATAAAATGTTTATTCTGACATTATACATAACAAATTTAAAATATTTAATACCAAGCATGGAGTCATTTAAACTTAATTTTAATACAAAGTTATACACAGAAGACAGTCCTTTCTTTATGTTTGTTTGCAGTGGTTTTAATTTTATCTAATTTTATTCGCAGCTTAAAATTTAAATCGACACCCAAGTCTTCTATCTCCTTTTCTAACCAATAGTTTGATACATATAGACCGTCTAGGTTTTCGAATTGTAAAATGTACCGAAGTTTGCCTCTATATTTAAAGTCTTTGATTCCGCCGACAACCAGATCCATTCCTTCGTGTAATTCTTGCAGCTTGTGACAATCTTTTAATCGCAGCTTTCCACTATATCCTGCATACGTATCTTGTTAGCTTGATCGACTTCTTCTTGTCGGTATTGGAGGAAATCCTTTTCTCCCACACACCGTTGTGTAGTTGCATATCCACCACTTTTGGGAATATATGGTTGTTATAGGTTGTAAGACCCTCGGTTTTAAATGATCCGAAAGGTTCTTTACTAGGTAAATATACAATGTTTAGCGGAACCCCTTTGCGTGTGGTGTACGCCAAGGTTACGAAACCCGCATTCCTTAGTTCGTCTTTGTTATCTGCCATTTTGATAAATACGTTTTAGAATAACCTTTTAAAAAGTATACGGATTTAGTACCATCCTTTTCTGCAAGAACACCTACATAACTAAAAGAGTCTTTCTTACTAACCGCAAATGCATACAGCTTGTAAAACCCGGATGTATCTAAGTCAGTCCATCGACACATAAAATAATCTTTTAATTCTTCCTCATTTTCTCTAATAAGATGTTCTTTGTCTAACACATCTTTGTATTGTTCGCGTATTGTCGCAGTGTTTTCCATGTAGTCCAATTTTCGCCTTTTTGCATCCATTTCCTCTAATTCCAGTTGTCTTTTCCTTCCACTTACAGCGTATGGCATACATAATGGGGTAATTTCCTTTAGCGTAAACGGATAGAGTTTACTACCAATATTTGCGCGTTGTCGTACAACCTCTGGGCGAATGTTAGGTGTATTATCAATCCCAATTCCGAAATGACTATTTCTTTTGGAATTGTAGAATATGGTGTTGCAGATTGTGTAAAATATGTACTACCTGCTTTAATGTAGCACTTGTGTAAGATTTTTATTTTATCTTGGCTGTCTTCCTCCTCTACTATCTCCAAATAATTTACGGGTAAATAGTTAAAACTAAAAGCCGAAAGCACATACTTTATCAATGTTTCCCTTTCTTTTGATTTTTCGGACAACTTAATTTGCAGGCCCGTCAATTTCTTTGTATTACCATTCCCCCAATACACGTACTGTAGTAGGTTATTATACACTAAACAGCAGCTATTTTGTAGCTTGTCCGATAGCTTACTCCACATTTTGGCAAGTGGTACCGAGTACATTGGCGCCTTTTGGAAGTATAACTTACTATCTTCCAATAACGTTAAACAGTCTTTTAAGGGATTATACACCCGTTCCGTACTGACATAGCGTCCAATTACACAGTTGTATATTGTCGCTTCCAATCGCGTAATACCATGTTCTTTGGCCAAAGTAGACGCAAATGTTTCATTTAAACGTACATCTGGACAACGTAAAAAATCTAGTATATGATTGCCAAGTTGTTTATTAACACCAGGACTTGTTATCTGACACACAAATTTGTTGTATATCTTAATTCTTGCATTGGTTGTTAGCCATGTTAAACAATCAATTCCTACAGTTTTATCGTTGTCAACTATAATATTACACTTTTCTTCGTATTCGCCCTTATAGCGAAAGTTATGGTTTGTAGTTAAATAATTACACATCTCCATCTTGCTAAATATACCCGCAAAATCTTGGGTTACATCCATGTCAAAAAGATAGAAATAATCTTTTTCGAGTTCGTCTAATATATCTGGTAGTTCATCCAATAAAGTTTCCAACTTAACATCTGCTAGTTCCACTTTGTATGGAACATATATAGGATTTTGGAATTTTTTATTAATGCATTCGAGGTCTTCTTTTCCAATAATTTCTTTTACTCTCTGGCCCATCTTGTTAGTGCTTTCCAGAGAAAACGGAAGCTTAGCTTTAACACCATGCCTAGCGGAAACAAATCGGTCAAACTTTCTTCGTAGATAGCTGTTAAATGCACCACAAATTTCTTTTTTTAGGATAAACATCCTTTTGCTTGCAGAGGTTTGTTCGGCGTCAGAAAAGTCGCAAATTTTAACCAACATTATATTGTCACAAAATGGTTCTGTAATTGGTGTGTGTAGTCCACCAGTCAGCATCTGCTCGCCTTCGACATAACAAATATTACCAATATCTGTTACCAGATTATTGTTGCACATATTTTCTGTCAACAGCCATAATCCAAATCGCTCATTTGTCGGTTTCACTTTATTCCCAAGAAGTTGAGAAACGTTAATCACCTTTGAGACGCTCATGTTTACCGTTCTAGCTACTATCGAATACTAAATTGAATACGAAAAAATTGTTCTCTTATGTATTCTACAGAGTGGGGACGTATATTGCCGAAGATAGTCGAATATGTTGTTATCCGACCAAAGCCGACAGGGATGCGCATCGACATATACCCGGATATATGTAGGATGTTAAGTTAGGGTGAAATTACCCCATAGGGTGAAATTGCCCCATGACCACATGACCATATGACCACATGACCATATGACCACATGACCACATGACCATATGACCACATGACCATATGACCTAATTGCTTTTTAATGAGTTTTCTCATTAAAAACCTATTAGCACTAATTGCTTTTTAATGAGTTTTTCCATTAAAAACCAAGTGTGGACCTAGGTTAGATAAAAAAAAAAATTAATAGGTTAGGTCAGCGCCGCGGCGCTGACCTAACCTATTAATTTTTCCTTTTGGATTTTTAATATGCACGCGATCCGTATAACATGGAAGACGTTTTCCGGTGTTTCTACTAACTGCACTCGCACCATCGACGAAGCGAACCAGGTGCATGCATTGGCGCTAAATGTATTGGACGAGCAGCGAGGATTATGACGTCATTTAGTTCCCCGCTGAATCCTCAACATCGTTCGGTCGTCTTCGAAAACCTTCGGTATGCATTCTATAAGGAACATAAATCAGGTACGCTCGAGTAAGCTTTTTAGTTAGTTCGCTTACAAGTTTAACCAAAGTGCTATAGTGCGGGTTTTGTTTTGTACTAAACGTTTTTAAATGCGAGCCCTGTCACGTCTACTTTACCAGGAGGGATGCTCTCAAACGGCACCAGAACAAATGTCGTGGTGTAACATCGTCCACGGTTAATCTTATACATTTGTTGGCAGCAAAGTACTTAAGCTCTGGGTCTTGCAGTATCGCTTTTACAAGAATAGCTCACAGCGACACAAGGAAAAACAGCACGGTATGTCATTAAGCAGTAAACGTTCAGCTCCGCCAGCTGTTAAAGGGTCTTGTACGAAACAACTAACATCTGTGTAAAGCGTGCGATATGGAGGTGTTAAAGTCTGGATACCCTGGTCCTAATAGCACAGCAACCTAATTAAGGTAGGTCAGTAAGCAATATTTAATTGCTGTTAATTGACTTGCATTTAGCGTACTTTCCTATTATAATAACCGCATTTGTTTGGAGAAGATATACACGTTTAAAAAGAAATTATAGGCAGCTTTCTTAATTATTAACCACGCGATGATTACGTAAAAGTTGACCTTCCCATTCTCATATTTAAAACCCATTACATTGGAATGTGTTTACCTCCACGTGGTGTCGCTGAACGGTAAAACATATTGTTAGATAATATGTCTTATTAACTGAAAACACGTTTCCTCTTTTTTACATTAATCTTTTTTTATTACAGGTCTATTTAAACAACACATTAATCTTTTTTTTTGTTACAGGTTAAACTACTTGGATTCGGCTACACACAGGAAATAATGTTATACTTTGTAAAATTGTAATTAGTTTATTAAACTGTAAATCGAATAAAATAAATTTTCGCATGCTTAATTTATGTTAATACTGCTACGTGTTTGGTTAAAGGATTGTAGATATTAAAAAGGAGAGGTGATTAGAAATTGATCTTGGTACAAAATCTTAAAATTGGGGTAGCTCCCTTAGGGATGATGCAATCTGAAAAATTCCTAGAAATTCGGGTAGCTGAGAAAAATCTAATATTGATTGATACCAAGCAAGGTAGGTTTATCTCGTGGGTGGAAATGTGGAGAAAGATTTATCTCGCAGAGGGTATATGTGTAACTTTGCAGGGCGTGGTCCGATTTCAAATCTGTTTACAGATTCGGGTTGTGCGTAAAATTGTAGACTAATTTAATGTATTGCATGTATAAAAAATTTATAAGAACGCTCAAAAGTCGCTACAGGTAAGAAATTTTAAAATGAGGGTAGCTCCCTCGGGGATGATGCAATCTAAAAAATTCTTAGAAATTCGGGTAGCTGAGAAAATTCTAATATTAACTGATACCAAACAAGATAGGTTTATCTCTAAAGATGAAAAATGGTTAGTCGAAGAAAACTATTTGGTTCAGAATGTGAGCGGTAAAAAAAATCTTAAAAATAGGTTTATCTCGTTGGGGATGATTCAATCTGAAAAATTCCTAGAGATTCGGGTAGCTGAGAAAATTCTAATATTAATTGATACCAAACAAGATAGGTTTATCTCGTGGGTGGAAATGTGGAGAAAGATTTATCTCGCGGGTGGAAAGAATGCGGGTGTGATGTAATCAAAATGGTTGGGGTAAAAAATTCCACAAGGAGTTCCACAGGGAGAGAGCGGGAGGAGATTCTTAAAAAATAAGACTTTATAGTGCGAATTTACATGTAAATTTGGTCCAGATGAGTGTGGAAATGTGGATGCTGGTGGAAATGTGGTCCTGGGTTGCCTGAAAATGGTCTACTAACAGCAAAATTCAAAACTTAGTCAAAAAATATTGCAATGATATACGTATCGCTTATAAAACTTCCAACTCTCTACATTCTGTTTTAGTCAATAACAAAGACAAAGTATCCTTTCCTTCAAAAAGTGGTACATATAAACTTTCCTATAATTCCTGCAGTGCCACGTATGTTAGTCGCACCACCAGATCAATAGATACCAGGATAAAAAAACACAAGTTGTATAGAGTTATGACATTTTTAAGAAGGACAGAAACTTTGTCACATGATTGATTCTCTGTAGAACTTAAATAAGGTATATGGCGTAAATCTGTCACGGATTTCATAACTTTTAGCCCGTTGGCTTTAATTTTTAAAATTTAGGCTCCAATTCTCCTCTTGGCGAAATCGTTTCTTTGGTGATTTGAAATTTTTGTTTCTTGTAGAGCCGGCTGTAGATTTGCAATATGTGGACAAGCAGTTATGATTGCGGCCATAACAGCAGTTGATTCTCTTTAAAGCTGAGTAGAACCAAATGATGATATAAATAAAGATACGATTAATTACATCATAGCCATTTTCCACCTAGCGCACTCTATCGATACGCCGACTAATTAACTAATTTTCGAGTAATGGAAAACTGCATAAACTTGAAGTAATAGGATATGCAACCCAACATACATACGTATCTTGAAGATGAAGTGTAATTTCTTCCCACAACCAAATAGATCAAATGGTGTTCTTTAATATTATCTAAATATATGTAAACAATATTAATATCTTAAAAGAACATGGTTTATGATTATATTGAAGCCCTACAAAATAATCTAGGAGTGTTCACATTTTGGAAAGAGTCGAAGCGTAGCGTTGAGAAGATAGCACATCTTTAGGACCTGTTGAGGTAATTTTTTAAATTGTGCTAATTATCTTACATTTCAACAAAATAAATACAAATTTACAAAGTATATGTGTTGAAAGGCTTAATTTCTAACAAGCATTCTGGTTTTTAAAGCGTTAAAATTTTTGCATATCATTTTCCCAAAACATCTATAATTTCGCAAAAGGTTTGTGTACGGAGGAAGTGGTTTGACGTTCATGTTCGTACGGTCTCTTAGCAACAGTACTTGAAAGGGTTTAGAAAATTAACGGGCAATGAATGAGGTTTTTAAAACGTGCGCTGTACATAATAATATTAAGATTTCTAATATGGAAGACTACTCATCGGGAATCTATACTTACCTCATATTCTAAAATAGACTTGTATATTAAAGATGTAATTTTAAAAATGGTAAGTCATGTTCTCATACTCGAGATTCATACAGTTTGTTCGCTAGAAAAAGGTAAGTAAAGCTTTGTAGGGTTTTTGGCGGTTATTTGATAGATAGATAACTTTTATTTCTTAGGCCATTACAGCATCGAAATATAATGTACACGTATGTTCACATATAAATAAACTTACATGCACATACACAATAGTACATTAAATGTTAATTACCGTCCAGCAGTCAGTTAGTTAAAAAATTTAAGTAAATTATACATTTTATAACTCTAATTTGATTATTTTAATTATTTTTTTACGTTGTTAAGTCTCCACTAGCTTGTTCTCTGAGAACTCCGTGTCTGAATAATAACTTTTGTTTATTAGGCAGTTTTAATTCTTTTTTGAATATTTTATAATCATCATCATTAGGTCTTCAGTCCAGGAACTAGTTAGACGCGTATTCTCATTGTTTCCTATTCTGAAGTAATCTACAAATTTCCCTGAAATTTGCACAGTCTGCATCTATCACTATCTGATCTAGGCCTACATCTACCTCATTTTTTTTATCCTTGTTTGTTTTATATCCCATACTATTCCCCAAAAATTCCTTATAACGTATATTTCTCTTATTTTTTTCCACAGATATCCTTGTTTCCCTACTATTTCTATAATCTATTTGTTATTAACTTTGTCTGTCCATGCTATCATCCTCATACATCTAAAGCACAACATTCCAAAAGGCTGCTACTGTTTTCTGTCTGCTTTTCTTACTGCCCGTATTTCATAGGCATACTGTGCTGTGCTCCACACATATGCTTTCAACAATTTTCTTCTTGTTTCTATGTTTGTTGTCTTTCATCATAGGCGCTGTTCTTTCTTGTCAGATGCAGTTCGGTCCCCTTCTATTGTATGTTACATGCCAAAAATCGGTTAAGTGTCACCTTTAGATTAAGTATAAATTATAAGGTAATTCCCGCAAATATTTTCAAATAAACTTGTCAATTTCCGTCATTCCGGACAGTCGCGTTTGCGCAAAAGAATGCGCAGGCGCGGAGTGAATGGCGCAAGTGCGCGGTGTGTGATACGACGCCATTAGCTATTAGCCACGAGACTTCGAGCCAAGAACATCTCTCTGGGTTGTGGTGTGTCTTTTCTCTTTTTTAGGATGTAGGTTCTTCTATCTTATCTTGCCTTATCGTGTTTTCACCTGTATCCTTCTCGCCCTACCTACGACGAACAAAAGAGGACAGAGGAATACGAATTTGGACTCAACAATGGCGTGATGAGATCCACAAGAGATGGCCCTGGGATATAGCTGTAAGGTACGATTTAAGTGAGTACATTGCTTTATTTATATTGTAAATTGAGAATTGTATCACTTTTAAACGTGTTTGGTATTTGATACAATTTGCTGCGTAATCACGTTCTATTAACGATTGCGCAATAATTTGAAACGCGGGAAAACATAAGATGTAAATTCTCCCTGTATGTTTGTTGAGGTTTGTTAACTATTCTTTTTACTCTTTCTTGTAAATAAAACCACACATATTTGTTAAAATGATCTTTATTTACGTTTTGATCTAAGCCCTAAGATCGTTGTCAAAATAATAAAGATTTGAAAGTTTGACATTTATGACACAAATTGAAAGTGACTTTGATTTATTAATTTTTTATTTAGGTGAATTTAGGTGAAAATTTTAAAGTTTAGAAGAATGAGTACTTTCAATTTGTGTTGCGTACTTGGAACGGCTTTTTAAGGTAGCCAATACGCTTAACGTGAAATCAGCTGATGAATTTTTTTTTACAACTATATTCCCTATTTCTCCGACATTCAGTGGTTGTGAAGGGGGGTAAGCAGTCTGTGGCTGCCAAGATCCCCCAACATGTAGACATTTGCCAAATTAATAGTTTTCCAGTAAATTCTTCCACACAATTAACATTATTCGAGAATATTTCGCAACCAATACTTGTAGTTGCTTATAATAACCATCATGTTTAAGTACAGTTACTTTTTCGTCATTAGTTTATGCATCTTGGGATTGGTTGGATGCGCACCTCCATTTATTTCTATTCTGAGCTAGCCTACATATTTCCCTGAAATTTCTACAGCCTACATCTTTCACTATCTGTGTGCAGTAGTCTAACCTAGGTCTAGCTCTACTTCCCTTTTTTCCTATTACTGCTTCTGATATATTCCGCACTATTTCCTCATGCCGTAGTATGGAGCCCATCATTCCATCTCTCCTATTTTTTTATTGTTTTCCACATATTTCTTTCTTCCGCTACCATTTTTAGTATCTCTTCGTTCTTAGCTTTGTCTGTCCATGATATCTTCATCATACGTCTGTAGCACCACATTTCAAAGGCTTCTACATTTTTCTTGTCCGTTTCTCTTACTGTCTAGGCTTCACAGCTGTACAGTGCTGTGCTCCACACATATGTTTTAAGCAATCTTTTCCTTGTTTCTATGTCTTTGAACACAGTAGTTGCTTTCTCTTGTTAAATGTAGCATGACCTTGTGCTAATCTTTGTTTTATATCTTTTGCGCATTTCCCATCTTGCGTTATTTGGCTTCCTGGGTAGCGGAAATCCTTAACCTCTTGTAAGTTATTGTTACATACTTGTATCCTTGTTTTTGATTTATTTTCCTCTCCTTTGCATACTAGTAATTAAGTTTTATTTTTGTTAATTTTTATACTGTATTTCTCCGTTTCCATTTCATTAAGAGCAGCTTCTAACTCTTCTTTGCTAGATGCTAATACCGCTATATCATCTGCAAATCTAAGCATATCAATTTTTTGTCCCTGCATAATAATTCCAAATGTTTTCCTGCATTTGATAGTATTAATTGCCTCTTCAATGTACAAGTTAAAAATTAATGAGGATAGGGCACATCCCTGTCTCACCGTTTTCCTAATATTTACTTCTCTAGGTTCCTGCTATAATTCTATTACTGCTGTTTGCTCTTTGTATAAGCTATGTACTATTGGTTTATCCCTATAACACATTCCTATCTTTTTGAGTATTTCGAACATTTTTGTCTATTTAATTACAGAATTAATAAAATATGCAAGTCAGAAAACCTTAGACAGATTATATAAAGTAGTAAAAGTAATATATGACACAGAAGTAGAGTATAATTGGGGCATCCACTACCACATTTCCCCCAGAATCCCACATTTCACCACACATCTGGACCAAAAAGTTTTCTTCGACTAACCATTTTTCATCTTTCGAGATAAATATATCTTAAATTTTTCATCTTTCGAGACAAATGAGCATCCTCATTTCCTCCCACATCTGAACCAAAAAGTTTTCTTCGACTAACCATTTTTTTATCTTTCATCTGAACCAAAATAGTTTTCTTCGTCTAACCAATGCATCTTTCGAGATAAACCTATCTTGTTTGGTATCAATTAATATTAGAATTTTCTCAGCTACCCGAATCTCTTTAAATTTTTCAGATAGCACCATCCCCCAGGGAGCTACCCCCATTTTAAGATTTTTTTATCAATGTTGATTTCTAATCACCTCTCCTTTTTAATATCTACAGTCCTTTAACCAACAATAATAAGAACACAAAAGTTTAATAATTTATTTTATCCGATTTACAGTTTAATAAACTAATTACAATTTTTACAAAGTATTTTGTTTGCGTAGCCGAATCCAAGCAGGTTAACCTGTAACAAAAACAGAGATTAATGTGTTGTTTAAAATAGATCTGTAATAAAAAGAGATTAAAGTAAAAAAGAGAAAACGTGTTTTCAGTCAATAAGACATATTGTTGTTAATCCAAGAATATGTTTTACCGTCCGGCGAGACCACGTGGAGGTAAACACATATCGCCGGGAACAAAGGAAATTTTAAGGATGGGGGAGGGTAGATATGCTTATAACTAACTTACATACTATATATACACAATAAAATATAAACAACTATCTAATATCCTTATGCCCCCATGCATATGTGGAAGTACTACCAGGGATGACGTACCTTTTGTCATCTTCTGCCGATAAACTAATTTTATTAATTAATTGGGTGTACAAAACGTGTTTTTTACTCCGAATACATACCATGCTATGCATAAGGGCACAAGAATTATTATGCACAATGTCCTTAAAACTATCCACACTAATCCCCGCCACCACACCACGCGATACCCCCTTGATCTTTTTAATCGTGTCCTTCTCACTAATGATGCAATACGACTTGGCCCTAGTCCCAACAAATTGTAACACCAAGTCGCCGTTGAACTCGTCTTTAAACTTGCCGGGAATCTTTTTGTTCACAAGAGGCATATTGTATTTGTTGTCTCGAGGGTAGTCACTAGTATCGAAATTGTTAATGTTTGCACTAATATCACTATACAAGTCTTTTGTTTCTATACTATACACTAAAGAGTCAGTGTCTGTATAAAGTAGTGAGAGTTTGGCTCCATACAAATGTTTCATGGTATTATAATGAAAATCATACATGAGGGTCTTTGAAATATCTAAAACTGTAAAACCTGCATATATAGGCTTGTTGTAAGTGACTTTTACCCTATCCATCTGTATAATAACCAAATCCTCACCTAGCACTAAACTACTATTAAAGTTCGGGCGGGCGATAAGTCCACTCGCGCACAATTTTTGTCCATCGTGTCCCCACCGTGGTACGATCTTCACATCCACCCTCTTGTCGACATTCTCCATCGTTTTTCCAAAGACTGCGTTATTCATTAATTTAAAAAAGTCTTTTTCAAACGCATTTCTGGCAGATGTCCTAAGGGTGGTGTTCAAATCGATGTAGGGTTTTAACCAAGGCGATTGGTCAAATTCCAATACTCGATGGATACCGGTGAGTCTAAGACCATTACGTAGCGCCTGCTGCAGGTTTCTGTAATGTATGACGTAATGACTCTTGTCGAGCAAAGTGGCGAGTAGCTTCGGAGTCTTGGAGGATGGTGTTGGGGGTACCATGGTCTGCGGACAAAACGGTAAATCGTTGTGCTGTTCGTGTAGGTCTTCTGGATACTCCAGATCTACTTCCAGGATGTACCCCTTGTCCCCTGTTACAGATATGTCGACGATGTGGGCTTTCAGGAGGTTAAGCTCTTTCTCTTTCAACCACCTGAATCCGCTTATCGGTAGCGGTTGTGACATGGCCCATCCATACAAATTATTAGCATCGTAGTAAGCCAAGTATATGGAGGGTTTACTGGGAATGTAATTCTCCATATACTTATTATTGGCTTCGGCATACCGAGCGCTGCATTGGGTTAATCCACCGCGAATACCTTTTTTCACAAAGTGATGCATTTCTACATCGGTGAATAGATCCAATTTAACCCCAGTATGTTTCAGCATGGCGTCCCAGCTTAGACTAGGTGCTGTCATATATTGGCAGGGATCCAAGTCGTAGGTTTCCAAGCACACACCCCGGAAATTTTCGAACACGTCAGCTAATAATATAACGTCTGTTTTCAAATAAAGATCGCTGTATTCGCCGAGTGTACATATGTTGAAAGCGTTCCATACATTCTGAGCGTGATCGTACTCGGACAACGAAATCACAGTATTCGTGAGATCATTATAGAAATCCTCTCGGGGTGGTAGACTTGACCTATTTAATGCTGAAGCGTCTGTCACATACCTGTACGGGAACACACCCTTTCTGCGTAGAAAAGAAAACTGTATGTCGTCGGGGAAACACTTCCTCATCTCAACAAAGTGCTCGCATTCCAAATTTTTCACCAACTTATCCAGGGACGATGCCATGAAACGCAGGGAATCGATGAATCGCAGCTGGACTGTGGAATTGTCGGTTTCATCATCTTCTTCTTCTACGTCTGGTTCTTCGCCATATAACCTCACATACTTTGTGAACGATACGAATCGCTCCTTATTATTTGGGATCACTGTAACGCGCTCCTTATCGCACCCCAATTCCTTTACAATAAAATGGGAATCATACCCACTTAAATTGTGGAATATGACCGGTATGAAATTTGGCATCCGGTGTTGGATGTTGCATTGGCGATGTGCTGCGAAGCGGAATTTCCCTGTAAGATGGCAGTGATCCCTTACTCGATCGTCTCCCAATGGTTTCTTGCAGATGCCGCAATCGTCAACCATGTGGAATAACAATTCGTCTAAAGATTCCAACGTTGTCATGGGTACATTAGTTCCAAGGATTTTACCCAATCTGCGGGCTTCCTCCTTCAACTTTTCCATAAACACTTTAGCAGCTTCAGGCCCCCTGTACAATTCAAACTTATCCAAATTCTCGTCGTAGGAGCATTTAATATAATATGCGAAGCTGTATGGTTCGTGTTGGTGGGTGCTGTTAGTAAAGGAGCCGGAGGGATCCTGTGCTGCCGAGGAAATGGGCTTCAACACGCTTTCAAAGTCCGCGTACACAACAAAAGGCACCCTCATTTGCTTGTGCACGTTCGTAAACTCGAGGATGTTGTTAAAGTGGTTGGGCATCTTTGTCGCAACCACGTTGCAGTCTTGTTCGACGTGTTTGCGTAGCTTATCTTCGGTGTGGAAAAAGACAAGACACCCATCGCAAACCCATTTGTACTCCTTATGCTTCGACAGCTGCTTGTCTACCAGCTTCCCCAAGTTCTTGATCCAGCAGTAGTGGGACTTACTCTCATTCTGGATATAAAGGAGGTTGACATGCCGATCCCTCTTTCTTTTGGTGAAGTGGAGGGGTCCAACGATGGACTTGTCTTCTATACCGAAAACATTAATGCTTATAGCATTCTCCTCCTCGAATTTTGGTATATCTTTTATGGGCATCGGGAACTGTAGTCCTGTTACATCGAGTACAGTCGAGTAATGCGGGTAGCTACTGACCCTTTGCGGATGAACATGTCCAGGATTCAGCGCTGCCACAACACACCACGCAAAACATGCATTGTCTTGGTTCTGCACGTTAACCACCGCACACTTGTCTCGAATCCATTTGGGGAGCTCGATGTAGGACCCCCCACGAAGAGGTTTATACTTGTTTATATTCACCTCCAAGTATAATGCATTTTTCAGAGTCCATCCTAAAATTTAAAAATTAGAAACAAAATAATAATTTTTCAAAACTTACCAGAATCTCGTTCTTGAAATTCGTCAGACTTAGCTGACATCCTTTCCACAAAGGAGTTGTATACCTCCCCCAGATCGCTGGATGAGGTGACCACAACATTTCGGGTGTTGAATGATTTCACGTCCTCAACACCCTCTACCGCAGCCATCTTGGTGTATCCACCAAACACCTCCAGGTTCACCTTTAGGGAGGTGTGGATTGCCCGCTGTTTCCCGACTAAGGTTATGAATCTCCCCCTCTGGTTGCGGAGAAAATCCAACAGACCTAGAAATAACTAAGTTAAACACTAAATACTTATAAAGAAAATACGTACTTGTAGAGTCGACATTACTAATTCTGTATGTAGCGATTTGACTTTTAAATGCCGTGCTCACTACTTGTACACCCCCATCCAGGACACGGCTAGCATTAGCTTTGTGCTCGTTCGAGCGTTGGTGGGCTACCAAGTTGGTTACATCCACATCGCACTCTTCGCATCTCCGCAATCTCTTGGGGGCGGGTCCCTCAACTATCGACGCAGCCGGTCGTTTGACCCCGGATGGGCCGGCAACTGGTTCCACCACACCATGCTTGGCATCCTTGTGTCGTTTTAGGCTGTCCTTACGGGTGAAGGATGCCGGGCACACTTCGCAGGTGAACAAGCCCTTTTTGGTTTCAGAGACTAACCCATGTTGCTGGATCTGGTGTCGTTTTAAATGATCGTTTCTGGAAAAGCCACCCCCACAGACGTTGCAGACAAAGGAAGCCATTTTTCTTTAAGAAAATTAAAAACTGGTTAAAGACTTTTTAGCTGTTATAACTAGCCGAAGACTAAACAGATACTGAATTATATTGCATTGCACGGTGCTTTTATACCCTGTTGGTATAATTAGATTGTTTACTTTCAAAGTAGGAGAAACCCAGCGTCGTTTAACCTTGAGTAACATTCCAAACCAGTCTAATCGCGTCGGTGAAAATCAATTAGCTAGTTTACTTTTAAATTAGGTGAAACCCAGCGTCGTTTAACCTTGAGTAACATTCCAAACCAGTCTAATCACGTCGGTGAAAATCAATTAGCTTCTTGCTTACGCACTACATGTATAATTATCCGAGAACAATTTACGCATGCGCAACAACAACCCTGAAACATTTAAAAGGATGATCTGCATAGGATTCCTTCTCAGTTATCTCGGTGAAATCAGTGCAAAGCAATGGAGTCTGCAGGTGTTAATGATGCACAAGTTTCGTATACCGAAAATCTTATTAATAAGTTTACGTATAGTTTAAGTGAATTGGGTGAACACCCTCATAATGTGGAAATTGGGTTTGTTATAAACCAGACAATAAAACCCGTATTACGATTGGTGTGTAGCAAGAAATATTGTAGCAGTCATGTTCTGGAATTGACATACGAAAATTGGTTAGCATTTACAAATTTTCAAGTGGAATTTCAAATCAACGTATTTTCTCGTGACGTGCTAAACACTCGATTAAATGGTGCACCCGAAATGGAAGATCTACACATACAACTAGGAGGGCCGTTCTTTATCACTCTGTCGCCAGTGTATGGAACAACCGAGGACGAAACGTTCCAGTTAAAAATAATAATGGGTGATAGCTCGATAGTTATAAATGAATTGGAGTGCCGTAAACTATTCCATATGCGAGAGTTGTTTGAGTATCAACTTAAACAGTTGGAAAGTCGTGACTTCCCAGCATTATACAGCGAATTAGTAGGGTTTGTTGCTAATTCTAGTTTAAATGATGGCGACTGGTTTAATGCTCTGACTGAAGGGGAGAAACGAATTAAAATCTTGGTTGAAGGCGAAGTTCGAATTGGAAATATTTTATTCTACAACGAATTGAATCAGAGCGCCCTAAATGCTTTGGAGCTGGTTATATGTTTTCCAGATATATTTGTGCGAGACGTGATACGTACAAGAACATTAGTGGAAATGTTTAGACGTTTAAATTTGTCGGAATCTGGAGATTCTGATTATGGTGATAACTAGAAAGAGTATTTTTATAAAAGACAGCCCAAGAGACGTGGATGTAAATGTATTGTTATTATAAATATATTGTAAATTTTTTGAAAAAGTATAAATAGACTCGTTGTTGTTTATTTATTTAGTATAGTTTGAGATTTTTTTGAGTAAACACATGATTATCTGTTCTGGAGAGGGTTTAATCAACAGCGCTATAAACAGGTTACCGTTTGAGCTGCATATTCCAGGTTATCAGTACTGCGGGCCTGGTACAAAGTTGGATGAGCGCTTAGCAAGAGGTGATCCTGGAATAAACGAGTTGGATAAATTGTGTAAAGACCACGACATTGCATACTCCAAGTACCCCGACGATCTTCCAGCCAGACACCGAGCAGATAAAATTTTAGAAGAAGAAGCCTGGGAGAGAGTTAAGTCTAAAAACGCAAAGTTTGGTGAAAAATCCGCAGCTTGGTTTGTGACAAACGCTATGAAAGCGAAGAGAAAAATGGGTATGGGCTTAAAGAAGAAAATAAGTTTCAAAGGCGGATTTTTGAAGAAAATACGGTCCGCAATAGACCGAGTTGGTTTCGACAACTTGAAAAAGCTGTTAGATGTTGGTATTCTAATTGGAAAAAAAATCATAAAAGGAGCCGGTGGGAGAAACAAAATTAAAGTCCCACGTATTATACCCGTTCCACAGAAAGGAGGTTTTCTGCCATTGATTCCGATATTCGCGGGGCTAAGTGCCCTAGGGGCACTAACAGGTGGTGCTGCGGGGATAGCTAAAGCAGTAAATGATGTCAAGGCGGCCAACGAACAGCTTAAGGAGAGCGAACGACACAACAGATCTATGGAAGCCATCACTGTTGGGAAAAAAGGAAATGGAATGTTTCTAAAACCATACAAAAAAGGCACAGCATTATTCTTGAAACCATACAAACAGGGGCGTGGCATTTGTAAAAAAGTATCAAAAAACTAAGCAAGTTACCTCGAAGAGCTCTCACCGATGTAGATATAAGGAAACACGCATATAACATTCCTCATTTTCGCAACGTCTTTTCTAGAGATCAGTTACAGAAGATTAGACCGCATGTCAACGAATCGGGAGTGATTAATTTGGATACCACCAAAGGTTCGGGTACACATTGGGTGGGGTACCGAAAACGTAGAAATAGTGTGTATTACTACGATTCGTTTGGAGACTTGAGACCGCCGGAAGAAGTAAAGAGATATTTTCGAGGTTGTAAAATTTACTACAACAGTGTACCGGAGCAGACTTACAACACATACAATTGTGGACATTTAGTGTTAAAGTTTCTTAGTGACAATGGCTAAAACAGTGAGCGTGTTCGGGTATGGTAATGTCATATCGACAGGATCCATTTACCCACCAATTAAATTGAAACAAGACGGTGAATATGCTTTGGGTCTAGTGGGACTGTACACTTGTAACACTGTGCAAAACATACATCCAGGAAACAATAACTTATACTTTAACGATCCAGAGCATCGCAAAATAACCATTGAACCTGGATCATACGAATTAGAAGAAATAAATGCATATATACAGGACGTCTTCAAAAAAATGGTTCAGTCAGAAGCCGGACATCAACGAGAACATTGAAAAATATTTTAAACTGAGTGCCAACAATAATACATTAAAGTGTTCTATACGAAGCAGTATACCGATAGATTTTGGGGCAAACCGTAAAAACAATATTGGAAGCACCTTGGGGTTTACCAACCGCAAATTGGCTGCAGATACCGTACTATCGCTAATCAGCAAGTGAACATAATATCGGTCTCAAACATTTTTGTGGAAACCAATATCACCAGCGGATCGTTCAGAAACAATTTTCTTACGCACAGCATATTCGAATTCAGTCTATCTGTACCACCTGGGTATAATCTGGAAAAGGAACCTAACCACGTCATATATTATCCGCTGAGCGTGACAGAAATTGATAATATTACAATCAGACTAGTCGATCATTTGGGTGAATTGGTAAACTTTTCACCGGAAACATACACCTGTGTAAGACTGGAAATAAAAAGTAGTTGAAAATGCCCATCGATTTTGTATATAAAGCACGCTACAACAGCCCCAGACGACCAATAGTGAATACGACGTCAAAGCGTCAAGTTATCGAGAGACTTACAGCAGAAGAAATACGTTTCTTAAAATCTTTAGGGTTAGAAGTTATAAATGATGGGAGGCAGAAGTAAACGCAGCTTAGATCTCCACGGTGATGAAAACGTTAAACTTGGAAGGCTTAAATATGAGGACGTGCCCAAATTGGATGTGTTTGGAAGTTATAAATTAGACGAAACCATAATAAAGGAAGATTATTATACATATCTTCCCTTTACATTGAACGCAGAAAACAACGATCGAATTTCAATTGAAATCCAGAGCAGTGACAACATCACATACCCCATGAAAGTTTCATATTTATAAAGGGTACCTATAAGCCTACGGAAACATTAAGGGAAGCGTCAACAACTGGAGACCCGATTAGAGCAGCAGAACCAGACCCTAAAGCTTACGAATTTACTAGAAATGCGCCATATTTTCTGTTTGAGGAAATTCAATACAAATTGGGTAATAATCAAATAATAGATGTCTGCCGAATCCCTGGAATTACAAGAACTATTAAAGGTTTAGTATCCATGGAAGAATCAGAAACAAAATCTATTACACATACCGGGTGGAAGCCCGATACCATATTCCAAGATGGACGGTTTAGTTGTGCTATATCGCTAAAAACCATTTTTGGGTTTTTTGAAGATTACAAGAAAACTATCGTCAACATGCCTCAAGAGCTGATTTTAATCAGATCCAAGTCGGACGTAAATTGCTTCAAGTCGATTGGCAATACAGTAACGTTCAAAATACAACGTATTTTATGGGAGGTTCCGCATATAACATTAAGTGACTTTGCCAAGGCGTCGCTGCTTTCGGAAATGCAAAATCAATCATCTATAATGGTTGCATTCAGAAAATGGGAACTACACGAATTACCGTCTCTAACACAATCAAAGTCACAAGTATGGAGAATTAAAGTATCGAACGAAACAGAGAAGGTTCGGTGGATATTACTGGCGCTGCAAAATGGAAAATATGATAAGAAAGAAGAAAATGCTTCAAGCTTTACGAATGCCAATATAACCAATGTCAAAGTGTTTTTAAACTCACAGATGTTCCCTCAAGGTCGATTAAATTTGGATTTCGAGCAGAATGACTACTTGCCAGCGTACCTGTCTTATGCATCTTTATGGAAAAATACTACCCGAACAAATCGTCAAATAAATGTTTAATGGACTACAACAGGTTTAAGGAATCACCCGTCTTTGTAATCGACTGTCGTCATCAATTTGAAAGCATCAAGGATGCAACGGTTGATGTAAGAATGGAGTTAGAAGCTTCAAGAAATTTTGAATCATCGATGAAGGCTTATGCTTTAATTATACATGACTCTATGTTTGAATATAATCCGTTTACGGAAATTGTTAATAGATTTATTCACAATTAAATATTTTGTATATATTTTTAATAAAATTGTATAAAATCTATGTTGTTTTAATATTAATAAGACTTTTTGGTGATCCAACGCAGTTTCTCACGTACTCCGGTGTACGCCTAAGCACGCCTGTGCCCATGCGCACCCCCTGGGCGTGCACACCCCTGCCCATGCGCGCCCCCTGCGCGTGCACACTCCTGCCCATGCTGGTATATAAGGGAATATTATTTTCAATTTCAATCAGTTTAAACTTATATTTGAAAGATGTACACCAAGGAATCTTTAGAGAAAGCAGTTAGTGAAATACAAAAGGGTATAAGTGTTAACTCTACAAGTAGGTTATATGGTATACCCAGAAGAACGTTAAGCAGGCATTTGGATCTCCGTAAACCTCAAAAGAAGAATGGTGCTCCTAGGTCGGAAAATGTGAGAGACACGGGTGATGCTATACAAGAAGTTAAAATACCTATACAGAATTATGATAACTTTGCTATTGCTAGTGCAAGAGAGGATGGTAAACATGGTTCATTGTTCCCGTCTAACATACGAGCTATCTTCGCGGGACCATCGAGTTGTGGGAAGACTAACGCTTTAATATCGCTGATCCTGCACGAGAACGGTCTTAGATTCCAAAATGTGTATGTATTTTCGAAAAGTTTATATCAACCGAAATACGAATAGTTAAGAAACGTTTTTACACCATTAAAAGAAGAAATTGGGTACCATGAGTTTGAAAATTACGATGATTTGATCGAGCCCAGAGATACCAAAGAAGATTCAATTATGGTTTTCGATGATATACCTGTAAACGAGCAAAGTAAAATCACTCAATTTTTCTCGTTCGGTCGTCATAAAGCAATAGATTCGTTCTATCTATGTCAAACTTACGCTAGTGCCTTAAAACATAGACTCAGAGATAACGCCAATGTAATCGCATTATGGAAACAGGATGATACAAACCTTCGCCATATCTTTTCGGATCATATAAGTGGTGACATGACATATCCGAAATTTAAAGAAATGTGTTTACAGTGTTGGGGTGACTCAAAACATAATTTTATAACTGTTGTGAAAGATTTTGATTTGGATAATGGTCGATATAGGAAGAATTTCGACGAGTATATAAATATTTGATATTATTCAAAAAAAAGTTAGTTCCCATCCAAAGTTTCATGATGACGGACGTTAACAATTTTATTGCAAATAAACGCAGTCTTCATCTTATGCAGGATGCTGTACGAAAAAAAGTTTGTAGCGTACAAAAAGGGAGATGCTACATCTCAGCAAAAATTCAAAGAGGTGCATAAACAATTGATCGATCCACTGCAAATAACCGCTTCCCAGTTGCAATCGATCACCGAAAAAATTCCCATACCTACAACAAAAGTTAAAGTCGAAAACATGGACGTACCTATAAAGAAAATTAAGCAACTCGTTCCAGAAGAACCGTTCCATCTTTACTATGCAGATGTGTTAGCTAGAGACGAAGACGAAAATATTGACAAATCAATTTATGGAGTAAAGTATAATGCGGAAACCGACTCATGGAATTTGTGGAAAAGTGTATTGATAATTAACCCGGAAACTAGCGATATAACATTAAATAATGTGATATATCCAGGTACGAGGGGTTTATACAATCTGCTGGTTTACAAAGACATCAGCCCCGAAGATGGTGATTTCAATTTGCATGAAGATTTGCCGAATTACTTGGAAATGATCAAATCTGCGTCGATTTTGAGAAGAAAGTTTAACCCATTTGCGGTGCACGATTTAAGCGGGTTCCCAACAAATAACAAAAAAGTTTAACAAATATGTGCAAAAATATCTCACCGAATTTCGGAGGAATCCTGAAAGAAAACAGCCAAAGAGAAGAAAACAGTCCAAGGGAGCGGGTTTAGGCTTTTCTAATCGGTTTTACAAAAGTTTAAATTCAAAGCCGGTGCAATATGTTTACTGGAATAATGTACATGAACTTGTAGATCGGCTGAGATTGTTGAACGCATCCAACCGAGCTGGAAATACAAGCGAGGAAAACATTAACGAGATGGTGTCCATAATAGAAGAGTTGAGAGAAGAAGGTATAATACAGTGAGCTCAGTAAATAATTACACAGTTTTAAAATGCCTATCGACCGCTTCGGACGTTCAGAGCGTAAAGATGCTGATATTCGGCGCGGTCCTCCAGGTCGAGGATTTGTGCTAACGTTGGATGGTGATGGGTACGATATGCAGCAAAGAAGGTTAGTGAATTCATCAGATCCGAAAGAAGATAGTGATTGTGTTAATCAGAGAAGCACTATAGTATTCAAGTCTGGAGAAGAAACAATTAGTTTTCGTAAAAGAAGGCTAGTGGATGTAATGGATCCTAAAGACGATAGTGATTGTGTTAATAAGAAATCTGTAATCAAGCTCGTGAATCAAGCCTTTTCATACTGTCTAAAAAGTTCTGATGATATACAGCGTAAAGATAAAGCCTTCAATGCAAGAAACCAGCGTATCGCCATGCTTGCTCAACCAGTTGAGCCATCTGATGCAGTTAATAAACAATATGTAAATGAAAAATTGGATAAGCTTGTATCTGACTTTAAAACGTTTATACAGTTTTTTATTAATTTGACTGCAACTTCTGAGACAAATGAGAAGGATCTCGGTCTTGCAATAGCATCGATTTACGAAGCATCACCAGCAGCTATAAAAAACAAATACTACAAACCAAAGCTTCAGTTTATGTCAAAGGTGCAATTGGATAAAGATAACCCTATTAGTTTAGCAACAGTGTTAAGCAAAAATGAGTAAAGAAATCATCGTTAAGGAATTATTTAAACCTGCAAGAAAAAATTTTCAGCGTCGTCATACAAATCTGAAACATGTGAAACGTGATCTTATCCAATCGGACTTGTGCGAAATGCAGCCTTACTCGCGTGTGAACAATGGGTACAGATATATTATAATAGTGGTGGACTGTTTCACAAAATATGCTTTAGCTGAACCCTTAAAAAATAAAACTGGATCAGAAGTCACAAATGCTATGAAAAAAATATTGGACAGAATGCTGCAAGGAGAAAATAACGTAAAAATCAATCTACAAACGGATTTTGGGAAAGAGTACTACAACCGCTGGTTTAAAAATCTTATGCAAAAATATAAGATAAACCATTACTCCACATATTCCGCAATCAAAGCTGGTATGGTTGAACGATTGATCAGAACAATCAAAAACAAATTGTACAGAAGATTTTACTTGCAAGGCAGTCATAAATGGGTTAATATTTTGCCTAAGGTTATGGAAGAATACAATAATTCACCGCATCGGGCTATTAACATGACGCCTATGGAGGCAGAAGAGCATCCGGAAAGAATAAAACTTTACACCGCTAACAGCGTTTCTAAAAGTCGCAAGAAGTTGTATAAGGTTGGAGACATTGTGCGTATATCAAAATATAAAGCAGTATTCGATCGAGGATTTCACCCAAACTGGAGTACAGAACTATTCAAAATTGTTAAAGTACAACAAACGAGACCGATAACCTATCTGCTACAAGATTTGGAAGGTCGGCCAATTCTAGGTGCTTTTTACGGTGATGAAATTCAGCTCACAGCAGCACCGGACACGTACTTAGTGGAAAAAGTTTTACGGAAACGGAAGCACGGGCGCGAATTATTAGTGTTGTGGTTGGGGGATGGTAAAAGTTGGATTAAGAAAACAGACTTGCTTTAGTATCATCTAGATAATTACCTGGTTAAAAAAATCATAAAGGAGGGAGTAAAGTCCCTTAACTGGATATATAGGAGAGATTTGCTTAGAACCCCATTCCCATCTGTGATTTGAAGCAGAAAGCATGTGTTTCATTATCGATTTACAAGGATATCAATACAAAACTATTGATTTCTATTGCAAGGAGATTGCCATTTTGGATGTAGCAAATAATGTAATATGGCATGAGATACTGGACATGGCTGTGGAGTATAGCACCCTAAGTGATGATTTCAAAAAGCAAGTTCGGTGGTTAAAGCAAAGAATCCATGGGCTTAGCTGGGATGGACAGTCCACAAGTGGATATACAAATGTAGGCGATTTGGTGAAAGAAGTCATACCTCCCGATGCTACTATTTATGTTAAAGGCGAGCAGAAAAGACAGTTACTATCAAAATATTTATCAAACAACATTTTAAACATGGAAAGTGTATTTTCACTTCCAAGGCTCAAAGAATTAAGAAGATTCGGTGATAGGTACAATCACTGTTTAAACCATTGTTTGAATAATTTAAGCTGTTCTAAAGAAAACGTATTGCTATTGAGGCCTTTTTGTTAATGTATTAAATTTTTAATAAAATATTTTGTAAGAATTGTTTTTTATTCTAGCTAAAAGTATACCTTTAAAATTTGGAAAAGTATATCTGTAAAACAGCGCATTACTTTGGAAAAATTAATGTTTTAAAATACAAATAAGAATCAATAACAGAATACATAATAATTGGTGTTTGCAAATAAATTCAGTTCTACTTTAATAATATTTTATAATAATACTTACCCTTAAACCTTCAAAACTTTCCACAAAAAGTCACTATACGAAACGATTGTTTAAAATTTCGACGGGTTTTACACAAAGCGTGTGAAACTAATAGAATTTTTTCTAATAACACCGCGTTATATACGTTTGAAAATCGTTAATTATACTACTAAATAACGTTTGTATTTTCCCCAATCGAGGCCAAAATAGAGCGCTCATTGTATGATTAATAAACCCTCCAGCAATGATGCGTTGATTTTAATGGGTGGCATTGAGCATATCTATTGTATTTTTCAAATCACATAGCTGCTAATTAATAAAAAGAAAGGCTACTTTCACTTTACGTCACATAATTGTAAAGCAATTAGTTTGTCCTCTATGCTACTTTCACTATACGTCACATAATTTTAAAGCAATTAGTTTGTCCTTGTTTATGTATTTTCCAACTATTTAGCATTGTGCATGTAATTATGTTAAAACCAGAAAAATTTTAAGTCATGGGTTTTTGCGATAAAAGCACATTACTGTTTGAAAAAATGATTTTAAATACTAAGCACTTATGGCTTATAAAGAACTCATTTCTAAAATCTCCACGGTTTTTGATTTTTGGAGATGTTTGGTTTAAGCATATGTCATAGACGAGCAAAATGTAGAGGTTTGGGAGCTTTAAAGGGGGTAACTTTGTAAGGAGTAGTCCGATTTCAAATCTGTTTGAAGATTCGGGTTGTACGTAAAATTTTAGACTAACAAGATGTATCGCATGACTAAAAAAGTTTATAAGAACGCTCAAAAGTCGCTACAGGTAAGAAATCTTAAAATCAGGGTAGCTCCCTGGGGGATGGTGCTATCTGAAAAATTTAAAGAGATTCGGGTAGCTGAGAAAATTCTAATATTAATTGATACCAAACAAGATAGGTTTATCTCGAAAGATGCATTGGTTAGACGAAGAAAACTATTTTGGTTCAGATGAAAGATAAAAAAATGGTTAGTCGAAGAAAACTTTTTGGTTCAGATGTGGGAGGAAACGAGGATGCTCATTTGTCTCGAAAGATGAAAAATTTAAGATATATTTATCTCGAAAGATGAAAAATGGTTAGTCGAAGAAAACTTTTTGGTCCAGATGTGTGGGGAAATGTGGGATTCTGGGGGAAATGTGGTAGTGGATGCCCCAATTATACTCTACTCACAGATGAGGTCCCAATAGATTTCGAAAAAAGTATTGTTATCCCAATCCCAAAAAGTCAGGAGCTGATAGGTGTGAGAATTTTAGAACGGTTAATTTAACTTCCCACGCTTTCAAAATAATGACAATAATAATTAAAAATGGAGTAGAAGCTTTAACTGAGAATTATTTAGGCGAAGACCAATATGGTTTTCGTAAAGACAGATGGACTAGAGAACTGCTACTAATGATTAGGATAATTATCGAAAAAAGGTTACAAAAAATAAAGACATTTCGCGTTTGTAGATTTAGAAAAAGCATTTGATAGGGTTAATTAGAATGCTATGTTCAGGGTTTTACGAAAAATAGGAATCTCTCATTGGGATAGAAAAATTATTTACTGTCTATATAAAATCCAAAGCGTAGTAATTAGATTTGATGAAATAGAAAAGAAAGCTGGGATTAGAAATGGTGTTAGATAGGGCTGAATAGTATCTCCATTGATTTTTAATGTTTATATTGAGGAAGCTTTAAACTTAGCTAGAGAGAGAAAACAGATAGGTATTAGTGTACAGGGATAGAGAATAGCCATGTTACGTTTTGCAGATGATATAGCCATTATAGCAGAGTCCAGTAAAGAGTTGGGAGAGTTTTTAAATATTTTAGATGAGATACTACAGAGTAACTATAGTATGAAAATTAACTCAGGAAAGACAAAGATACTGACAAGTGAGTTACAGCCTAGTTCTAAACCAAAATTAAAAATAGGTAATACCGAGTTAGAGGAGGTAGATGAATTTTGCTATTTAGGTAGTTCATCGCAAAGGATGGACGTATCAGAATGGTATAGTAGCTAGAATAGCTCAAGCTAGAAAAATGTTTCTAAAAAAGAAAAACTTACTAATAGCTAATAGTATTACTTTAGGTAATAGGAGAAGTTTCTTAAATTTGTACGTATGGAGCGTTCTATTATACGGTAGTGGGACTTGGACAATTAAAGAGGTAGATAAGAAAAAGATAGAAGCTTTTGAAACTTGGTGTTATATGAGAATGTTAAAGATTAGTTGGACAGATAGCGTAACAAATGAGGAAGTTTATAGCCTTGTTAAAATCAAATGCTTCCCGAAATAGGTTCCACGCATGTACAACTATGTATCTATATATGGAACACCAGAAAAGCAACTACAAATAACCCCTTAACGCATTTAGACGCTGTCTACCGTAACGTGCATTACCTTAGAATTTAGCATTTTTAGCGTGTTTTTCTTTTTTATTTATGTTATTGATGTTAAATTTTTGTTTTGTTTATGAAATACAGCCCAAAAATTTAGCTCAATTACATTTTTGCCTATAGTAGGGGACAAAGAATACTACTATAGTAAACCTGCTTATCGTAAAAGGCGATTAAAAGACGCAGCAAGAAGTAGCAGCCTTGCAGGCTAAAAGATATTGGAGAAGAGTCGGTTGGTCTCGGTCGATCCTCAATAATTTACAAGGTTGTTGGGGGTTGGCTGTGCCAGATACGGCTTTTTGCTAAAATCTTTAAAAACTGCGTTGTGGAAAGATATGAGAACCTACCACAATATTTCCCAGGTATGCGTGGCCTAAAACACAAAATATGTATGATGGAGAGCTCACAAGTAAAATTCCTGTCCGGAGGTAAAATACCCCCTCATTCAGATCTCCGGGAGAGGAAACTTAGGGTTCGTCATCGTAAGAATTTAAAACAACGGTTCGATTTAGTGATAGGGACTTGGAATGTAAGGTCATTATTTAGAGAAGATAAGTTAACGAATTTATTAGTCGAAATGAGAAAAGAAAAGCTGGACATTTTAGGTATTAGTGAGGTGTGATGACCAGATAGTAATGACTTTTGGAACGATAATTATAGAATAATTACAACTTCTTCAACTAATGGACAGGCAGGGGTAGGAATAGTGTTAGGTAAAGGATTAGGGCGTAAAGTTAAAGAGTACTTACAATTTAGTGATAGAATAATTATGGTTAAATTGAGTACGAAACCCACAGACACTGTTTTAGTACAGGTTTACATGCCAACAACTCAGTTCCAGGATGAGGAAATACAAAAAGTATACGAGGATATAAATAGTACAGTGAGAAAAGTAAAGGGAGATAAGAATTTAAAAATTATGGGCAATTTTAATGCGTCAATGGGAGAAGGTAGTCAGGGAAGGTAGGAAAATTTGGGTATGGTAGACGAAATGATAGAGGAGAAAGATTAGTTGAGTTTTGCCAGGAACATAGATTAGTAACTGCAAACACCCTATTCGAACAACATGTTAGAGGAAGATATACTTGGAAAGCACCAGGTGATAGGGCTAGCTACCAAATAGATTATATTTTAGTTAAACTAAGACCTAGAAACCAAGTAAAATACTGTCGTAGTTATCCAGGGGCTAACATAGATAGTGATCGCAACTTAGTTAAAATGAAATGTAATCTAAAATTCAAAAAATGGAGAAAGGCTAAAAAAGAGGGATGGGATCTAGGTAAGCTTAATGATAGTGAGATAAAAGAGCAACATTAACAAGTATTAGATAATGAGATCTAAGAGATAGCTATAGGAGAGAACGTGGAAAATAGTTAAAAAGAAATAAAAAGGGCTGTACATGATACATCAACACAGACTATACGTAAAAAAAAAGTAGAAGCGAGAAAACCTTGTGTAACAAAAAAGATATTAGATTTAATAGAGAATAGAAGAAAGCTTAAACCTTTCAGGAACTTGGATAGTAAGAGTAAGCAAAAATATAATACAGTTAGAAATAAGATGGTACATGAGTGTAGAAAAGCTAGAAATAAATGGATGGAGGAGAATTGTAAGGAAATACAAGATGATTTGAGAGTAGGTAAGACAGACAGGACTTACGGGGCAGTTAAAAAGTTTTTTGGGGAAGATAGGAAAAAATATAATGGTATTAAAGATGAGAATAATGAGCTTCTAATAGATAAAGTTGAGGTAGCAGATAGCTGAAAAAGATATTTAGAAGATTTATATAAGGGAGACGATATGGATATGTTAGGAGAACGACCACGAAGAGGATGTAGAAATAGGGTTCTCAATATTAAGAGAGGAATTTGATAGAGCTGTTAGGGATCTTAAACTAAATAAAGCGCCGGGGATGGACGATGTACCCGCAGAATTAATAAAATATGCAAGTCACAAAACTTTAGACAGATTATATGAACTAGTAAAAGTAGTATATGACATAGGTGAGGTCCCAATAAATTTTGAAAAAAATATTATTATTCCAATCCAAAAAAAGCCAGGAACTGATAGGTGTGAGAATTTTAGAACGGTTAGTTTAACTTCCCACGCTTCCAAAATACTAACAATAATAATTAATATAGAATAGAAGCTTTGACTGAGAATTATTTAGGCGAAGAATAATATGGTTTTCGTAGACAGAGGGACTAGAGAACCGATACTAATGATTAGGGTAATTATGGAAAAAAGGTTACAAAAAATAAAAAGACTCATTTCGCGTTTGTAGATTTAGAAAAAGCATTTGATAGGGTTAATTGGACTGTTATGTTCAGGGTTTTGCGAAAAATAGCAATCTCTCATAGGGATAAAAAAATTATTTACATTCTATATAAAAACCAAAGCATAGCAATTAGATTTGATGAAATAGAAAAGGTAGCTAATATTAGAAATGGTGTTAAACAGGGCTGTATACTATCTCCCTTAATTTTTAATGTTTATATTGAGAAAGCTTTAAACTTAACTAGAGAGAGAAAAGAGATAGGTATTAGTGTATAGGGACAGAAAATAGACATGTTACGTTTTGCAGATGATATAGCCATTATAGCAAAGTCTAGAAAAGGGTTAGGAGAGTTTTAAATATTTTAGATGAGATACTACAGAGTATTTATAGTATGAGAATTAACTCAGAAAAAACAAAGATAATGACAAGTGAGTTACAGCCTAGTTCTAAACCAAAATTAAAAATAGGTGATGCCGAGTTGGAGGAGGTAGATGAATTCTGCTATTTAGGTAGTATAATTACAAAGGACGGACGTAGCAGAAGGGATATAGAGGCTATAATAGCTCAAGCTAAAAAAATGTTTTTAAAAAGAAAGACTTACTAATAGCTAATAGTATTAGTTTAGATAATAGAGAAAGTTTCTTAAAGTCGTACGTATGGAGTGTTCTATTACACGGTAGTGAGACTTGAACAATTAAACAGGTAAATAAGAAAAAGATAGAAGCTTTTAAAACTTGGTGTTATAGGAGAATGTTAAAGATTAGTTGGACAGATAAAGCAAGAAATGAGGAAGTTTATAGAAGGATAGGTGTGGAACTCTGTATGTGGAAACAATTAAAGGTCAGGAGAGATAAAATGATAGCGCACCAGTTAAGACATCAGGGACTATTTAGTAAGGTCTTAGATTATAGACTACCAAATAAAAATAGAGTAGGAAGACCCAGACAAAGCTTTATTAGTCAAACTATTAAAGATTTAGGTTGTGAAGGGTATGTAGACCTTTTTAGACTAGCTCAGAATAGAAAATAATTTAACGCTGTGTCAAACCGACCTCAAGTAAGTTTGAAGACAAAATAATAAAAAATACATAATTAAAAATCTGTTAACTAATTGTCGCCATGATATGACTCACAATTAGTTAACGGTCTGGCATGTTGGTAGCGATTCACGGCTTAAGCTTTGCCATAACATATAATTGAACATTTTTTCCTTTTTTGGAGGGGATAACTAGGTAATATTTCGTTTCTTATAAATGGGAATCATGTATGGAGTTCTTTAAGAACCATCAGGTTGCTAATATCTATGTAGAGCAAAGTAGATAGTAAAAAGATAGAAGAGTATAGGAAGACGTAGACAAAGCTATATTAGTCAAATTATTAGAAATGTAGGTTGTGAAGAGTATGTGGAACACAGAATAGAAAAAAAGTTAGAGCTGCGTCAAACCGACCTTAAGTAAGGTCGAAAACAAAATGATGATGATGACATTTCTGCTTTCCTACTTTTAATTTTCGGATGTCATTTTTTTAAATTTTGTATTTATATGTTTGTAGTTCCTAAGTTGAAAGTTAATGGTTTTCTGTTTGGTATCCCAAGTTGTTTATAAATAAACATAAATATATAAAATACACTTGCATAGTTACCTCCAGAATTTGAATGGACGATTCTATATTTTCACTATCAAAGGTAACTTCCTGTCACCTACCTAGCTATTGTGATAGCAATTTAGCCATTTTCAACTTCAAATTCTCTAGTGTTCCTGCTGTCCAGAGGCTTCGTACGTCCCACACTCTGAATTTGTGGAGCACTCACCTTCCTAGGTAATTTTTTTTCCATCTTTTCTGTTTTCTTGTCTCTTTATCCCTACCCAGATAAGAAATAAGGACGACCTATCGGGTATTGTGTGATACTGAGATTATTTTTCTATCCACACCGGGTTTATATTCGTATATGTTTGGCTACGTGTCATGGAAAATACAAAATAAGTGGTGTTTTTTGTTGCCTTTTACTGGGAGGAGAAAAATGATCTTTTAAAAGTATATTAGGTGTAAGCAAAAGGCAATTGCTCCTTCTAGTCGTATCTAACAGCAGGCAGGGGGTTGCCTAGAACTATTTTACTTCGGTCCCTGAAGGGTATAAGAGATATCAGAAAGCAGAAATAGATATTGAAACAAAACACTTTTCATTCATTCCCTACAGCTTGTAAAAAATTTATTGTCGTATCGTTTTTTTATGATGTCTTTTCCACATTCACTCAAATTTGAATGCTACACGTCAACTAGAGTTGTTAAACATGTATGGGGTTAAAAACTTTAGAACACAGAAGTCACGCAGCTTAAGTATAGTCATAAAATATTATAACTTTAATTAAGTAAAGGCTCGACATTCTAAGGTCAGAGAATATTTGTTATAATGCCGACACATAGATACCTGTTATCAATAGCAATTAAAATCGGCATTGATTACGGAAGCTTTAATAGTTTAATACTGGCAATTATACCACTCGCACTATTTATTATTTGCGTTTAAATATTAAAGCAAATTTCTGTAATTCCAATACATAGAACGATAAACAACTAAAAAATACGAAAATGAATTACTTAACTTATAAGTGCGTTAAGTGAAGCCGGAACTTTGTGATCGTCCAGTGAGACCGTGGAAAAGAAATTTTGGAGTAAGGAATATTTGGTGGGTAAGAAATACAATTAGAATGTCTAAATTTTATACGACGTGTTTAAGGGAAGATTATCTGTTTTAAAATGTTTTTGCTATTTTAAGTTATTTTATTTTGGGATTGAGTGTTATTTATAAGATAGTGAAATGAATAGCTGCCTATATTACATCCAGAAATATTTTAAAGGTTTTCCCTGGATGCATCTGGAAGTAAACATGAAATTTGTTTAAAAAGTATTCTGTGTATTTAAAATAAGAAAAGAAATTATTTCAAATACGAGCTAATATTTTTAATAATTTTAAATATTGTGGTAAATAAAACTCTTCGGTATTGGAATACTGCTAATACACCAGAAGGCGTCCCTGTAGCTATAATAAACTTTTACTATTATACTAACTAAAATAAAAAAAATTTTGACGCTTATTCTGATACCGACCTCTATTGCTGTATTGAAATTGCAGAAAATTCTCTTAAATGTTTTACACGGACTTCCGTCATTTAAAACTTTTCAAAACATAGCTACTAGAGGATGATTTTAAAAACCTAATGCGGAAAAGTGAGCCAGTTTCAGTTCGCGGATGCGTAATTTTTCAATAGTGTGATCATCTGGTATCCCCCAAACTAAAGTTTAATCCTAAGTATCGTGTACTTACCATAAGGATCTATTTCATGTATTCCATTAGGCCGGATACCGACAATAAACAACGTATACAAAAATTTTGAGAAAAGTGGCCAAATGAAGTCGCTGCAATGTAATAGTTTAATTGTGTAATTCGACCGCTAGAGGGCATAATTGACAAACTTTGACTAAGAAACTCATTTTCATTAAAAATTCTTCTAGTTAAGACGTATCAAAAATAAAAGCATGAACATTTATTGTTCAACTTTTCACGAAAAAAATTTGGCAAACTGGATGCTTAGTTGGTTTAATCATAATTTTTATAGAAACGAAGATGACTACAAGGAGCGGTGTTTCGAAAATAAACAAAATTTTATTTTGAGTTTAACGCAACATTTGTATTCAATAATTGGAATGCATATTCAAAAGAAAAATGGCGACACTAGTTTGTTGGTATCTCGTTTCCAAACGAATATATTCAAAGTAATGTGCCTAAAAAATTGCTAGAAGATCTTTATTTGTAGTGTTACAATGGGCATCATCATCATTAGCACTTTAATCCCGAAATTGGTTAGACGCGAACCTACATTGTTTCCTGTTCTAAAATAACTTACACATTTCCCTGAAATTCCCACAGTCTGCATCTTTCACTCTCCGCGTGCAATAGTCTGATCTAGGTCTACCCCTAACCTGTCTTTTTTCCTATCTCTGCTTATAATATATCCATCCCGCACTATTCCTCAAAAATGTCTTATAATGTTTCTTGTCCTTCTGTTTCTTCTATTTTTTTTGTGTTCCACAGATATCTTTCCTTTTTTACTATTACTATAACTTCCTTGTTATTAACCTTGTACGTCCATGCTATCATCATAATGCATCTGAAGCACCACAGTTCAAAAACTTCTTACCTTTTTCCTGTCTGCTTCTCATACCGTCACTATTTCACAGCTCTATAGTGTTGTGCTCTACACATATGCTTTCAACAATTTCTTCCTTGTTTCTATGTTTGTTGTCTTTTAACATAGCCGCTGCTCTTTTTTCCTGAAATTACCACAGCCCAGATACTGATCGGTTCCCTTTCTATTCTTTTCTAAATATAAACCCTATTTAACCGATATTTAATGATTTGTGAAGGGGGTTAAGCAACTCGTGGCTACCAACATCCCCATCACTTAGACATTTGCCGAATTAATAGTTTTCCAGTAATTTCTTTAGCACAATTAATGTTAGTTGATATTCTTGAAAAACTAACACTTGTTGATTATAATAATCAGGTTTAAATACAATTATTTTTCTCGTGATTAAATTCTCCGTCTTGAAACTGGTTGGACGCGTACCTCCATTGAATTCTATTCTGCGCTAGCCTACACATTTCCCTGAAATTCCCGCAGCCATAATCTTTGACTATCTGTGTGCAATAGTCTAATCTAGGTCTAGCTCTAACTCTCTTTTTTCCTATCTCTGCTTCCAATACACGCCTATCATCCTATCTCTCCTGTTTTTTACAGTTTATCACATATTTTTTTCTTCCCATACTATTTCTAGGACCTGTTTGTTTGTAACGTCCATCTTTTCCCTGTCCGCTTTTCCTACTGTCCAAGTTTCACAGACATACAGTGCTGTGCTCCACACATGCTTTAAGCAATCTTTCTTTGTTTCTATGTTTTGTCTTGGAACACAGTAGTTGCTTTTTCTTGTTAAATGTAGCACGACCTTGTTCTAATCTTAAGTTTATATCTTTTGCGCTCTTCCAATCTTGCGTTATTTGGCTTCCTAGGTAGCAAAAATTCATAACCTTTTGTAAGTTCTCGTTTCCTATTTGTATTCTAGTTTTTGATTTATTTTCCTTCCTTTACATACTAGCATTTTGTTTTATTTTTGTTAATTTTCATACCGCATCTCTCTTTGGAACTGTTTCCATTTCATTTTGAGCTGTTTCGAACTATTCCTTGCTAGATGCTATTACCGCCGTATCATCTGCAAATCTAAGAATATCAATCTTTTGTCCCTGAATAATAATTCTAAATGTCTTCCTGTATCTGACAGTATTCATTGCCTCTTCGATGTAGAAGTTAAAAAGTTACGGAGATAGGGCACATCCCTCTTACGCTCCTTTCCTAATATTTACTTCTCTATGTTCCTGCTCTAATTTTATTACCGCTGTTTGCTTTTTGTATAAGCTTATGCAGTATCCGTCTATCCTTAAACTCATTCCAATGTTTTTGAGTATTTCGAACATTTTTTTCCATTTTACATTGGCGAATGCTTTTTCCAGATTTATAAACTCTATATACACGCTTTGTTCTTTTTGTATTGCCTTCTCCATTATCATCCCCAGAGCTACAATAGCCTTCCGTGCTCCCCTGTTTCGCCCACGCCCAAATTGATTTTCTCCTTGAATTCCTTCAGCACGTTTTTCTATCCGTCTTTGTACAATTCTAGTTAATATTTTTGACGTGTGCTGTCTTTGGTATAGTGACTATGATGTTCCGTTTGAAATCTTGGGGTATCTTGCCTGTCTCATAAATATAGCTTACAAGTAAAAACTTACTGTAAAAACGTAGTCGTGTAATTTAAAAATCATAGTTACATTCAATTTAGCTGTAAACTTTGAAATATTTTGAGAAGTTTATAAAACTAGCGATGCCGTATTGAAATACTAAGACGCACGATATGTTGGCAGTGTATGTTCAGGACCATTAGGATACTTACAAACATGGATTAAAATTATTCAAATATATTCTTTGTTTTGGGTTATTATTTATTCTTCGGTGTAAACATTTCTTCTGGTATTTAAAGCAATGCAGTTATTTTCTTTAAATTTGGAAATTAAGAGTGTACACCATAACAGTTCAGATTGTATATGTTCCTAGAATATTTTAAGGTTATAGATATTTTCAACTTATTTTGTTTGTAATTGTCATATAGTGATTGTGGTGCACATGCACATTTTTAGAAATGTTACGGTATTTAGTGCCGTCAAGAAAAAAAGTAAAGTAAGCAAAGAAAATCACCCACACCGAATACCGCTATAAAAAGAAAATTTGAAGAAGGTCGCTCTAGTCAAAAAGTTTGCAGAGTGGTGTGGGCCACAAAAAAGAAAACCTCAAATCAGGAATTTTCTTTAGACACCTCTAATTAAAAACATGTTACAAAAGATCCAACATAATTCGGAGGACTTATATGGTACAAAAGTCTTTAAAAGTCTTTAAAAAAAATCATTCGAGGCAACCTGTACAACATCACTGAAAGCAATTCAGTTCTGTTCTCGCGAAGAAGACACGCATAATAATAATAAAAATTCGCCGCGTAACTTTCTTTTCAAACTTTTTTCTGTTTTCTGTTTTCCAAACATACACCTGCCGATAAGATAAACATCTAAACGAATTGAGTTGAACTTATTTTGGAAGAGCCCGTTGGTAGCCTTGCATATTCAAAACCTATCCTATTGTTTCAGCAAGGGAAGCTACACTCAATAGATGAAAACCTACGTTTACTTCTTGGTTGTAAACGTTCTAAAACTAGATGAAAGTACATCGACTTAAAGACTTATGCACGATCTTTAAGTAAAGTTGCCTACATTTTCGTATAAAATTATAGAAAATCACTTAATAATTAATATTAAAGCAGGCGTAGAGATAAACTATGCGGGAATTTATGTGTGTTCATAAACAACTTTGCAACTCACGTCCATCACATAGTAATATCGCTGAAAACGAATGATTTAATAATTGAAAACCACGCTTTAAACTTATTATAACCTTTAAGAACAATTCCAGCTTTGATGCTATATTGAAATATAGTAAACTCACAGTATTTACACTATAATTATATGAACTAGTAAAAACCTACAGGTTGTTGAATAAGAAATCATTTCAAGTTAGAAATCAGTCAAAATTATGCATAAATACTCAATTAACTGCAAACACAGTAGGAAATATAAAATGTAGTTAAGTAGGAGCGGCAAATACTCGAATGCAGGAACTGCACGTACTAGAGAATATATATATATATATATATATATATATATATATATTCTAAAACATGCAGTTAGTGGTGGCACTGTTTCTTTAAAGCAAAGTCTACTTTATGAAAGGATTAGATTTTAAAGTCATTTTAATTTAAAATGCAAAGAGGGAGCAATCCGGTTTTTAGGGTACAAAAGTTATCTGTATTTTACATGTAACTATCTTGGTAGATTGAAAAGGATGACTTGGGATATCCTATATTTAGAGGTGAGGTTGAATAAGCATTGAAGAGTCTGAAAAATGGTAAAACATCGGGTATAGATAAGGTGCAAGCAGAAACTCTAAAAGCCGCTGAACAAGCAGTAACGGAACGTCTCTTCCAACTTGTAAGTTATATGTATGAGACAATCGAGATACCGAAAGATTTCAAACGGAACATCATAGTCACTATACCTAAAAAAGAGGCGCGGATAGACGTGAAAATTTTCGAACAATAAGTTTGACAGCAAACGTGTCAAAAATACTAACTAGAATTGTACAAAGACGAATGAAAAACGAGCTGAAGAAATATTAGGAGAAGATCAATTTGGCTTTAGGCGAAACAGGGGAACATGTGAGGATATTTTATCTCTGAGGGTGATAATGCAGAAAACAATAGAAGAAAGGGAAAGCGTGTATATAGGGTTTGTAGATCTGAAAAAGCATTCGACAATGTAAATGGAAAAATTTGTTTGAAATGCCTAAAAAGGTTGGAATGAGTTTTAGGGATAGACGAATAATACATAGCTTATACAAAGAGCAAACAGCGGTAATAGAATTAGAGCAGGAACGTAGAGAAGTAAATATTAGGAAAGAGGTGAAACAGTGATGTGCCCTATCCCCATTAATTTTTAACTTGTACATCGAAAAGGCAATGAATACTGTCAAATGCAGGCAGACATTTGGAATTATTATATAGGGACAAAAAAGCAAGGAAGAGTTGGAAGCTGTTCTTAATGAAATAGATATAGTTGCAACAGAAAGATACTGTATGAAAAGTAACAAAAATAAAACTAAAGTACTAGTATGCAAGGGAGGGCAAAATAAATCAAAAACAAGGATACAAATAGGTAACGAGAACGTACAAAAGGTTAAGGATTTTTGCTACCTAGGAAGTGAAGTAACTCAAAATGGGAAGAACGCAAATGATATAGAACAAAGATTAGCACAAGGTCGATGCTATATTTAACAAGAAAAAGCAACTACTGTGTTCAAAGACAACAAATATAGAAACAAGAAAGAGATTGTTTAAAACATATATGTGGATCACAGCACTGAACAGCTGTGAAACTTGGACAGTAGGAGAAGCGAACAGGAAAAAGATAAAATCCTTTGAAATATGGTGCTACAGATGTATGATGAAGATATCATGGACAGATAAAGTGAAGGACAAATAGTGTGTTAGAAATGGTAGGGGAAGAAAGAAATATGTAGAAAACAGTAAAAAATAGGAGAGATAGGATGATACGTCTCATACTAAGGCATGCGGGAATAGTAAATATTAGAAGCAGAGATAGGAAAAAAAAGCGGTAGAGGTAGACCTAGGTTAGACTGTTGTACACAGATAGCGAAACATGTAGGCTATGGGATTTCCAGGGAAATGTGTAGTTTATTCAAGAATAGAAATCAATGGAGGTACGCGTCCAACCAGGGAGAACTGAATGACGAAAAAAATAATTTTACTTAAACCTGATAATTATTATAAACAATGACGGTACGTCTCTAACCAGTTCCAGGACTTAAGACCTAATGATGATGAATCATCTTGGTAAATGTGTTCAGATCATGGTACATTTTTTGAAGGTGTTCCGTCTATGGTTTTGAACGTCTTCTTCTGGGTTGAATAAGTCATTAAAATTATCATATTATTTTTAATGGCTTTTTTAAAGGCTATTTCCTTCCTTATCTGGAATGAAAAGCAAGTGGTTTAATGAACCCACTTAGAGATGTAAATCTAAGGATATTAATTGTATTATAATAAATCTGGCGTTATAGGTTCAGGATTTTAATAGTTGAAGCATTTCAAAACTTGATTTAACGGTTAATTTGAGTTATAGGTAGATTAACAAATTTTTAGTACAATACGATGCTTTTTTCACGAGGAATGCTTGTAAGTATTTAAAATAGGTTTCACTGAATTTTCAATTAAAGTTATGTACTTTAGGCAACCTTTTCTTTGTCATTTTTATAAGTACTGTTTGCTTGGTATCTGTTGGTTTGGATTTTAATGGTAGTTCTGAAATACTGGTCGTTGAGGTGTGGTACATTACATGTGATTTTCCAATGCTCCACCCGAAGGTACTACATTGGCCAGGAAGCGAGTTTTTTTTTACCTGGAAAATTTGGAATTTTGCCGAACCCTTGCTGTTCCAAGCAAGGTAGGGATCTTTAACGTGCGCGACAACACTCACACACGGGACCTCCATTTTACCTGTCATCCGAACGAGGGTGTATTTTTGTGAAAAATGCTCGCCTAACATTTTTCAAGCGGACCGTGTCGGGATTTGAAGCCGGGACCTTGGGCGTAGTAGTCACACACATACCACTACGCCACGGAGCCGCCTAGAGGTGTGGTACAGCAGTCTTCGTAGATAAATTTATGAGATTAGATTTAGTATTATTTATTTTTACGAGTAGCAGTATTTGACTCTCCTTGAAGATAGGATTAGCAACCCTAGTAACTAGTTCCTTGTATTCTTGTGTGAGCAACATTACCTTAGCTGAAGTTTGCTTTAAAGTCTTGGCAACAGCAATTAATCGCCTGTTTTCACCAGCCATTAATGCTGCTGGGTTAATAAATAATACGAAGGAAAAGCGAATTAAGAAAATGTTTAAGTTTCAGATTCGGTAACATGTTTTATCGCCAACCGTTAATATAGCCAAGGATTGCCATAGCGATTTTCGGAAGTAAACAAACACTCTATTTTACTGTAAAAGTACACATTTTTCCTGCTGCAAGCAAATATTGACCAACATGGCAATGACTATGACATTAAACAGAAATTTTCTGTCGCTGTCACGGCTTCTACAGTAAAAGTTTTGTGGTTTATTATTTATAAAAATGGAAGAATAATGGAAGAAGACATTCAATGCACGCCGCTTAAAATTAGGAAGAAGTGGTTAAAAATGTCTTTCGAAATTCTACCACAAGAATCAGTAGAACAATACATTCGTCAGTGTAACATATTCCTAAAGTGGTGCAACAAACATGGAATTAATTATACAGTGAAAACGTTTTAGTGGCGTAATCTTTCGTATTGTCTTTCATCGCTGTGGTCATATTATTCCATGGTGAAACCAATCCTTTCAGCAAAAAATGATGTTGACTTTAGTAAATATAAAAACTAAGCTTTTTAAAGCAAAAGGGAAGATATCATATTCCGAAAAAGTAACAAACTCTTACACAAGGAGAAATTCTTCACGTTTTACTAAATGCACCCGATGAAATCTACTTGATGGCGAAGGTAATTTATGCAAACTTTTCAAAACGAGTTTGGTACTAATGCAGTAATATTTTAGATTTGTATAGTGTTTGGCGTTGCTGGGGCTTTACGTGATGAATAACCTTTGAATTTGAAAGTAAGTGACATAGTACAAATAAACAATTCTGGTTGTTCATATAAATAAAATAAAGACCAACTGAAATCGATTATTAGTGATCACTTCCGCGTTTGAAACTAAAGTAAATTCCATAAAATTAACAAATATTTAGCTCTGTGTCCTAAACAGACGTCCCACGACCGATTTTTCCCAATTTATATAAATGGCAAATGAACAACTCCGCTAATTGGAATCCGTGTTTTTGGAACTGTATACTGTACCAAAGAAAATTGTCAACTATTTGCATTTGCCAGAACCATCACCTTATACGGGACAGTGTTTTCGTTGAACATCCGTCACTCTCTTTGCCAACGCAGGTGGCAGTTAAGAAAAGCTAATACGCCACGGATGACAGAAAAGCGACACGATTGCAGAGTCTTATGTTGAGGAATCCGTGCTCAAGGAAACGAAAATCATAAAGACAATTTTAGGCGAAGGTCATACGGAACAACATAGTTATTACCAATGATAAATCTACTAACAGTTTAGAAATTGTTAACAAACATTTTGAATTCAGACTCTTTCGTCTTCAGGAATTAGTTCTTATAATGTCAGGGTGTACGTTCACGTTTAATATAACAAAAATAAGTAGATATGTTTTGTATTCGCTGTAAATCTTATATTTGTTTACTTTGCGATAATAAAACGTTACAAATTATATCTCCATATTTTAAATAATAAATTTTTACTCTTTGTTTGTTTGCACCACGTCAGTAAAGTGTCCTTATCAAACTTGCCTGTTACTTACCTTGCTTGCTTCACTCGGACGGCTCATAATCTCAAACTAGATTGATAAATAATCATTTTACTGACTTTGTACATAAATAATTATTATTGAATTTATATGTAAACCACATGCTTGCATATGGCCCCTTGCATAATTTTGTTCTGGTACTTAAAATTTTCATTTTAATTATTTGAAATTAAATTCTGTTATTAAACGCATTGGGCCAACATTGACTAGTTTTATATATATCTTTAGTACTTTATTCTACAGGTGTATTAGGGCTCAAAGAATTCGTTAGAGAAGAGTCGAGCCGGGTGACATTAAAGTAAAGCGTTTATTTTATTGGGTTACTTGTCAGAAATAGGAAAGTGCTTGTTGCTCTATCATGATATTGCTAGGTACCCCGTAGTGTTCTGACTGGGAATGATTACCTACACAGCATATTTATTTAATCAACGTAGCATCACTAGAAGACGCTGTTTTAAAAATGAATACATTTTTCAGTTTCAGTTTAAAACTTTAAATGGAGTTTCGTTTTTATCAATTTTAATGTTTTAATAGCGATATATGTAACAATCGGGTTCTTAGAACGATAGCAAGTTAAACTTTAGAAACTTGCAATTTAAACAAGTTTTCGTTATGCACATCGTTTCTGACTATATCCGGTTTTTATATTCGTTGTATCCCCAATCAGTTCTAAAAAAATCCCCGTCAAACTGCATATATTCCAGGTCCACCACCACACCTTTGCAAATACGTTTTAGCACGTTGGGCGAACTGCATTATCTTGAATTCGACTTGAAAACTGCAGAGCAGCCAGTTTTTGTAATCCAGTTTCACTGCATTACTTATGTTGAAGTTGTTGCAAGTATCGTGGTAGCATACGATTTGAATAATTGGCATGCCCCTACATTTGACTTTCCAATGCTCCACGCTAAGGTACCACATGGACGAGATCTATTAATCAGGAAATTTTGAATTTTGCCAAACCTTTGCTATTCCAAGCAAGGTAGGAATCTTTAACGTGCGTGACAACATTCGCACATGGTACCAACATTTACCTATCCGAACGAGGGAATATTTTTGTAAAAAATGATCGCCTAACACCTTTCAAGCGTTCATGTCAAGAATCGAACCAGCGACCTTGAAATCAGCCATCACACACAAACTTACCTGATCCACGGAGCCACCCACTGGTCTCATGCTCTACATTTGGCTTTCCAATGCTCCGCCCGAAGGTACTACATTGGCTAGATACCGAAGTTTTTTTTACCTGAAAATTTTGAATTTTAGCGAACCCTTGCTATTTAAAGCACGGTAGGGATCTTTAATGTGCGTAACAATACCTACACACGGAACCTACATTTTACCTCTTATTCGAACGAGGACGTATTTTCGGGATCTTGTGATCAGTAGCGGTATCCAAGCCTGTCTGATACACAGAAACGTCCACTGATCTCATGCTGCCGAACAGATCGAACTTCAGTTCCATATTGTGATAATACAAATAAGCGGACACCTCGTTAGAATATATGTAGTCTTGTCTACCAGTTTATGTACATCTCTTTGTGGAACTCTCACTTCTGATGTAATGTCATAATCATTAAAGTTCATTATTACTTTGTTGCCTTCGTGCTGTAAAAATGCGTCCGTACAATCTGCTTGTATTCGTAAATTAACTCAGCGATCGAACGCTTAGTATAGTAACAGTCCTCGGTTAAACATTTGCGGGTTCCGGGGGCAGGGAAAATTTACAAGTTCGGACCGACGTTTTGATTTGCCGTAGAATGCTGTTTTGTAACTGGAGCACTACAGCATGCAATATCTGTCGTAAAATTCATACAAATAAAACAATCTGTTCAATCGGGAATCGAAAATCTTTAGTGAATTTTCGTGCAACATACTTGACCATGTCGTAAATAGATAACAAACCTATTTACCGCCTCTTCGAATTTTGCGAACAAATTGCTTGCACGCACTATTCAGTTTTAAAATATTAATTACAGTATTTACATTGTTGTTTGCATTCGATGTCGAAGAAGGTTGATAGGGATTATTTGTTAAATCGAAAGGAATTCCTGTGGTAACAGTTACAAATGTTTCGCTTAGATACAATTCACAAGCTTTTTTCAAAGTGTCGTAGTATCCAGAAATAATCGAAGAGATTCAATGCAGCACCGTAGAACTCAATTACGTTTTCCATATTTTCGCAGTGTGCACATTCATCATTACATTCTCTCAGCTTGCTATTTAAAATACAGCAAAACCTCTTCAAAATGACAGCGTATTGTTTAGACATTTTGCTTTTTTTACTTGTGCTTTAAACGTGCTATACTCTACCACAACTAGAATTATATCAGGGAAGTAACCTGTCAATGCAGGTGTGGCTTACGCGTTCTGAACTGTTCCCGTTCTTTTCAAATTTTTAAAATCCTGCAATCTTATTGGTCTACCATAGAACGATGGACGATCCGAATCGTGGCGCGTCTATTGATTCCCGCAGCTTTAAATAAAAGTAAATATATCGAACCGCTCGAAGTTTAAAATTAATAATGTGCAAGACGCGTCAAAAGAAATATTGTCATGTATTTAGACAAAGATGGCGTTGATAACGTAGCAACAAAGAGGCATGTATTAAATATAAAGTTTGACAGAAAAACATACCCGTCAAAATCATGTTACGGTATTTCTGGCAGACAAGAAAGAAAAAGTAAAATAAGTAAAGAAGTTAGCCCGTACCGAGTACCGCAACCAAAAAAGGAGGAAAGGATTCCAAATAAGTAATGCCGTGCTAACTAAAACGTCGTAGAGTGGGCTGGGCCAGAAAGAAAGAAACGGATGCCTCTTTAAAGGGATTTTATTTACAAAGCCTCTAATTAAAAAAACATGTTATAACAAGAAAGGAAAACCAACCCGCCACGCAAACAATATTTTTTACAAAATATCCCGAAGGATTTACACAGTACCAAAAGTCGAAACAAAAATAATTAATACATTCCTGGCTTAACTTACACTAATTTTTACCCTGAATCATGACGCTTGTATAAAACAGCAATTAAAAAGAAATTATATAGTGATTTGTTTTCTCTACCTTTAATCCTACTATTTACATAAAACAGCAATTAAAATAGTCATACAAATCCTCTACTTACGTATTGTCCACAAGTAACTCTTGATATATAAATATAAAAACAGCAAATAACAGCAGTAAAAGAAAAACACCTACACACGAAGTGCATTTCGCTGCAGATGTGACAAAAAATTTTAGGAACCTCATACTTAAATAATAGTGTACTCTAATTTTTTTATATAGCAAATCTTTATGGGCATTCCATATGAAACTTAATCTCCAAGTAAATACCCAACTAGTAACAGTCATCGTCATAAGCACACTCCGAGGATTTGACCGACGTGTACTCTAAATTTTTATATAGCAAATCTTTCTGGGCATTCCATATGAAACTTAATCTCTAAATAAATACCCAACTAGTAACAGTCATCGTCATAAGCACACTCCGAGGATTTGAGCGACGTAAGTTCAATTTTCACACCGGAACATCCTTGGTTGTGTGATAAGTAAACTGAAAGCTTAGATAAATACCAAACTCAATTTTTTATAAGAGAAATCATTAAAGCGATGTAGAGAAAAAACAGCAATCTTAAAGCTTGGCATGGTGTTCCGGTTTTTGATTTGTCAAAGCGTGATCTTGGAGGTTCTGATAATTCACAGTTGCGGTAAAACAACTTTTCCTAGTCAACATAAAAAGCATCCAGGACAAAGATATGTGAAATTATACTCCATTACCATCCAGTTCAAATACTTCAATAAAGAAAATTAACCATAATCCGGAAATAGAAATATTGCATCGCAAAGGATAACCAAACATTAAACGTAAGACGCCACTTCATTTAAATAAATAATTTATGTTTTTGATTTGGTTTGTGTAGTTTATGTCGTTCTTTTAAGAGCACTTATTAAACTGTTTCTTAAAAAGAATTAACGAGATATCCATGGTACAACCAACTTACACAAGCAAAATAACCTGAATATCCTACATTAGAAAACACAGAACCAACAACTACCGATAACGGGGAACCCAATTGATAGTTTGTATTTAATTGCAATGTATGTTATTTTTTAAGAAACATTAATATATAGATAAAAAATGGGCAAATTAGAATTGAATCTTCTTGCTAATCACATACGTAAAAGACTCATTTTATATAAAACTTGTGGTGATACTTTTTAATAATTCGAACATATCATTTCAGAAAGCAAATGTTCCTTATAACCAAATACATTTTCAAAAATAGAGATAAACTATATACTAATAAAATTCTAAAGGGTGATAAATAAGTAATCATTTCAATTTAGCGAGAAGTCGGAAACGCTTGACAAATTCGCAAATGACCGTGAATATAGTAGGGACTATGACATTAAATTACATAAGAACGAAAATATTCGCGTGCAGGAACTGCACGTAACAATCATCTAGAGTATTTTACAACGAAGTTCTAGTATACACCGCATCATTAAAAAATATTGCTGTGCTGCAGTTCCCTTACGTGCATTCTGCCCAGCTGCAATTTTTTTCATATTTTTAAAATGCATGCGATCTTATTGGCATTCCGCACTTTCGACCATAACTGCCGCTTTTTTCGAATTTTCATAATCCTACGTTTCTATCGGTTGCCCCGCAATACAGTTTCTGCCGTGTGGCGTTGTATTTTATGCTTTGACGAGTAACCACCTCCATAAGACCACTAAAAATATATTTATCCCTTATTCAAATAATTCCAAGTAATTGGTGTTGTGTGGGGGTGCACTATCTTTGTAAATTTTTTGCTCTTGGCAATGGGTTGGGCCAAGGTTAAATTAGTCGTAGATTTGAACATTTAAGGAAATTTGAGTCAATCCAATGCTTTGCAGGCCGAGAAAAAATTTATATATGTACATATATATATATATATATATATATATATATATATATTGTCGTGGAAATTATAGGTTAAGAGTTATAAATAGGTCAAGATAATAAATTTGTTACGACTGTGTATATAGGAAATAGGAATAATTTATTTACGCGCCAAATTAATTAGTCGTGACATTGAAAACGGACGGATAATAGCATATTTTGTATTTATAAATGGGAATGTTAAATTTGCATAACGTGTAGAAGCTTTGAGGTATGTGAAACTCAAGAATACGCATAATTAGCTTTAATATTTTAAAAAAAGCTGTAAATCAAGCGCATCAGACAATAAACAGAGCTTTTGGGTATATAAAATCAATAAGGTAAACGCATATTTTCCATTTAACTAAACAAAACGTTCGTTAAATACAAATTCTAAGAAATTCTAAAACTTGGAAATAGGAGTTTAAACGGACTGTTGCTTCATAGAACACCAGACAAATAAATAAACAGGTTCAGGGAGCTGAAATAAAAGTTGGAATATAATTCTGTACAAGTGCATTTAACAGTCGATGCAAAAGCTACTAAAACAACAGATGGTTTGAAAGCAGAGTGCGACGGAATATTCATAGCGTAAAGCAGACAGACATCACATATAGCAGATGTGTGATAAAACATGCGTCTAAAGTACGCGACAGGTTTGGAGGTCAATCACAATATCGATTTGCTGTTGCTTGAGTGGGATTGTAAAAGAAACAACGAACATAGGTTAAACGAGGGAAGATAGCTAAAGGCTGGACCTAAGAATGAGGGAAAGGTGTATGATTGGTCGAATGCTAGAAATTTTCAAGAAGATTGCGACCGTTGAGCAGTTTTTGGAGTAGTGCGAGGATAGAATGAGAATTCTCGGTTTCACATGTCCGTTACGTGCAAAATTTTCAGAATTTACGGTAGGGAAGCTTTTTGTTTGAAACAGGTTACAGGAGGTTGGATTGACGATTATAAATACACAAGGAGACGAGGTAAAGCTCTCTGACTTCGTTTATCCGTTTGACGTGGCTTAGCTTGCATTGTAACTTCCAAGTTTAAAAGTGTATAAAACGGTGTTAGTACAGTACGTCGATAAGTAATTAAACGTGTAAATTGCACAAGTGGGTGCTCGTTAGTAGACGGTGCTGTTACTACATTCAACAAACTAACGGAAGGATGTTACTAGGGTAAACGAGATGAGAATGTTTGGAACGAGGATGCTTGAGGTTGGATAGTTACGGAAGGTGATTAAGCTTGGTCTAGACAATTATCGGGGTAGAAACATTGAAGACGGCTGCAGAGATTTATATAGCAAATAGAAATGGGTTTGATCTACGTATAACAGAGAAGTGTATGGAAGCCACGACCAGTTTTTTTTTGGACAACATCTTCAGAGGTGATGATGGAAAAAGCTTACTCCAGGTAACGAAATCAATTTCTATTGTTTCTGCTTGAACATTTTGTGCTGTTATTTTGTGCTTGAGTGATTTGACACATTGAGGGTGTATTTTATGTCGATAAAAACTCATTTAAAGGGTATATGTAAAGGACAAGTTGTATATTTTTACTTAAAAGAGTAAATAAATGACAAAATTTTTGATGTAAAGTGTAAACGGGTCACTAAGGTTGTTGTAAACAAAGATGAGATGTATATAAGCATTTAGAGTAACTGGGTTTATACTGAGCTCACCACAGACCAGAATAAAAGTTAATTTAGGGTTTCACGACGGGCCCATCTACTCGTATAAAATAAAACTGTTGAAATAAATTGAAATCATGAAATTTTTAAAGGATGTATAGATTGAGATTGTAATATTTTATGAAACTGTATATAGGAATGTGTAAATATTTATTTAGAATGGAAACTTTTAATTTGTATAAATAAAAGGTTGTATGTTTCGTTGCATCATTTGAGTGGTAATTTACTTGGCAGTATATGTGAGAAAGAGTGAACTTAGGATGGTAAGTATGTATCAAGAAGCTGATTGTAAAGCTAGCCGGGCTGTGCAGAAATAAGGAGGCGTTCCAGAGGTATTGAAAGATTTTTTAATTTTTTTTTATTTTCAGAAAAATATTTAGGGAACTTATGCAGGAGCACCTAACAGTGAAATCCACAGCAATTTTTATATTGGCACAAGCGTGGGATTCGAGGTAGATTCCGATATCTTTGGAGTAACCACAGCAACTTTTATGACGGCCCAACGCTGGGGCTCGATTTCTCCTGACTTCCACTGCAATAAATATATATATATATATATATATATATATATGTGTGTGTGTGTGTGTGTGTGTATATATATATATTGTGACATTATAATGCATTATATGCGTAAGGTGGGTTGCAACCATTCAGATGGAATTGCAAGGTGTGTTGCAAACAGTCAGGGGTCGGTGTATGATGTGGTGCGGTAGCGTGAGGCGTTCAGGAGGTGTGACAGTATTGTGGGTTGCCTAATCTAGGTTACATGGGTAAGGAGGATTGCACACATTCTGGTGGTGGTAGTGCTTAGGAGGCGGTGGGTGAGGTGATGGTTGGCAGCAGCAGGAGACTCGAGAGGCGGCGGAGGATGTATCCGAAAAGCAGCGGCGGCGGATCAGAAAGACGACGATAGCGATGGATCCGAAAGGTGACGATGGCGGCTGCGGTGGGGTGGATTCGAGAGGCGGAAGCGGACGAGGAGCCGCTGAGGAGCTGAGCCAAGAATAAGTGTCATGTTTTACTGATACAAATGTAATAAATAGTTAACTTGTGCATGAAAAAAGAAATAAATGAAATAAATAAAAGGGCAATGTGTTGTAATGTAAGGAAAGAAAATCGAAATGCTGAAATGTCCGGATGGTTTATAGTATTAGTAGTGAAAGTAGATAAGAGGTTAAAAATACAATTAAGTAAAATTATAGCAATGAATAACACCAAAGGAAAGGTTATGAAATGCAGTATACAGGAGTGTACTTGGAATGTGACAGTAAAGCTAATATCAAAGAAATTAAAGGAAATAACGGAATTGTATTCCCTAGAGAGTTCATTTTTCTAAGGATATTAAAAGTAAAATTGTTGTAAAAATAGAACCACTCGAGGAACAAAAGTGGATGAAGTAAAAAGAGTTTTGTTCAAGTCTAAGTAACGCTGTTGTGAGCTCATGTGATCACGATAAAATTCAGCTGTGAAACGTGAATATCAATCAAAGAAACATTAGAAGCTTTCAGGATGTGGTGTTATAGACGAATCATCAGGAGTAACAAGTTCGATAATATTAAATAAAAAAAGAGCCTTAAAGGTTGGTGAGGAGTCTCTTTTTAACGTCTTTTACTTTCACACGTATTTAAAGCGAAATAAAGTTCTCCCAGTTTCTGATTGAGTTTATTCTCACTGCTCCATTTAATAATAGACTTTTCTATTAAATATGTCTGACATAATCTTCTTATTTCGACATCCTTTTCGCATATTTACTATCAAGACAGTTTAACGCACTTATTTACAAAACATTATTTTTTCAATGGTAGTTTGATGTATTCAAAATGGATTCTTACTGTAACATTGTAGTTACCATAAATTTTAAAATTAAAAAATGCATTTCAGTATCTAAGAACCTTATATACAAGCAAAATAATAGAATGACTGCTTTAAGTTATGCAGTTAATATTAAGACTCTACAACGTGACAGTTTCAAATAAAATAAGCAGATGTATTACCGTTGGTAGCCATATTAATGACAATGGAAAATGGTGTTAAATTCCTACCGTCATAGAAGGAAGAATAGCAGTTTGGTCTGGCCCTCAACTCTAATGAGGAGCGGTGGGTAGATGAGGGGTCAAAGATGAACTTGTAAAAGATGGTAAAAACTAAAAGATTATTAAGCACCACTACAACATTTTAACCACTTCAAGTTGTAGTCGGGCTATAACTTACGTACTCGAGTATGAACTAGTCTCCATACGACGTTAATATAACGCTAGTGCTCGATTAGTATACTTGCAGGTTATACAAGAACGTCCATTTGATGCTTGAATTCAACTTATAGGTCACGTTGGTTTTGTGAGATCAAAAAACGTCGATTCCGTGGTCGTCAATCAACCAAATAGGTCGATGGCGTATTTTACTGGTTAAAACACGTACCATATTCACTTTATAAATAAAAGAATCAAAAAGTATATATCTTAGTAAACTAAATCAACTTGATGTTAGAATACGTACAGAACATTTACTGCTGTAAATGTTGGATTCACCGACAACTTTCTTTATGTGTTGTTTTTGTTTTGATTCTTTGTGTATCGTATTCCTGGGTGTGTGCGGTTGAGAATGGATCGACTGAATTTTTTAAAATACACAAAAAATATAATTACAGCAAATCTATTCTGTGGTATCATGGTGCTGTTGTGTATTGATTATTATTAAATGCTTTTGTTTTATGTGCACTTTTACTGTTATGAGTGCACCTGTTTCGATTAATTATAACTCTTCTATGATTGTGTTGTTTTTGTAGTTTTGTTATCTGTGTTTATGTTTGTGATTGTTGTATTTAGGTATGTGTTCTCTTATAATTATATATTTAAAATTTGATACTCCTATTGGTATTTTTATGTTCTATATATCCTATTTTATAGTTTCCTTCAAATTGTACGAGTTTCTGTTTAGTTTTGCATTATATTATGTAATTGCTGCGTGCTTGGTTCGTCTTTCTACAACAACAACAACAACAACAATACCAATCACGGTATTCCCTTTCAGAGTAACCAAACCTAGCACCTCTTTCTGGAAAGATATGCACAGTTTAGCACTAGACTACTACAATAATTCTACTCCCAGCACTATTCAGAATCTTTCTCCAAATACCTCGATCCTTACACACCTCCTTTGCCTCTGCAACATTCATACATTGCTTTTGGCATGCTGTTTTGTGCCTCAGACTTCTCACCTGTTGTTCTTTCAGAACTTCCTCTACTTACAACCAACTATCTTTTACGCGGTCTGCCCGTTACCCTTCCAGTCATCTTACTTGCATATATGGGTTTGGAAAGTTTATACTCGTTCATTATTTCCACATGTCCATACCATATAAGCGTGCTTGCTTGCTTAACTCCTTAAGGATCACTTGCACCCCACACTCTGCTCTGACCCATTCATTTGACACCTGGTCTCTCAATGTTCTTAGGAACCTCATTCCTGCAGCATTTATACGACTAACATGCTCTTCTGCCAGACCCAAGTCTCACCCACATACAAAACGGTTGGCATAAACACACCGTTGTAAATGGCCAGCCTTGCATTTATACTCAATGCTTCATTTCTGTTTACTGCTCACATACTTTCAGACACTTTTTTTCAGCATTTGCACTTCTTTCTATTTCACCATCCAGCTTTCCATTATTCAAAAACTTTCTACCAAGGTACACGACGTCATTCACTTTCTCTATTATGTCATTGTTCATTCTAAATACAAAGTCACCAATTCTGCCACCATTGTCAAAAATTATTATTTTTCTTTCACTTGGATGCATTCACTTTCAATTACATATTTTCACATGCTTCCGACAGCCTGTCGAGCATTCGTTGCGAATCTTGTGACGATTCAGCCAACAATTGTTGGCTGATTGGTCTTTCTTTTTCAGAATTTTGTGTCCCTGGGTCTTGTTTTTTAACTGTCTGTTTTTGCCTTGTGTGTTCGTTCTTCTCTGTTTGGTTGCGCGCTTTATGTATTTGTTGTACCAATTTAGGTAACTGAGTACTGGTGGAGATATTCTATATGCTTTTGATTATTGCTCGTATCTGGTCTGAAAGTTTTTGTTGTAATATTTTTGGTATCCATTCGTAAATATTTTGTGTAGTACTGATTTGTATAAACTTGCATGGCAATTTTTATTTGATATTAGCAGATAATGAGGCGTCGGTAAGTTTGGTTTGACAATCTCATTCTATACCTTTGCGTTCCTTTTAAAGTGGTTGCGAGTAGCATGTTCTGAAAAACACTTATATTTATCTATTTACCTTTCCGTTTGCTGTGGTCAAGTGTAAAGTTTACACGGCATTCCTGGCCTTGAGTAGAGCGATTATTGAGGTTTTCGATCCCTTATTATCCGTTAGGTTCAGACGAGTACCGCAATGGCTTTACTGTTCATTATATGTAAGAAGCGCCACACCGTCCGGTCTCAGTAATACGTTGGAGGTCTCGTTGGCTTTTGTTTTCTTACATATCGTTACAACATACCATACCTTCCTGTACTATACCATAAACACACTTATTAGCTTTGTTCTTGACAAAACTTAACTAATCTTTCTCTTCTATCATTTCGTCTACCATACGCAAATTTTCCTACCATTTTTCCCTCACTACTTTCTCCAGTGACGCATTAAAATCGCCCATAACTATTAAATTCTCATCTACCTTTATTTTTCTCACTATACTATTTATATCCTCGTATACCTTTTCTACTTCCTCATCCTCGTACTGATTTGTTGGCATGTAAACGTGTACTGAAACAGTGTCTGTGGGTTTCGTACTCAACCTAACCATAATTATTTTATCACTAATTTGTAAGTACTCTTTAACTTTACGTCCTAATCTATTACCTAACACTATTCCTACTTCTGCCTGTCTATTAGCTGAAGAAGTTGTAATTATTCTATAATTATCTTTCCAAAAATCATCACTATCTGGCCATCTCACCTCACTAATACCTAAAATGTTCAGCTTTCCATTTCTCATTTCGATTAATAAATTCGTTAACTTATCTACTCTAAGTAATGATCTTGTAACGATTTTTTCTCTCTCTCTTATTGGCTCCGCAAGCCTCACGCATGGGCGCTAGTGAAACGCTTTTCTATACTTCTGGCCGACAATACTTTATAATCACCATGCTCCAAGTTAGGTGTCTGCAAAACAAAGTCTTCCGACGTAACTAGGGGTCTATTCCTTGGGTAGAGCTATGAGCAATGGGGGGGTAAGTCGAAATCTGTGGGGGGTCACACTCAAACTAAAACAAACAGGCGCCACCAAGTCCAGATTGATTCATGTAAATGGCATAGCTAATTTCTAAGGGCGGACGTGGAGACCCAAAGAAAAAAAAGATCGCCTTCACTGACAAAAACCTGTCTTAACAGAATAAGACGCTGTTCCTGTAAGGAAAAATAATAATTAAGTCACATAAAAATGGGAACACTATTTGTGTCTCTCAAATATATCTAAAAATGCAAAAGAATGTTTCCTACATAAGGGTACCATAAAATTGAACTCTTATTGCTTTTTGTTTATCAGGTCTGATCAAACTAGATCAGAATAAAAGACTTTAAGCGTGGATTATAAATTTACTAGAAAGAATTTTTCTTTTCTGTAAATAAAATTTAATGCAATAAAATAAAATGAATACTTGAATTACTTGAAGAATTATTGTAAAGTTCATCAACTTGATTCTTACTCAAATATATTACAACCCAGTGTGACTGGTTATACTAAGGTTTTCTAACCCAATCAGATCTGTGTAGGTCATTTACAAATTAATATACAAAACTTTCTTTTTAAGTTAACAGTATTAAAATCGATTTGAAGTCAAAATATTCACAAAGATATTCTCTAATTTTATCAAAGGTGGTAGTAATGTAATACTAAACATCTGCATGCAATTGTGCAATTGTTGACGGCATTTTTCAAACAAACAAGTGACGTAGCCGCAGCTGTTAATTTATGCTGAAGCCACGTGTAGTCACATATCTACGAAACTAAGTGAAATTTAAATTTGATACTGGAGAAAACCAGCTTAGCTACAGATAAACTGAATAACAAATTTGTGCTTCTATAAAACAAAACGAAATAACGTGCTTTTAGAAGGAAGCACTGAGGAAATCTTAAAGCTATTACGAACCAAACCCCGGGTTGCTGTCCTTGGCTAGATTGGGAACTGCATCGCCGTGCGGAGTCTGCAGCTAATTATTCCTGCTTTCCATGCTTTAAATACAGGTGTTGAAGCGAAGTGGGTTTCTTACATTGATTCAAAGTTGCATAAATTTTGTAACGTAATCTTCCATGGTCTAAGCTTAGTTATAAATATAATTTTCGTTGCGTAGTTTGTAAGTCGTAGTTTGTAAGTCGTAGTTTGTAAGTCGTAGTTGCGCTAAACAAATTTTTAAATTAGATACTATGATAACGAATATACAATACCAACCGTTACTCAGGAAGTGTGTTACACAATTAATGCGACCCGGAGGTCACTCGCCATTCTCTTCGAATGCATGCTGTCGCTGCTTTTACCTATCGACGAGTGCCCCTGCCGCGTTCTTGCATGGTGGGAGGGTCCCGAGGGGGGTTGTCAATCCTCTCACGCGCGTGCCTGTGGCTGTGGAATACACCGACCTCCGAAACAAATAGACTAACGACTCTAGATACTGTATTAATGCAAAATTTGATTGTTACACGTATTATTACTTTAGTTAATAAAGGTGTTTTAACATTCGTTGTACCTTTAATGCAGAGATTTTTAATGCGAAAATAAAATTGTTACACTACCCTTTCCTAAAAGAAAAAGTTTTTTTCCTTTAAGGAACAACTTCAAATATAACAAATACAAAAAATTTTTTATTATAATAATACTAGCCTTTTCTACCTTCCTAATTAACTATGCAATTTTTATGAATTTATTCAAATGGGAAGACAAATATTTACAAATGCGAGTGTGTTGGTAACTACGTGTACCTGACGTCCATCGGGAGACAAAATCGGGAGTCACAATCGGTATTAATCAAAATTGGGAGGGGTCAAATTAGAAAGTCAAACACTCCACGGGACAAAAAATTCAAATTCACGATAATTCTTTAACTTGAGGTTCTTACTTCTAACAAGGCTAATATTTACTACCTGTAACCAAACATTTTACAATTTATTTCAAATTCCACAAAAACTTCACTTCCTGGAGCTCAATTAGCTCTCTCTAAAAAAGGAATGCTTCCTCATCAAAACAGCATAACTATTCAAAGTATTATCACTATAAGGTGACAATCAAAAGAAGACCCTACTAATAGGTCTAAATTTAAACACTATCATCACAAAGTGATAATCAAAACAAAAGTGACCTAACCAAAGGTTACTTATCAAACCCAAATACAAAATATTATCACTTTATTGCAAAGAGATAATCAAAGGAAGGTAACCTAACCATAAGGTTACTTAACAAATTCAAATACAAAATATTATCACTTTATTACAAAGAGATAATCAAAACGAAGGTAACCTAACCATAAGGTTACTTAACAAATTCAAATACAAAATATTATCACTTTATTACAAAGAGATAATCAAAACAAAGGTAACCTAACCATAAGGTTACTTAACAAATTCAAATACAAAATCGTACCAGTTAGGGCTGTAATATCCTACACCCTACTGATTATCCTATCACTAAGTTCCAACAAACAACAGATCTCATTAGTGATGGACCAAATGGTGAGACTCACCAAGCCAACCTTGACCTTATCAAACCAAAGAATTTCGAACGGTCAAAAAAAACAAGGCAAAGAATAACCTAATATTCTCTCTACCTAGATAAGTAGAAATCAGGACTAACAATTAAATAGCCCACTTACTTCTACATTGTAAAGATATCTGTTAAAGACATCTTCTAAACACATCTCCGAATAACGCGCGAGCAAAACGACCAGCGTGCACACCAAGGCACACCTCAAACTTACAAAATCTACAAACTCTGTAACCACTTATTTCACTTCTCAAACAAAATACTCAAAATTAATGAACCGACACTAAATCAAAAATCGGAACAAAACAAAGCAAACCACTACTGCATTACTTAACATCAAAGAGATGACCGGACCGGAACTAATCGTCAGGATCATCATTTTCATTTGGATACGACGCTTCAACTGGTTTCAAGTCCTTTACGTGCCATTTCCCTGCTCTTGTTCCATCTTCGTTCTTTAACTCATACACTAAATTGGAATGTTTTTTTTCGAACTTTACTCATAATGATCTTTGGAGCTAACTTAGCGGAAAACTTATCACTAGCACTCGAGAGGACCTTATTAGCTCTCCAAACACTTTCTCCGACTTGGAACGAAATGTCTCTTCTCCTAAGATTGTAGCGTTTACTCGAACGTTGATAAGCTACATGCAAATTTTCACGGACATTCCCAAAAATATCAAATAAAAGTTGACGATCCAAAACATAAGAAGGTCTACTACTGGAGACGACATCAACATCCTCACCAGGTTTAAAATCATCATTATAAGCTTTTCCACTTAAGGGTACCTGACGACCAAAGACTAAAAAATTTGGAGAATAGTTGGTGGACTCATGTTTTGCTGAGTTGATTGCGTATTGAATCTTTGATATCTCACTATCCCACGTATCATGTCCTTCTACGTATGAACGGATTGCTGTACCAACTGTCTTATTGACTTTATACCAAATCTTTTGAATTTAGTACCTTGCACACAAAGCTTTAAAAATACGTCCAATTAATTGTGGACCATTATCACAAATAACAAACTGTGGCACTCCGCAGACAAGAAATACCCCTTCCTCCAAAAATTTCTCAATCAAATGTGCCGTGGCACTTCGCAAAGGTTGCAAAATCGAATATTTCGAAAACCAATCGCCAACAACTAAAAGTCATTTACCTGCTTATGAGTCATCAATAAAAAAACTAATCACGACGATAGCTAACAAAAAAAATCAGTGTTCAGGTACACTCTCATCCTACTACCAACCGAACTGTCGAAACAACTACAATGCTTCACAACGCCTAAATATGCTAGAGTGACAAACCCTCTACGAGTCTCACCTAGACTAACAATACCAAAAATTTACATCAAATCAAAAAAAAGATGCAAAAAAAATCTAGAGCGCCTAACTCACCTCGAGTCTCGTCTAGACCTATGTAATGCCGAGCGACCAACTCTTCCTGAGTCTCGTCTGGACTGACATACTGCTGAGCGACCAACCACGACGACAAGTTCCGCCTAGACTAAATTGCGTTGCAATGCCGATCTAAACAAAATCTGCTAACAAAATCAAAAACGTGCTTATGCACAAGAGCAATTCTCAAATGACATAACGACAGCTCACTCCCATGTACCTTCAAGAATAAAATCTCTAGCCTTATAATCAAATTTGGACAAAAATGTTCTTTATTGACTCAAGCAAATCAAACAACAGGCTTATCTATTTCTTTAGCTAACAATCTACCTAAAATTTTCTTTCTCCAAAACTGGTTTCTCACTCACTACTCCCGTTCTTCTTTAAGCAGACAAACTATTTGGAATTTTTCCGACATGATTACTCAAGCCTAATGGAATCAAACCGATAAATCTAACTGATCTAAACCTTACAAAAGTGATCAAAACAAATTCGTACTACTAGAGGTAAAAATCAAAAGGTGTTTTTGGTAAAATAATTTTTGCCAAAACAATATCAAAAAAAATTATATGGGGTCAAAATAGAACGAAAGTCAAAAATAAATTTGACCAAGTTAATCAATTGACTGTATGAGGGTTAATGTTACAACCAATCTTTTATCAAAAGCAAACAAACAAATCTAAATGTCAAATCGACTTTAAGCAAACAAATTTCGACGCAAAATAATTTTTGGACAAATGGATTTCAAAGCAAAATAAATTTTGAGCTAACACATTTCGAAGCAAATTTAATTTTGAATAACAAATTTCGAGGTAAATCAAATTATGAACAAACAAATTTCGAGGTAAATCAAATTATGAACAAATAAATTTCGAGGTAAATCAAATTATGAACAAACAAATTTCGAGGTAAATCAAATTATGAACAAACAAATTTCGAGGTAAATCAAATCATGAACAAACAAATTTCGAGGTAAATCAAATTATGAACAAACAAATTTCGAGGCCCCAAACGTTGCCGGCGCCAGTGTAACGATTTTTTCTCTCTCTCTTATTGGCTCCGCAAGCCTCACGCATGGGCGCTAGTGAAACGCTTTTCTATACTTCTAGCCGACAATACTTTATAATCACCATGCTCCAAGTTAGGTGTCTGCAAAACAAAGTCTTCCGACGTAACTAGGGTCTATTCCTTGGGTAGAGCTATGAGCAATGGGGGGTAAGTCGAAATCTGTGGGGGTCACACTCAAACTAAAACAAACAGGCGCCACCAAGTCCAGATTGATTCATGTAAATGGCATAGCTAATTTCTAAGGGCGGACGTGGAGACCCAAAGAAAAAAGATCGCCTTCGCTGACAAAAACCTGTCTTAACAGAATAAGACGCTGTTCCTGTAAGGAAAAATAATAATTAAGTCACATAAAAATGGGAACACTATTTGTGTCCCCTCAAATATATCTAAAATGCAAAAGAATGTTTCCTACATAAGGGTACCATAAAATTGAACTCTTATTGCTTTTTGTTTATCAGGTCTGATCAAACTAGATCAGAATAAAAGACTTTAAGCGTGGATTATAAATTTACTAGAAAGAATTTTTCTTTTCTGTAAATAAAATTTAATGCAATAAAATAAAATGAATACTTGAATTACTTGAAGAATTATTGTAAAGTTTATCAACTTGATTCTTACTCAAATATATTACAACCCAGTGTGACTGGTTATACTAAGGTTTTCTAACCCAATCAGATCTGTGTAGGTCATTTACAAATTAATATACAAAACTTTCTTTTTAAGTTAACAGTATTAAAATCGATTTGAAGTCAAAATATTCACAAAGATATTCTCTAATTTTATCAAAGGTGGTAGTAATGTAATACTAAACATCTGCATGCAATTGTGCAAGTGTTGACGGCATTTTTCAAACAAACAAGTGACGTAGCCGCAGCTGTTAATTTATGCTGAAGCCACGTGTAGTCACATATCTACGAAACTAAGTGAAATTTAAATTTGATACTGGAGAAAACCAGCTTAGCTACAGATAAACTGAATAACAAATTTGTGCTTCTATAAAACAAAACGAAATAACGTGCTTTTAGAAGGAAGCACTGAGGAAATCTTAAAGCTATTACGAACCAAACCCCGGGTTGCTGTCCTTGGCTAGATTGGGAACTGCATCGCCGTGCGGAGTCTGCAGCTAATTATTCCTGCTTTCCATGCTTTAAATACAGGTGTTGAAGCGAAGTGGGTTTCTTACATTGATTTAAAGTTGCATAAATTTTGTAGCGTAATCTTCCATGGTCTAAGCTTAGTTATAAATATAATTTTCGTTGCGTAGTTTGTAAGTCGTAGTTTGTAAGTCGCAGTTGCGCTAAACAAATTTTTAAATTAGATACTATGATAACGAATATACAATACCAACCGTTACTCAGGAAGTGTGTTACACAATTAATGCGACCCGGAGGTCACTCGCCATTCTCTTCGAATGCATGCTGTCGCTGCTTTTACCTATCGACGAGTGCCCCTGCCGCGTTCTTGCATGGTGGGAGGGTCCCGAGGGGGGTTGTCAATCCTCTCACGCGCGTGCCTGTGGCTGTGGAATACACCGACCTCCGAAACAAATAGACTAACGACTCTAGATACTGTATTAATGCAAAAATTTGATTGTTACACGTATTATTACTTTAGTTAATAAAGGTGTTTTAACATTCGTTGTACCTTTAATGCAGAGATTTTTAATGCGAAAATAAAATTGTTACAATCTTACATTCCAAGTCCCTATCACTAAATCGAACCGTTGTTTTAAATTCTTACGATGATGAGCTCCAAGTATCCCCTCCCGGAGATCCGAATGAGGGGGTACTTTACTTCCGGAATTTTACTTGTGAGTTCTCCATCATACATAGTTCGCGTTTTAGGTCACGCATATCTGGGAAATATTGTGGTAGGTTCCCATATCTTTCCACAACACAGTTTTTAAAGATTTTAGCAAAAAGCCGTATCTGGCACAGCCAACCCCCAACAACCTTGTAAATTATTGAGGATCGCCCGAGACCAAACGACTCTTCTCCAATATCTTTTAGCCAGCAAGACTGCTGCTCCTTGTTGCGCTTTTTAATCGCCTTTTACGATAAGCAGGCTTATTATAGTAGTATTTTTGTCCCGTACTGTGGGGTTTAGAAAACACTAATTTTAATAGGAAATAAAGGCTTCCTAACTGTTTCCTTAATTATGTACTTCCATTTTTTAGCTAAAAAAGGAACAAATTAGAACTTCGTGCACATTTAAATACCTACAAGGCACAGAATGATCGCTTTTAAAAAATCTGAGGCTAGTCAGTCGGGTGCATCTGGGATCGAAGTCGTCGAAACTTATTTCCTTACGCATCAGTGCAAACACGTTGGAGCTATTAGCAATTTTATACATTTACTACACACATAATTCCTTTGAACCTGCCCATATTTACATAACTCACTCTAAGCTTATGTTCTCGTACCTAAGCTTGAGAATACCGAACAATTCAACGTGTTAAAATTTTTTTCTTTAATTGTTAATATTATGCTTGTTAATCACAGTTACCACAAGATTAGTATCCGAACAATGTAAAATAAACAAGTGCGTGTCAAATTAACATATTCTTGATTCATACATTACATTGGTTTTTATATTTAAAGGAATCAAAAAGAATACAGATACTGGACAATCAATTTAAATATTCCTTAGTAAAGATATTCAGATTACGGTGTGTTGTACATCACGTGACATATTAAAAAAGTTAAAAATTATTGGACAGTATGCAGAATCACTTAAATTTTCAAATAACTATTAAAAATTTGTGGGATTTTAAGTAATTGTTGATTAATTAAATTCTAAAAGTTGGGGCAACTTGTTGTTCTGATGTCACACGATCGCAGATTGCAAATAAATGTACAACAATAAGAAATATAATAAGAAATAGAAGGACAGGAAACGTTCTAAGGCAATTAGGGAAGAGTGCGAGACATATTACAAGCAGAGATAGGAAAAAGAGAGGAAGGCAGACCTAGTGCGCACCTTTTCCGATCTCCCAGAGAAAAGGCAGTCGCCAGACACGGTGGAATAGAATAAGGTTTCCCCGCTAATTCGATTTGGCTGGGCCGTGGGTCACGGAGACCAAACTTGAAGCCAATAACTGGTGATAAGATAATTTTGGGCGCCAGAAGACTGCATGGAAACCCTAAAGCTCAAAATACTGAAAGTGACGTCTTTAATCACTCTCATACAAAAAATGACTAGCAACGACGACTCGTAGGTATTCAGGAAGCAATAATTATTAAAGCTCAAAATAACACTATGTATATTATACTCTTAATTTTTAACAGTTTCAGAACTCACTAACCGTCCTATCAATCCCTGTGTATATTATATATTATATATTGGATCAATAACCTTTTATACCAATCAATAATATTACTTCACGCAAGGTAAAATCTTGGAGAACATGTGTAAAAATTTACCTTTACCTTTGTTTTTGTAGGTAATAGTCTTTACAAAAAAAAAAATGCCATTCGCGACCTGCTTTTTGTGTACACAAAAACCAGTAAATTATATTAGAAGCAAACCCGATCTTGGAACAACTCTCCAATATAAAACTTTTACAAAAGGGATAGCTTTGACACTTTAAATAAATGTTATAGTGCAAAATCTTAGCTATAAATTTGATGTTATTTTCAGTTTCATAAATAAAATTAACGGACTTTACAAAACTGCAAAATTAAGTATTTGCATAACTTACTACCTCCAGATTACTATTTATAAAGGATATAAAAATACGAAATCCTTCCAAATTAAAATGCTTGCACGGATAACTCCAAATAACCATAAAATTCCGTAATGTTCGTAACTGAATATTATTCATCCATTTAAATTAAAAGTTGCATGCTCCAGGTTTAATCGCTCATACGATAACCAACGTGTGATACTGTACTCTTCAAACACAACAGCTGGAAATCCTAAACATCTGTCCAGCATGAACTGAATTTACTCATAACAGATACGGCAAAACTAATAGCGAGAATAAGAGCGAAGATAAGAACGAAAATAAGAAGCCCTAAAGGAATAAAAATTAGTTAAATGTATTTAATATGTTAACTTACGATTCGTGTTTACTTAACAACACGACTATCAGCTTCCTTTAAAAATTACAGCAAAACCAATTTGCTAAACGACCATATGCCTATTTTTATCAAACCAGACCAGATATCTGTTTAACAGTGAAAACTCATGCACCAGCCAAAACCCTATATAAATATTTTCACCGTAAATAAAGTGTACGGAGATCCACCAAAAGTGTAGGGTTATAAATTGTACGGCCGCTATGCCAAATTCATTATTCGGTAGCACTTTGCAAAAATGGCGTATGTACTTTCAACTTACGTTGTTCACAATCGAAGACAAAGTTCTGTCTTGTTGCCGATAATGGAAAGAGTAGGGACTACAACCGGTATCACTCTTTAATTAGTAACCAATCAATTTAAATCATTTAATAAATAATAGACAAATGCTTGACAACTTAAATTAATATAGATTTGTACAAGAGGAAAATTTATATACAGAGCGTTTATTAAAGATGCGCTCGACAATACAAAAATAGTAAGTGTTGAAAAGAAAGAAAATCAACACGTTACACTAGATCAGACTAATGCATGCAGATAGTCAAAGATGTGGACTGTAGAAATTTCAGGAAAACATGTAGGTTCGCTTAGAATACGAAACAACGGAGGTACACATCTGACTGGTACCAGAACTGAAGATCCAATTAGGACTAATAAAGAAAGTACTCAAGTGAGTACCAGAATATTGCATTAAATGTTGTGTAAATCACAGGGCTTACTGCACTGAAATACTTAGGTACAGCAATGGGATATTATTTGAAATTACTATCTTACCTTCCGTTTCTTGTGGAATTTATATAGTGAAATGAATCGCAATAAAAAGAATTTATAAAACAGTTCATACAGAAAAAAATTTCTACAAGTTACTTAAAATTACTCATACCTAATCCTTGTTAAAAATTACAAAATCCTCTTTAATTAATAGCTGGTTATTTTCCATATCTCTTATTACCACGCTTGTGTGTGGTGATTTAAATTGCAAATTTAGTAGACGTACATAATTGTATTAAACTATTCAAAAGTATAATTAGCTGCTTAAGTGATATAGCTTAAATCTACAAAACAGATCAATTAGAGCTTATCTTGATGTAACGGTTTAACGCGTTTATATGGAAGACGTATTTCTTTTGTTTATGTACATGAGTTTAAATTATAGAAACCAAATAAGCTTGAGCATGACTCATTGCCATGCGGACAACGACTTACAAAAATTTTTTGTTGCTTTGTTTGAATATTAAAAAGTGAGATGGAAATATTTGAATACAGTTACCGTATATACGAGAGAGTGAAATACTGTCGTAGATAAAGCAGTATTGATTGGAATTCTGCCATTAGAAAACTATTCAAATTGAATCTCAATCGCTTAGAAGTTTTATGTAGTACCGCAATACTAAAAATTATTTTGGTCGAGGTGGTCTTGAAAGAGAATGCGTTTATTGTGACGTAAGTACATGGGTACTTTTGACCAAGGTCGTGAATTACTTGGTAATCATAAATTTTAGTGTGTTCAATACAATATGCGTTTGTAGAGATATATTATAACTTTCCTGAGCGTGCCACAAAGAAAAGTGGCTCCCAACACAGAGCCTTGAACGATACTACTTGGTACGGATTTTAGTGAAGCGAATAAACCTTCAACTTTTAAATCAAACGTTGTACCATGTAAAATATAAAAACATGACGAATTAAGCGTGTCCTGATTATCCAGATTATCCAGTTTAATTTAAAAACAGGATGACTATTATGTTCTCTTTAGAAAACTTATGAGAAAGCATTGTTTATATCATTATTGTATTGTAGCCAGTTATTTCTGGTAGACTATTCCGTGATAAAACTGTGTTGCACTTTTCGCAAGGTGATATTGTTTACTATTAAAAAAATTAGCGTGTGTTATACAACATTTGATTATACAAACAACAAATGTAATTCCGTACGTGCGATAAATTTGCGTTCATCTTATTTTTCCTTTAAATGCAAAAGTTATTGGAACGTTTCCCAAATGGGTATGGCGATTGGATTTTGATCAAAGTTATAATAATCATAAATTTCGAAATAAAGTAAAAATTTAACAGCTACGATTTTTTAAAAAAATCCACTATTATTTAAATCGTATTCTTAAATTTTTATGCTACGTTTAAGAAGTTTTCTTGTTAAATTTTCCAAATTAGATAGAGTTTCTGGGGTGTTGATTAATTCTTTATATGTAAACAAAATTAGCTTGAATTAAAACTGTTCACTATGAATATATAAACGTTGCATTAAAATCTAATCTTAACTGAAATAAAATTGTTTCTGTTGAGCTTACCGTTGTCACCCCACCTGAAGAACTTTTTGTGACGGTGGCCTGAGCTAGAGACTTCTACCTTGAAGCAAATACTTTCTAATAGGTCTAAAATAACAAATCAATAGACGCAATAGCGGGTTTTATCGATTAATGCGTAAAAAACAAGATTTTTGTATCGAATTTTGAGGCTATGTAACTCAATTAGGTGTATTTTAATTTTGCCTTGTGCTTAGGGCATTTATTGTAATATAATAAAAGGATGGAACATATTTGAATAGTTATTTCTGATAATCTGCTTTGAATACAACTAACATAAGGTTGAAATATGTACTGACAAAAAATTGTTTACTTCCTTTCTCTAGTAAGCTAGGAATATAACCTATACTTCGTTTCACGAGAGAATAAAGCGATTAAAAGCATAGGGACTAAAAATACTCAATTTCATTGGTTGAAACATGAGATAGATTTACACTACTTAAATGTAATGATTTTAATATCAGGCGGTGCCAAAAATATCACCATCGGCTATTCATTATTATAACTTCTCATAAATTTTAATTATGATTAATATTGTAACCGTTCCGAATGGACATGCACCTTGAACAGGTTCTAGATTACTAGAACGGGTGGAACGGCTTGAGTGTTTCAATGTGCTAAAGCACTCAACCAAAGGTTATACCAAATTGGTGGGGTTTTTGGTGAGGAACAAGACTAAGACAGGTTTTCAAAAGAGGGCAGCAGCTCTTTCGGTAATTAGACTGATAGAGACCATAGGGGTCGTATGGCATTCTAAGACACACTACTGCTATTTGGAAGACAACGGGATACCACCACATTACCTCTCAAGTACACAGCGTACTTAAATTGTAATTAATAGGATGGCATCATCTAGGGTAAAAGATTCCGGAGTTAAAATAGTCCCCATTCGGATCTCTCGGAGGAGACTACTTCGGAGGATGTGATCGGAAAGTTGAAAGCAAGAGCAGGGAACATTCTGCGAATCGAAGCGTGAAATGTCAAAAGTACGAAGCAAGTAGGTAAGCTAGAGAACTTGAAAATTGAAATGGATAGGTTAGCACTAGACATAGTAGGAATCAGCGAAGTTCAGTGGCTAGAGGTGGGGGACTTTTGGAGTGGAGACCATAGGGTAATTCATACAGGATCAGAGGAAACAAATTCGGGTGTGAGGATAGTTATGCGAAAAAAGGTAGGACACTGTGTAAAAAATTACTAACAAAAGAACGAAAGAGTACTTGTTCAATCCTCAATAGAAAGTATACAAAGTGTTTTCCATCGATAGCTCTGTATACAATTGTTGTAGTTAGCACAAATAGCACATTTTTCTTGCAAAAATATTGTTGACAAAATTAAATTACATTATTTGACATAACGTCAGAAGTTGTACATAAAAACCAATAACCATAGCAACTATTAGTGTAAGCGTCTTGATCAAAATACATTTTTCTAATGCCCAGGAACAGTAAACCAAAAACAACTAGACACTAATAGATATCGAAAATTCTCAGTATTACTTTCTATGAATATACCGAGAGCGTCAGTGTTTAATTTATTGCCGTGTGCTTGAATAGAAACTCATGGTTAGATTAGAATCTAACTCTGTAAATACAGTAATAATACAAGTATACATGTCCACCTCTAACTACAGTGACGAAGAGGTGGAAGCGATCTACAAAGATATCGAAGGCATACTAAGATACGTAAAAGGACATGGAAATATAATAAAAACGGGGGATTTTAATGCAGTGATAGGTGAGGGTAGTGAAGAAGCGGTAGTAGGATTAGTTGTTTAGGCACAAGAAACGACAGGGGAAAATATATTGGTAGAGTTTTGCGACAAAAACAATTTAATCATCACAAACACACTATTCCAACGCCATGCTAGAAGACGATACACGTGGAAAATGCCCAGGGGATATAGGAATATATCAAATAGATTACATTATAGTTAGACAACGGTTTAGGAACCAAGTAAAAGACTGCAGAAACTACCCAGAAGCAGATATAGGCACTGACCACAACATTATAACCATGAAGACCGCTCTTAAATTTAAAAATTTAAAAAAAGGAAATGGAAAAAGGCACTTGGACTTTGAGAAACTAAAAGATATGGATATCCACGAAAGATTTGAGAAAATATCAAATGAATTGCTGAAAGATATCTGAAAAATTTCTTCTCTTAAGGAAGTAGAAACAGAATAGAATAACATCAAATTCAGCTTAGACATGGCGGTCAGAGATATTCCGGGGTATACACAAAAGGAAAATAAGAAACCATGGATAACAAAGGATATCCTGGGAAATTATTCGCAAAAGCAGGAAAGCTAAAGAAAAATGGATTGATGAAAAAAGCGAAGAGGTACAAACTAAGATGGAAATAGAAAGACAGAAAAAGCATAGAAACTAATTGGAATGAATTTTAGGGATATAAAACCGTATAGCTAAAATATAAGGGACGCGGGAGGAAACGTCATTATAGGGCAACAATTTTTTCTGACGACTGCAGATCTTTTAAAATTATTCATTAAACACGCTGCATTGTCTATTTAAATAAACAATTAAATCTTGCGATGTAAATAAATATTTAGATCAGGGTCGAGTAGCCCAATCACAAGTCGAAGGGTATTCATTAATACTGGTTTAGTTACTATTAGTGAACGTTGGTCGTTTGAATAGAATCTTCAATGTCAGGCGAATTTGATGTTACTTGTGCGCATTGAGCAGACAATTCAGTCTGGCACGACCATTTGATAAAGAAGTACGATGCAGTTGAACTGAGTCCTCGCCAGCAACCTGCGTGTAGCAATACGCGTTGCCGCTTGACCAGGTGCAAGATGCACTTGATTTACGGTGTATTTTAATAATGGTAAGCAAACTAGGTTATTGTCAAATAAAACTAAATAATTTTGTTATAGCGCTCTAACGTTCTACGATATTTTTTTGTAAGATACCGCTCAAACGTTCTATGATAATTTTTTGTAAAATAGCATTCAAAAGCTCTATAAATTTTTTGTAAGATAGCGTTCAAACGTCCTATGGATTTTGATAATGAATTGTTTAAATTTGTTAATTTTGATTTCACTAAACTTATAAAACGTGCTTCGAGGATTTTCTAGTTATGGTCTTATAGAATTTTCAATAATAAGTTTCTTAAAATTTGCTAGTATTAATTTCAATTAACCCATTAAAAATTAACCTAAATGGTTGGCAAAGTTTGCTCTTTGTAATTATCAAGTTTATTATCAGTAACTTAATTGTAATAATGTTTATTTTGGACATTCAGTAAAGATAAGACTGCGAGTTTACAAGTTTGAATACCATATTTAATTTTCCGAATCGTCGTTAAATTAACTGTCTTTAAAACAAGTTGAGGAATGTTGAAAATGACGTATTTTAGGATAGCCTATTTTATGGTTTGGTTTTGTTTCGATTTGCAAAGATGAAATGCACTTCAAGTTCGTGTAAATGGTTCCAGTAAAGTTCCAGTATATTATGCAATAAAATGTGAACAGTACGTTGACGTTAATTTTTTGTTAAAGGATCGCATGCCAGCACATCTGGTCCCAACAATGTGATTGTTTCAAAGTAGCTTAAAACAACATTTTGCGGGGTAAGCTTTTTTATCACTTTGACATGACGATAGCTGTTCGCCTATCTTTACAAAGAGGCAGATTGTCGAAAACAACATTGTAACAATCGACGATTCTTGTTTTACTATGTAATTATGAAAACTTTTTCTGTTTAGAATTTATCACAGTTTGAATTAAGGGTTATGCATGAGATTATTACAAATGAATATGGATACCTTAGTTAATCTTAAAATAATATTTTATTTAAATTCAATCACACCTCAAATAATGAGAACTAAAATTATTAGACTTTGAAATTTAATACACACTTGTAAACCAAGCTAACAGATCTGGAATTTTGGGTAATTAATTTGGAAACCTTGTAAAAATGTTTAATACATTATTGATATTTTTAATTCTTAGTAGAGACAGTCATAATTTTCTCATTCAATAATTGTATTGAAGAAATTAAACTACCTTTGAGATGTATATTTTGTACATAAAATTTTATTACTTAGAAAGCAATATTTAATTAAAGAACAAGCATTTAATTCATTTGAGTAATTGTTTTATTTTGAACAAGTGTGTTCAAGAATAGGGTAATTAAATCAAGAAGTAATAAAGCATAAATACCCTTTACAAAATTAATGTTTTTAGCCCTTATTTGACTAAGGAGCACTAATAGCACTTTCAAGAATTTTAATACTTAAAATTGTGTTTATAATAGTGTTCAAACAATTGATATTGATAGCTATTCATTTCTTTATAGTATAAGGTAACAAGAGCACTTCTCGTGTGTCCTTTCTTAGCTATATTAATTATATTTTCTTTACAGCTCCTGCTTAGGAAGCAAATACGATATTTCTCTCTAAGAACTTTTAAGCCCCTCCTTTGGGCAAACCTGTGTTTAGAAAATTTAAGGACTTGGAGGCGCCCCTCTTGCACCCCTATTTTAGTATAATTAGAGTCAGTAAGTGAATAATGTTTTTGTCGTAAAATCCACGCCCACTCCTCATAAGCTCTGAGGAATAGACCCCTAGCTTAGTCGGAAGATAGTTGAGATAACATCATCTTAAAGAAACCATAACCTCAAGTTCACTTGAGTACACCATAAGATCTCTTTATTTGTTATAATAGAAAATGTAGAGAAAGTTGTTAAATTGGGATATTCTATACTTAGAGATGAGTTTGAATTAGCATTAAAGAGTCTGAAAAATGGTAAAGCGCCGAGTACAGATAAGGTGCAAGCAGAAATTCTAAAAGCCGCTGAACAAGCAATAGCAGAACGTCTCTTCCAACTTGTAAGCTATATGTATGACACAGGCGAGATACCCAAAGATTTAACGTACCATCATAATAACTATACCAAAAAAGAGAGGCGCAGATAGATGTGAACAATAAGTTTGACAGCACACGTGTCAAAAATATTAACTAGAATTGTACAAAGACGAATGGAAAACCGAGCTGAAAAAATACTACGAGAAGATCAATTTGGGTTTTGGCAAAACCGGGGAATACGGGAGGCAAATTTTTGCACGGCAGCCTGTAATTTATTGTGCCATAACCATGAGTAAGAAAAGTACTCAAGCACTTACGTGGTTATCAACTAACAAAAGAAGTAGCTAGATTTCATAGAAGTATCAAGAAAAAAAACCAGAGCGATAAAACTTTAAGAAGAGTGGCTGCCTACCCCTGGTACCACTGTAGCTGATCTGGAAGTACGTACTTACACTTGCCATCGAACTGGATACTCTATGAAACAATTTAAGTAGACTAAGTTTGACTTTTACACTGAAGTAAAACAATGCCTCTTAACAGAAAGCATCTTAAGTAGTACAAGGACTTAATGAATTTCTTTAAGGGAAGTACGATGTATACAATTGAATAGCACTTCTATCGGAGCTCAGCCTGTATTCATAGGGAGAGAAAACATCAGAGGAGGTAACGCGTTTTCTTTTCAAAAACATTCCCATCGATAAAATGTAAAGATTCTAAGAACGGCACCTGTAGAAGTATTTTTAAGATAACAGCTGTAAAGCATTCCTACAACACTGTTTCCGAACAAGAACCAATTAACGATAACATAACGACTTCTATGAATTTGTACGTGTGAGAAAACAAGGTCTATTCAAATGGTTAGGTATGTTTGCAAGCCTCCTTGTAACATTATGGAGGTTGCGTATTTGATATAGAAAACTACATCGATTTACTATTTTTAATTATATAATCGAGAATTGATAACTAGGAAAACAATTTTATTGCCCGTAAACGTAAACATCTGCGCGGTTTCAGAATACCGCGTTTATTATTTTGTAGTAGGAGTGTATATAACAAGCCCGTTAGAGGCTTTTATTTACGATCTGCAGGAGTTTAAAACGTACTTCATAGAACTTATACTGCGAGAAGTTTTAGCCTTTTAAGGAAAACCATGAAAAGTATTTATTAAAGGGATGCAGGTGTTTAACTTATTTCAGGGAGATTATATAGCAAAAATTTTAACTATTGCAAATTAAATTGACTAGACTAGATTCCTAGTATATCCCTCTGTCTGGAATACTTAATAAAATTCTAAAGGACGTTTAAATAAGTATTTATCTCAATTGGAAGGTTTCGAACTTGTTAAATCATTTAATGTGCGGGAAGATAGAAATTTTATAGGGCGTTTCTTAATAAATGTGACACAAAGTATTTGGAATAATATGTATATACAGCATGCGGAGATCAATCAATTTCGGAAATTTAATGTAACAAATAAAGAAGAAATTGCATTTGATTTTTACATTTGAATTATTATTATTTTGTTTTATGATATAAATATTATTTTATGTGTACATAAGGTTTGTATGTTAATTGCTTCTAACCTTGATAAGTGCGAAACTGAAATTATTTAATTGTTTTTTTATCATCTTTTTATTATTAACAAGCCAACGAAATGACATTTAACAATCAAAGATTATATTTAGAATCAACACCGATATACGACGGGAATCAAGCGACTCTCTGAATTTATATTTCTGCGTGCAAAACGTTCCTAACCAGGACGAACAAAACGATTGGCTATTACGCTTAATATTTAGCAAACTTTTGGAGCGAGCACTAAAAGTACTTGCTAGTAGGAAAGATTTGAATAACTGGAACAGTTATAAGAGACTATTAATCGCGTATTTTGAGGACCAGTAAAACATTAAATGTTTAATTAGGAACCTTCTAAATTTGCAACTTAACCGATACGAATCGCCATGCCAATTTGATATGGGAATTAAGAACGTGAGGAATCTTATACTGACAAATAAAAACAAAGGTATATCACGAAATGGCTTTAGACACCTATCTATATGCCTAACCAGAAAGACTAACCGATAAAATTAGATTTAGAACGCCTCCAAGTTTAGAAACCGCGATAACGCTAGTAATAAAAGAAGAAAATAAATGTCTTTTATTACATAAATCGTTTATATAATTAGAATCTGAACAAAAATTATAACTCTATTCAGAAACACCAACCGGCTCAATTTAAACCAACGTATCAATGATACAACCTGCAGAATGTGTATCTGAGACAATTGAATTTTAATGATCGAAATCAGAATTTCAATTTCACTCCAAAACACAATTTTACATTTAATAGACCCCAAACAGCATTCAATCGACAAATACCAAATCTTTAGTGGACTAAGCACGACAATAATTCTTTACAATAATTTTGTAAGATCTAACAAAAATTCCGCGAATAACTTTACAAGACCTTGCATAACAGAGTCAAATACTACTGACCAAATCTTACTACCCTACATAGAGATACCGAAAGTAAAATTAAAATATTTAGTAGGCACCGGATCATCGCGTAGATTAATTAACCTAAACTTTGAACTGCTATATCTGTTACTCTTTGGGTGCTGGCCGTCGGAATGATGGTGCTATATGGTGCTCTGTTAGTACTAGCAGGTGCAAAAGAAAAAAATTATAAAAAGTTCCGTTGGTTGTGGAGGAGCTAGCTATTATGTGAATGGTGGTGCTATGTTAGTACTAGCAAGTGCTAAAGAAACAATTGAACTGTAATAACTTCTTTGGTTTTTGGGTACTAGCTACCAGACTGGTATGCGGTGGAATGTTGGTGCTATTAGGTGCTATTTAAAAACAAAAAAAAAATTGGGAGGGGGTGACGCTAAAATAATTCCGTTGCCTGTACTGCAATTGATTTTGAAAAATGGTTGTTAGTGCTTTTCTGTAAATAAAGATGTTTAAAGTAATTGAAGTATTTTACTATGTATTTAAAAATTAAATTAAAATAATATGCTAAGCCATTAGTATAGTACCGTTTACCATAACATTATTGCTTGAATATTATATATTAAGTTAAATTAATTCTCCTTTTTAATTTTCGAAGTTTTTCTTCTAAGAGTCTAAAAGTTCTTCTAAGCGTCCTGCTTCAAAACTAAACGCATTCTTTCGAAGTTAAATAGCAGTCCTCTTTACTGCTCTTTTAGTTGGTGTTCCAATTCTTTCACTCTCAAATTGTGCAGTACCGTCCCCTGTTATGCAAATAATTCGTTGCGCTGTATTCGAACCTCCAACACACGCTCAATTGAAGTGCCTTGAGATGTAAAGGAGTTGGTTCTTCTCTTTGTGGACAACTTGCCAGGTGTTGCATTTGCAGGTAATTCATCTAAAAATTAATTATTAACTCATCATCATTAGATCTTCAGTCCTGGAAATGGTTAGACGCGCACCCTCATTGCTGTCTATTCTGTCTAACCTAGGCATTTCCCTAAAATTTGTACAGTTTGCATCTATCACTATCTGATCTAAGTCCACATCTACCTACTTTTTCCTATCTCTGCTTGTAATATATACCATACTATTCCCAAAAAATGCCTTAGAACGTATCCCACCCTTCTATTTTTCCTATTATTTTCCACAATATATTTATTCCCCTACTATTTCTATTTCCTATTTGCTATTAACTTTGTCTGTCCATGTTATTATCCTCATATATCTTAAGCACAACATTCCAAAAAGCTGCTACCGTTTTTCTATCTGCTGTTCCTACTGCCCGTATTTTATAGGCATACTGTGTTGTGCTCCACTGATATGCTTTCAACAATTTTCTTCTTGTTTCTATGTTTGTTGTCTTTGATCATAGGCTCTGTTCTTTCTTGTTAGATGCAGTTTGGTCCACTTCTATCGTTTTACAGTTATATACCCTATTTCTCCAACATACAGTGGTTGTAAAGGGGGGTAAGCAGCCTGTGGCTGCCAAGTCCCCCCAGCACTTGAACATTTGCCGATTTAACATTTTTTCCAATATATCTTTTCACACAGTCAACATTAGTTGCAGATATTTCACAACCAATATCTGTAGTTGATTATAATAATCATCATATTTATCTGCGCCTATTTTTTTGTTATTAAGTTTTCCGTCTCAAAACTGGTTAGACACGTTCCTCCACTTAGTTATATTCTTAGCGAGCCTACACAGCTACCTGAATTCCCACAAAGCATATATAAAGCTCGGTTCCCCTTCTATTGTTTTCTAATTATATGCCCCAATTCACCGAGATTTAGTGGTATGTGAAGGGGGTTAAGCAGCCTGTGGCTGCCAAGATCCCCCAACACTTAGATATTTGCTTTTCACACAATTAACATTCGAGAATATTGCCCAACCAATGCTTGTAGTTGCTTATAATAATCATCATGTTTAAGTACAGTTATGTTTCGCCATTAGTTTATTCATCTTGGGACTGGATGGATGCGCTCCTCCTACAGCCTACATCCATCACTATCTGCGTGCAGCAGTCTAACCTAGGTCTACTTCTGTTTCTCCTTTTCCCATCGCTGCTTCTAATATATTCCGCACTATTCCATCATGCCGTTGTATGTGGCCTATCATCCTCTCTCCTATTTTTTGTCATTTTCCAAATATTTATTTCTTCCCCTACAATTTTTAGTACCTCTTTGTTCTTAATTTGTCCATGATATCTTGATCATACGTCTGTAGCACCACATTTCAAAGGCTTTTACTTTTTTCTTGTCCGCATCTCCTAATATCAAGACTTCACAGCCGTACAATGTTGTGCTCCACGCATATGTTTTAAGCAATCTTTTCCTTGTTTCTATGTTTGTTGTCCTTGAGCACAGTAGTTGCTTTTTCTTGTTAAATGTAGCACCATCTTGTGCATCTTTTTTTATATCTTTTGCGCTTTTGCCATCTTGCGTTATTTGACTTTCTATTTGTATTCTTGTTTTTGATTTATTTTCCCCTCCTTTGCATACTAATACTTTAGTTTTATTTTTGTTGATTTTCATACTGTATCTCTCTGTTAGAACCGTTTCCATTTAATTAAGAGCAGCTTCTAACTGTTCCTTGCTAGATACTAATACCGCTATATCATCTGCAAATCTAAGCATATCAATTTTTTGTCCTTGCATAGTAATTCCAAATGTCTTGCTGCATTTGACAGTATTCACTGCCTCTTCAATGTACAAGTAAAAAATTAATGGAGATAGGGCACATCCCTGTTTCACCCCTTTCCTAATTATTAACTATTGCAATAAAATATTTAATTAACTAACCAATTTGATTTAAGTTTCTCAGAGGACGGACAAGATGACCTTGACTCCCCCCCCCCAATTAATTTTATTTTCTTTATAGCATCTGATTGCACCAAGATTGCACCACAAATCTAGTAGCTAGCACCCAAAAAATATGTCGTTTATTACAGTTCAAAGGTTGGGGGGGGGAAAAGTGATGCCAGCCTCCCCACCCCCAATACCCTTTTTTCAAATTTTTATCTTGCACTTGATTATCATATAGTGCTATGTTAGTACTAGCAAGTACAAGAGAAAAAATAAAAAATGTTGGGGCGGGGGCAAGCTGGCATTACCTTAACCCACAAACTTTAAACTGTTATATCTACGTCATTTTTTGGGTGCTAGCTATGTAACTGATGGTGCTATGCGGTACTATGTTAGTATTATCAGGAACGAGAAAAATAAGAGAAAAATTTTGCCAAGAGGTTTACGCCATTTTAATTTTCTCCAAAGTTTATACTATTATATCTTCGCTATTTTTTGGTGCTATACGGGGCTATATTAGTACTAGCAGGTGCAAGAAAAAAAAGTGGAGTGGGAGGCTGACATCGCCTAAGGGCTTAAACTTTAAGTTGCTATATCTACGTAATTTTTTGAGTACTAGCTATGGGTCTGGTGGTGCAATGTAGTGCTATGTTTGTTCTACCAGGTGCAAAAGGAAGAATTTGAAAAAATGTAGTGGGGGGCTGATGTAGCCTATGACCCTAAACTTTAAATTGCTATATCTACGCCAATTTTTGGGTGCTAGCTGTGGGACTGGTGGTGCTATATGGTGCTGTGTTAGTGCCACCAGGAGCAAGAGCAAAATTTGAACAAAGTGTAGTGGGGGGCTGGCATCGGCTTGACCCCTAAACTTTGAACTGTAATAACTGTCATAGTTTTTGGGTGCTAGCTACCAGTCTTGTGGTGATATGTGGTGCAATCTTTGTGCAATCATACGCTATACAGAAAATAAAATAATTTGCTGAGGGTAGGGGCAAGGTGATCTTGCCCAGAGGACGACTATATTGACGTCCAGTTACAGGGATGTGTGGAATATCTAAAAATCAACGAAAATAAAATTTAACCAACCAACGTCTTCATAATCTTTTTTCAAAAAAATGGCATAACTGATGATGCGAATTTCGACAGCCACCAACAATGAATCCTCTGTTTCATTAACGTAGCTTTGCTGGGACACAATTACACTATCACTCTCAGTTGTATCCTTTAACTCAACATTAATGCAATCCAGAACATCCTCAATATGAGTATCTTACTTATAGCGTCCGCCCCCTGTACACAACCAGTGTCATTTTCCCCTTGGCAACTCCTTCTTTCTGAGACCTTTCATGTTTTCCCAACATTTACGGAGTTGTTTAGTGGTTCGTTACAAGGGAAGCGAAACATGTCAGCACACACATACATTGTTGTTTTTGGCTATACAATTAAACTCTGACGTCAACTTGATTCATGCCTGCTTTCTTTTTGCAAGCGTTATACAATCGCTTTTCTTATTTTTAATCTAGTGTTGAAATTTTGCAACTAGTTCTTTAAAAATTACTTTTTTATCGGCACTGAATATACTACGGTTTGTTGTGGTGCTTATGTTTAAATTATCTAAAACAATATCAAATAGCTACACAGTGGGTAACAAAGGAGATAATAGATTTAATAGAGAATAGAAGAAAGCTTAAACCTTTCAGAGAAGTGGATAGTGAAAGTAAGCAAAAATATAATACAGTTAGAAATAAGATAATACATGAGTGTAGAAAAGCTAGAAATAAATGGATGGAGGAGAATTGTAAGGGAATACAAGATGATTTGAGAGTAGGTAAGACAGACAGGGCTTACAGAGCAGTTAAAAAGTTTTTTGGGGAAGATAGGAAAAATATAATGGTATTAGAGACGAGAATAATGAGCTTCTAATAAATAAAGTTGAGGTAGCTGATAGATGGAAAAGATATTTAGAAGATTTATATAAGGGAGACGATATGGATGAGTTAGAGAACGACCAAGAAGAGGATGTAGAAATAGGGTTCTCAATATTAAGAGAGGAATTTGATAGAGCTGTTCGGAATCTTATATTAAATAAAGCGCCAGGGATAGACGATATTCCCGCAGAATTAATAAAATATGCAAGTCAGAAAACTTTAGACAGATTATATGAACTAGTAAATGTAATATATGACACAGGTGAGGTTCCAATAGATTTCCAAAAAAATATTATTATCCCAATCCCAAAAAAGTCAGGAGCTGATAGGTGTGAGAATTTTAGAACGGTTAGTTTAACTTCTCATGCTTCCAAAATACTAACAATAATAATTAAAAATAGAGTAGAAGCTTTGACTGAGAATTATTTAGGTGAAGACCAATATGGTTTTCGTAAAGACAGAGGGACTAGAGAACCGATACTAATGATTAGGGTAATTATCGAAAAAAGGTTACAAAAAAATAAAAAGACTCATTTCGCGTTTGTAGATTTAGAAAAAGCATTTGATAGGGTAAATTGGATTGTTATGTTTAGGGTTTTGCAAAAAATAGGAATCTCTCATAGGGATAGAAAAATTATTTACAGTCTATATAAATACCAAAGCGTAGTAATTATATTTTAAGAAATAGAAAAGGAAGCTAAGATTAGAAATGGTGTTAGACAGGGTTTTATACTGTCTCCCTTGATTTTTAATGTTTATATTGAGGAAGCTTTAAACTTAGCCAGAGAGAGAAAAGAATAGATAGGTATTAGTGTACAGGGACAGAAAATAGACATGTTACGTTTTGCAGATGATATAGCCATTATAGCAGAGTCTAGAAAAGAGTTAGGAGAATTTTTAAATATTTTAGATGAGATACTACGGAGTAACTATAGTATGAGAATTAACTTAGTAAAGACAAAGATAATGACAAGTGAGTTACAGTCTAGTTCTAAACCAAAATTAAAAATAGGTAATACCGAGTTGGAGGAGGTAGATGAATTTTGCTATTTAGGTAGTATAATTACAAAGGATGGACGTAGCAGAAGTGATATAGTAGCTAGAATAGCTCAAGCTAGAAAAATGGTTTTAAAAAAGAAAAACTTACTAATAGCTAATAGTATTAGTTTAGATAATAGAAAAAGTTTCTTAAAGTCGTACGTATGGAGCGTTCTACTATACGATAGTGAGGCTTGGACAATTAAAGAAGTAGATAAGAAAAAGATAGAAGCTTTTGAAACTTGGTGTTATAGGAGAATGTTAAAGATTAGTTGGACAGATAGAGTAACAAACGAGGAAGTTTATAGAAGAATAGGTGAGGATCCCTGTATGTGGAAACAATTGAAGGTTAGGAGAGATAGAATGATAGGGCACGAGTTAAGACATGAGGGACTATTTAGTAAAGTCTTAGATTATAGACTACCAAATAAAAATAGAGTAGGAAGGCCTAGACAAAGCTATATTAGTCAAATTATTAGAGATTTAGGTTGTGAAGGGTATGTAGACCTTTTTAGACTAGCTCAGAATAGAAAAGAATTTAGAGCTGCGTCAAACCGACTTTAAGTAAGTTCGAAAACAAAACAAAAAAAAATAAAAATCAGTTAACTAAATGTCACCAGGACATAACTCACAATTAGTTAACGGTCTGGCATGTTGGTAGCGTTTCGTTGCTTAAGCCTTACCATAACATATAATTTAAAAAACGTCACCATGACATAACTCACAATTAGGTAGTGGTCTGGCATGTTGGTAGCGTTTCGTTGCCTAAGCCTTACCATAACATATAATTTAATAAACGTCACCATGACATAACTCACAATTAGGTAGCGGTCTGGCATGTTGGTAGCGATTCGTTGCTTAAGCCTTACCATAACATATAATTTAAGAAACGTCTCCATGACATAACTCACAATTAGGTAGCGGTCTGGCATGTGGGTAGCGTTTCGTTGCTTAAGCCTTACCATAACATATAATTTATTAAACGTCACCATGACATAACTCACAATTAGGTAGCGGTCTGGCATGTTGGTAGCGATTCGTTGCTTAAGCCTTACCATAACACATAATTTAAGAAACGTCACCATGACATAACTCACAATTAGGTAACGGTCTGGCATGTTGGTTGCGATTCGTAGCTTAAGCCTTACCATAACACATAATTTAAGAAACGTCACCATGACATAACTCACAATTAGTTAGCGGTCTGGCATGTTGGTAGCGTTTCGATGCTTAAGCCTTACCATAACATATAATTTAATAAACGTCACCATGACATAACTCACAATTAGGTAGCGGTCTGGCATGTTGGTAGCGATTCGTTGCTTAAGCCTTACCATAACATGTAATTTAAGAAACGTCACCATGACATAACTCACAATTAGGTAGCGGTCTGGCATGTGGGTAGCGTTTCGTTGCTTAAGCCTTACCATAACATATAATTTATTAAACGTCACCATGACATAACTCACAATTAGGTAGCGGTCTGGCATGTTGGTAGCGATTCGTTGCTTAAGCCTTACCATAACACATAATTTAAGAAACGTCACCATGACATAACTCACAATTAGGTAACGGTCTGGCATGTTGGCAGCGATTCGTTGCTTAGGCCTTACCATAACATATAATTTTACACAATTTTTCTTTTTGAAGCGGATAACCAGGTTATATTTCATTTTCCTTATAAATGGTAATCATGTAAACATGTTAGAGTTCTTTAACAACCATCAGGTTGCTCATATCTATGTAGAGTCAGCTGGATAGGAAAAGGATAGAAGGATATAGGAAGACCTAGACCAAACTATATTAGTCAAATTATTAGAAATTTAGGTTGTGAAGGGTATGTAGAGCTTTTTAGATTAGCACAGATTAGAAAAGAAGTTAGAGCTGCGTCAAACCGACCTTAAGTAAGCTCGAAAACTAAATGATGATGACACAGAAAATCAAAAATCAAACAATATCATAAAACCACAAATGCAAATAACTATGTTAGGCTAGAAGATTAATTAGCAGGTGGTAGAACTAACCCCTTTTCAATAATACCCACACTAAAAACATTACATATCAATTCTTCAAGTTAGGGAGTGTTTCTAAATGCCAATTAAAAGTATAAGTGCGCACTTACCTTAGACAAGGAAAAGCTGAAGGTGCACTTTCCTGAAGTAGAAAAGCACTTCAAGTATTCTTTGTGAATTTGGCTCATAGTCCGATATTCTTTTCAAGTAAATTGATATTAACAATAAATTGCAATAAAACAAATTCCAAAGGAAGCTAAAACACTAATTTCCCTTTATATTTTAAAAGTCGTTTTTGTTTCATAACTTTCAATAAATTTTAATTTATAACCGTTACAAAGTTACTAAAAACTATATGTAAATTTCGAGTAATGATTGAATCAATTGCTTTATGAAATCATATCTTTGTTTATTGTTAAATAATCCTTAGCGAATTGTGCAGAAACATGCCATTTAATTCCTATTATTAAATTATCATTTCCAGTCACATATAGGAAACTAATGTTTACAATCCAATAGTCATTATTTAAAACTAACTTAATTTTTCTTTACGCCGAATATTTGGTGATACTACATCCTTTTATTTTAATCAAATCCAATTAACTGATAGTTAACTAATCTACTGATAACTTAGGCGTTGCAGCTGTGCCCTAAAATACTTATTTCATAAGATTGTTCTATATTAAATAAAGTATAAAGGTGAATAGGAGCAACACCTGATATCGTATAGATTGATATGATTAAAGATTTAATTTATGTGCATCATCTTCCGGTGTACTGTTGGGTTTTGCACTGAGAGTATGTCGCGACTTGAAAAAGAAATTATCATGAACTAGATATCAAATTTAACACAAAAATTGACTTTAGTACAAAAATTGGAGTATGACTGGCTTTTAGTTCAAGCAACTATAGATTTCTATTTTGTTATTCATGTATAATACAGCAACAAAATTAAAACTTTGTTTAAAATTATGATGACATTGGAAATAATTCTAAAATTGTAAGAGCTGTAAATTAAATGTGTAACTATTTTTAAACCTTCACGAAGAATTTAATACTTTCTCATTTGTTATCTTGTTAATGTAGCTAATATTTAACATTCTCCTATATTACACCACATTTTAAAATTTTTAATTTTTCTCGTTTCTGTTTCCGTCATAATACTTGCTATACCATCATACAATACTGTCTCACCTAAATCCTTTAATTTTTTACCCTCATTTATCAATTAATGTTAGATGTGAAAAAATTATATTTGCTAAGAAACGTCTCCTTTGCCAGTGCATTCCTGCACTTTAAATCACTCACTTCTTCCATCCTTATGAAATCCAGAAAAAATAATAACAACCTTCCTCGAGTTTAACAATTTTGTTTTATTTATACATACAAAAGATAATTTTTTTATAATTATTGTATGGATTGCTATGGTTATATTTTCATTTTTATCCACGCCAGTGAATAGGCTACCGTCATACGGGCCAAGGTCGCTCACTTTTACATGTAGTTCTCAATAAGAAATTTTATAGTTCAGTTTGCAAATTTTTGTGCGCTCCAAGGTCATTCATCGAAAGGACGATCCCATAACTTTCACTTTCATCCTTTATTATGAAAGGTATAACGGGAGGCTTCAAGTGTGGTCGTTAGATGCTTTAAGGTCCTTACTTTGCTTGGAAAGGTTCTCAATTCTAAGAGGCAGCGATAGCAATGGAAATACACAAAAAATAAATAAATAGAAATTTTCTATATAATCTATGCAGATATTTACAGTAATAGTGCGTTCCTATACATATTTCATACGAAGACTCTATATTTAAATATATAAGTAGATACACATCTAACCATTTTTAGCATATATAACGACGAAACTATAGTATAATAAAATACTAATTTATAACAATATAATTTGTATATAATAGTGAAAAATAACTAATATATTATTAATTTTATATCCGTATATATGCATACAAATATATTTACAACTTATATCCATACAGCATATATGACAATAAATATTCTACATATACAACTTATATCCTAACACCATATATAATTGTACAACAGCTTACATCCTATATATATATATATATATATATATATATATATATATATATATATATTATTGTGTAAGGGAGGGGTTAGAAGGTTTCTAAAGGTATATTTGTATTAATAGGGTGTATGCCAAGCGATAGGGTCAATATTTCAGATTTAATAATTTAAAACTATAAATTTTGCTATACTTTACATACGTTAAAGTATGTACCATTTCAGATTGAAACTTATATGCCAAAAGGTAGTAACATGACTTTATGACGTTGATATAATGCACGGTACTTGAGGTTTTATACTGAGTTGATATTTCATGAGCCAGTTGAGAGTACATTTGCCGTCGGAAAGCCGGACGCATTTATGGATATCTGCAATATAACAAAGCGCCCAGGTCGTGTATGAATTATTTGGCTTTTCCTTTTATAGAATCAAACTTTTAGACGAATTGTAAATCAAAATTTAAAGTGAATCAAAATGTAAAAGGTTATTGGAGTTTAGTGAAGTGTTTTGGACCAATGGTAGAAATTTAAAATTATTATAAAGACTATAGCGAAGGTATGTTGGACACTGAAAGATAGGAGATTTGTTATTGGATGTTATATATGTAAAAATGTTATTGTAGTAAGCTAAGTTTGTTTAGTTAATAACTAAGCAATATAAATAAGGGACTTCTTTTTTAAATTTGTTCAGATACAGACCTATTTATGAAACCTGCGTTAAAATTGTAAAATAGTTTTGAAATAAAAGTTTATTTGTGTATTCATCGAGTATTATTTAATCCAAGTATAAAAGAAAGTATATAAAGTGTTTAAAAGTGAAAAGGGAAAGTCAGCGTGTATTTAAGGAAGATTTTGGAAGTGGTTATTGATGTAAAGGGGAAAGCGACGGTATATTATTTGAGAAGATTAGTGTTGGTTTTGGGATAGATTTGGGTATTACGGCAGCAGGATATTGGAGTGGATAAAGAAGGTATCGACGACGTAAAGAATTTTGGGATTGATTTGAGAAGATATAAGGCAGAAGGACATCGTATGGATAATTGGTATAGCAGTTAGGAGTGATTTGTATTAAGACAGCGGAGAATGGTTTGCGAAGAAGAAGAAGGGAGACAGAGGAACAGGAGATAGAAAGGGGAAGAATTGACGAGGAAAGAGTAAAGGTTTTACTAAATTCTAAAGGAGTAAATCTGAGTTTGGGAAATTAAAATTCAAACACCTGGGCAGTGCAAGGAAATTTTGAGAATCTTGTGAAACGCGACGGCAATTTCGAACTTGAGCCAAGTCAAAGAAGCTTCGGAATATTGGAAGTTACCTGAAATAAGAAGTCTAATAAAGTCATAAAATTAAAAGAATTTATAGCATCGATTATTAAAATTGGATATCAAAATAAATTTAGACATTTCAAAATGAAAAAACGGGGTGCATGATTGGTCAATCTAAACGAAAAACCCACGGTGAGTAGGTGAAAACCTGAGATTAAATTTCAAATAGTCGAGGCATTAAAATATAGTAATTGTAAAAGAAAACCAACCAAAGTTTGTAAAGAACCTATTTAATATATGAACGACAAAACGTGTAAAAAATCTTGTTTAAAGAGAGTAATTTTATATAAAATAGAGAGAAAAAACTTTAATTAGATTACAAGAAGGTGCAAACCCAACGGAGCCGAGAAAAAGGTTAAAGTGTAGAGCGAAAGGAGTAGAATCCGGGAGCCCGAGTGGAGGGCCAAAGTTTTAATGTTCAGAAACGAGTTCAAAACAAGGGGACAGAGATACGGAGGGACAAAAAGATCAAATAGGGACAAAAGGTGAAATGGATAGGGACAAGACATAGAGCTAGACGCAGGGGAACCAGGAGACGGACACGATGAGCAGATTGAGATGACGACACGGATTGGACCGAGGTGGAGAGTGAACACAGACCGGAACAGGCACAGGAGTTTGAGATGCAGAAACATGAACAACAATAGAATCACGATGATAAAAATGGATGAACATACAGAATAAGACAACAAAATAGAATTAAAGGACAGCGAGTAACACAACTAAACATAACAAGAATGAAAACGACGAAGACAAAATGCAAACAAAGAGAACGGACGAGCAAAATGCAGGACTGACGGCGAAAAGGACACACAGGCAACGACTACGGAAAACAGATCAAAACGACGCAAAGAGTACAAAACACAGGGTTGAGACAAGCAAAACAAAGACAGGCAAGAACTTGAACGACACGGCTGATTAAAACTGAAATAAGACACGGGAACAGGAAGAAACAAGATTACGGGTTCAAATTGAGAGGAAAAAAAGGAAACGACAAGATAGTACAAAAATTGACAAAACAGAACACAAAAAGAAAATACGGTAGACAAAACTACGACAAACACGGGATTAGAAACCAGGGTAGGACAAGTTAGAAATACGGGAAATATACCAAGTAGGAGACGTATGACTTAGAAACCGCTATGATAAACGGGACGTTCGAATGGAACGCAAGCAACACCATGGGTTCCGGTAAGAATAGACAGAAAACATGGAATCTAACGTTAGAAGATGGGGGCATACGAATACAAAAGTTAAACTTATCGTGACAGTAAACGCCGGATTAAAACTATTTTTAAACATTTAGGAACCGACATCAGACGAAATAGAGAATTTGGACATTACACGAACGCACGAGGACGAACAATACGAAAGTAAGCGCGCAAATAGACCAAGTACAGGCGAATCACTTACTGGGGAAATGGAACCGAGGTACAAGTTTACTGGAAAATGAAGATAGGAATTTGGTAATGAAAAATTGAACAAGGGAGTACTGGAGAAACGGAAATCATTGGGAACAAAGGTACAGGAAACGCGACGACACGTACCAAAAAAGACAAAATTATAGGAAGGAAAAGGACACGGACATAGGAATATTGGCGACACGAGCATAACGGACATGAATAGGGACACGGGAGGAACAAAGACGACAAAAGCGCACGGAAAGGCAGATAGGCCGGAAGACGGAGGATACAAAAGGAAATAGCGGACGGACGGGGAAATCAACATAGAGACGGCGAAAACGGACTAAGATGACGTGAGGAAATTAGACGTCAAAAAAAGGATTTGGACCGCGCTGATAAAATGATTTTGTGATAAGTTTGTGTAAAAGATTTTTATAAAAAGATTTGTTTAAAATTAGTTTAGGGAACGGTTATGTTGCTTTAATGGATAGTGGGTAAGGGTTTCGCTGGTAAGTAGATAAGGAAGAGAATTGTAAATGATAGGTATAATTGAGGGTTAATTTTGAAGAATGAGAAAATTAGAGATTTTAAGTTATCCTACAAATATAGGAAATAAAAACGGGATGGATTTAATTAGAAAGGGTTAAGTTAGGATTCATGGTATGGATTTATAGGGATATGGATTAATAGATAATGGTAATTAAAGTATGGAAATAGGTAAGGTGGTACTAGGATATGAGGAAAAAGGAATGGAAATGTAAGATAGTAGGATAGGAATGATGAATATAGTAAGTTATGAAGATTTGAATAATTTGTAAGGTAATTATATGAAAGATGGAAAGGTAGATTATAAATGAAGTAGGAAATATTAAATAAGAAGGGTTTTAATGAGAGCCAAATTTGTAGGGAATTAATGAGGCAGAAAATGATTAACAAGGGTTACAATCAGTTAGATAAGAAAGGTGTTAAATAGAAACGAATTAAAAGAGTATATAAACAGCAGAACCAAATTGAAAGGGTATTATAACCGAACAATAAATGGGATAAGGATTTGTTAGACAGAAATTGAATGGTTACAAACGTTAGAGAACAAATGGATTGGATAATTTATTCATAAAGATACAAATGAGTTTGAAATTAGTTTTAAAAACGTTTTGATAATCGTTTCATGAAAGTAAAAGTTTAAGTTTTGTATGAAGCGGATTTTAGTTTTTTGGGCAGTATTTAAGTAGATTTTGAACTTCAAGGCGATAGAAGTTTTAAGATATGAAGTCGTGCATTATGTTTAAGATTGTGAATTTTTTATGGACAAAACTGGAAATTTTAAAAGGGATCCAAGACGGCGAAGGTTTAAAAGCTGACTAAGAAGCGAGGTTGTTTAAAAGTAAGTACAAGGGTTGAAATTGCGAACAAGGGATAAAATTTGCAATTAAACATGGGATTGAAAATTGCGACCAAAGATGGGAGTTGAAAGAATAGGGTCAAGGTATTAACGACGGTATTTCAGGTCTGAATTTTAAAACGGTTGATTTGTTAATAAAGGAAAGTGAAGTGGAGTTGAAAGAGAAGGGTCAGGATTAAAAGAGCAATTTTACAAGGATTTTAAAAGCATTTTAAAAGTTTTATTTGAGGACGATGTCGAAAAGATGTGAGTTGAGAGTAAATGGAGTTGAAATACAAGTTGTCAGTTAGGTGGAAAGATCGAAACAGTATTGACGGAGGAAAGAGTTGGACAGTATGCGGTGAAGAAAGGGTTTTGAATTGATACCGGTAAGAATTACCGAATAGTGGTAAGATGAAGAAAAAGGATTTACGAAGGATTGTTAGAGGAATGGTGTTAAAAAGATTGAAATTAAGCATAGTAGGAAAGTACGGAGATTATCTGAGCAGACAAAGGTGGAATGATCAGAATAAGGGTTAATCTACAATAAGAGGGTGTGGTAAATACAGGAATTAGAGCGAGAGGCAGCAGTGCCTAAGAAAACTAAAGAGAAAAATGGAAGAGTACAGGGATTTACCAACGAGGGATTTGAGGAAAAGATAGTACAAGGAGTTGTGAAAAATTACCGCTGAAATTAGAAATTCAGTTAAAATTGACCTAGGTATCAGAAAAACTTTAGAATTCGAGAGTTGTACGAAAAATGTAAACGGTATAAAGGTTACAAAGTGAAAATTTGTTCAGGTAAAGCAAGAACGGGTAAAAAAATCCGTGAGGTGAGCGTAATGGCCTAGAATTCGGCGATGATATTGACCATTAGGGGAAGATTAATTTAAAGGGTCGGTTTAAATTTAAAATTTTGCTGAAGACTGTAAAGTTGACATTGCAAAGGAGAATTGAAAGCAAGTTGAAGATAAAAGAATTTTGGTAGACAACAAGGTTAACAAAAGATTAGGACGGTTAAAGGGCAAAATAAAGATCATGATGTACACAAAACAGGAACTTTAAGAAGCGAAATAGTAGACCAGACGACAAGGAGACACAAGAGGTTTAGGTATCACACAAAAAAATTTACAAGAGCGTAGATGAAGAAAATGTCCGTAACATATGAGAGGATGAAAGTCCATAGAGAATCGAAGGATACAGCTAAAGGGAAGGAAGTCCAGGACAAACGAAGGATTCGAAGGAAGCAGAACGAAGGTGAGGAAAAAAAGGACATATGAAAGGGGATTTGGAGCGCAAACGATTTAGGGTTTAAGGCAAAAAAGTGCGGAAACGGTTTTTTTGAAGGCCTAAAGTCACGTGTTTTGTGAAGGAAGTAGTAGGATTTACGAGGTACGGTTTATTGGAGAATTTGTCTATAGAGTTACAGGAAGGGAATAGGTAGGTAAAGGTTCAGAAGGAAAGTAAGGTTTAGTTTATAGTTATTTGTATTGTAAGAGTAATAAGTTTGATATTCTGTTAAAGTGGAAAAAGGAAAGGGGTTGCAAATAAAAAGAAAAAGAAAGGATGGTTGAAGAAAATCAGAAATTTTACAACAGGAATGAAAACATGAAATTTCAATTTAAACGAGGGCAAATATTGTCAAGTTGATTAAACGTTGCAAATATTGTTAAGATGGGTTAAATCAAAGGGTAATTTTAATAGTAATTAAATAGTAAATTTGATATTTAATTTATGAATACATTTAGATTAACTTTATGCTAAAGTGTACATCTTTATGAGTTGATATAAAAGGTATTAGTTTTATACTGAGTTGATATTTTAAAGCCATTGAGTAATTTGCGTTGAAAGCGAGCTTTAAGAATCAATTAAAAGCCAGGTGTTATGAATTTTGGCTATTCTTATAAACAATTTTAGAGAATTGAATAAATTTAAATTGATAAATGTAAAGTTATTGAGATTGTAAATGTTTTGAACAATGTGAAATTAAATTATTATAAATATACGAAGGTATATTGAAATTAAGATAAGGATTTATAGGATGTTGAATAAAATTTGATTGTGTAATAATTTATTTATTAAATTAAGAAAAAAAGATTTTTTAAATTATAAAAAGACTTTTTAAATGTTAAATGGAAAATATTTTAAATGAAAGTATTTATTAAAAGATTTTTAATCAAGTTTAAAAGAAGTTATGAGTGATAAATAAGGTAACACGTATAAGAATTTTGAGGGTTATTAAAAGATATAAGGAGAAGGAATTTGGAAATTGTTGGGTTGGATGATTTGTATTAAGCAGCGGGATTATTTGGTTGGAAAGAAGATAACGGGAAGGATTGGAAGATTTAGGAATACGGCGAAGGAAATTCGAGGAAATGATAAAGGTTTAGAAATTTAAATTAGAAGATTATTTGGTTTGGGAAAAATGTTTTACAACCGGAGGCAGGGAAGAGGAAATTTTGAGAATGGGAAATGCGAGGAAATAATTACCAATCAAAGGAGGCTTACTATTATTTGGGGTAAACGTATTTAAACCGAGAAAAAGAAAAATTAAATTATTTGAAGGCTCGTATTTAATTTGGCAATCAAAAGAATTTCATTCAAAATGGTAAAAAAACGGGATTTGGTTGAAATAAATCTAATTAACCCAGTATGTAGAAAACCCTGAATTAAAGTTTATATCAGATATAAAATTAGTAATTAAAAGAAAAAACAGAGTTTGTAAGACTCATTAAATCATGTGACCAAAAGTGTGAAAAAACCTTGTTTAAAGAGGTATAATTATAATATAAAAAAATAGTAATAGAAAACAAAAGGTGGCAAACACGTTTGATCAGAAAAGGAAAAGGTTGGAAAATGATAAGGAGCCGAATTAGTGAAGTTTTTATTTTTAGAATGATTCAAAAAGGAAACAGGAGGGCGAGGAAAAAAGAAAAAGTAGACAATATCCGGGGCAGAGTGGGGCAGCAAGTTTTATTTTGGGGACAAGAGGCAACAGAAAAGTGAGAGACAGACACGATGGACCAAGACGGGACCAGTAGGGAAAGCGAGGAAACCAAGACCTAGGAGTTTGAGAGTTGCGAAAAATTAAGACAAAATTCAGAACAAGTGGAATAAAAGGATTGACACACGAACCGAAGACAAAAAGGAAACCAGGAACTGGGAGTTTAAGAGTTAGCAAAAAATTAATAAAAACGATACAGACAAAAATATTTAAACATAACGAATAAGGGACAAAATTAGGAACCACGGAACTGCGGGAAAAAACACAGGAACTTAAACCAAAACAGAATAAAGAACGGCGGACAGAGCAATAAAATAAAGGTTAGACAAGTTAGAACACACCGGGACTTTGAAGGGAAATGAACCACACGGAATACTTAAACGAAATTAAAACGGGTCGACAGGGAGAAACAAATTAGCGGTTTTAAATTAGACGAAATAGAAACACAAACACAGGACAATCAAAATTTGAACAAACACGAGACCTAAAAACGAAAAAGACACGGGCAAAATGGAAGAAAAAGTACGGGTTAAAACAGGGTAGGAAATGACTTGACAAATTCGAAAGATAACAAAAAGGAGCAAATGGACTGAAAACGGAACACTCGTTAAACGGGAACTTACCAAAGTTGGATAAGAAAACAGCCAGGGATCTGGACCGTAGACAATTAGGAAAGAAAAGAAAGGAGAATTACGATTGGGGCATTTGAGAAACGCGAAAGTAAATTATCGTAAACAGAACACAGGGACCTGACGACTATAAGAACGTTTTGGAACAAAAACAACGAACAAAATAAGGGAGCAATTGGACAGAAAGCGGAAGGCAACAATTAAACGATGACAAGTTCAATCAAGCGAACATTAAACGAAACAGTGGACACATCGACTCACTGAGGCAACAATAGGTTCATTTAGGGTACAAGCAAGAATTAGGATTCTGGGAGTAATGGGAATTCACCTACGAATACTGGAAGCGAAAACGCGACACTCATGGGACAAAAGGGTACGGAAGTCAGACCGTACACAAAAGCAAAATATGAGGAAAATTTTATAAGGAAATTGAACATGGAACGAGACGACACCATTAAAGACACGGGTTAACAAGGACAGAACGAAACCGGCACGAAAACGCAAGATGACGGCGAATGGGAGGAATAGAAATTGGAGCCGGAGGACAGGGACGAAACGTTTCATAGGACACGGAATACAAGGACAAAAGGATGAAGGGGGAAATCCGAGCGCAAGAAAAAAAGGAATTTTTGAGCCGGACGGCTAGGAGTAAAGATGTTTCAATATAGGATTGTTAAACGTCATTTTGATTAAAGATTTGATTAAAATTAAGTTAAGGACCGGTTATTTTTGGAACGTCTAGTGTAAGTAAATGTGGTATAGTAAAATGGTAAATTTTAAAGAAAATAGAAAATTGGGGTTAATTTATGTAGAGAACCAAAGTTAGCTTTAATGTTATCGGTACGTTTTAGGAAATAAAGAAGAGGAAATGAGATTTTAATAGAAAGATTACAATTAGGGGTTAATTGGTATGGTTTTAGAGGAAAGGTTGAATTATGAAAGGATCGTAGAATATTGAAAAAGGCAGGGGTGCCAGGTTAATAGGAAAAGGATGAAATGATATATGTAGGATTTGAAGGATTTAGATTAAATGATGGAAAGGTAAAGTCAATTAGAATATGTTTGTAAGATTAGTATGTGACAGGAAAGTGAGGATAATAAGAAATGGAAATTATTTAATAAAATGAGGGTTATTTAATGAAGGCCAAGTTTAGGCGGTAAATAAGTTGGAGGTAAGAAGAAACGATTTAAGAAAGGGTGATCAATTCGTTCCTAAGAAATAGGGTTAAAATAAATAGAGGGAATTTAAAAGAGGGATTTGACCAGCGGAACCAATAAGTGAACCGAGTAATCCAAAACAAATAAAAGGGATCAAGTTTGTTTGCAAGGAAATTAATGGATTAAAAACGAGTTAAACAAAGGGTTGATAATATGAATAAAGTAACATAAAGTTTAGCAAATAATTTAAAGAATTGTTTTGGTTAATTCCGTGGAAATAAAGTTTACAAATCAGTATGAAGCAGGGTTGATATTTTTGTTATTTGTTTAATAGTTTTCAGCAATTGTTAAAGATCGATTGTTTAATATATGAAGGTTCGTTAATTTGTTTTGTTAATTTTCAAGGGCGAGTTAATGGAGCATTTGAAAAGGTGTCCAACGACTGGAAGGGTTAAAGTGATAAGAAATGAGTTTTTAAAGCAAGTTACATTGGTTTGAAATTTTCGACAAGGGAAAAACTGCAATAAAAATGGGATCAAAACAGGTAAAGAAGAGAGGTGCGAGGTTTTGGTTAAATATTACAAACGGGTTTCGAAGTATCGAAGGGACTTGGATTTGTTAAAAAAGGAAAGATGGAATGGCCAAGAGGAAGGGTCAGGATTTTAAGGGTTTTAAAGATTATTAAAATTCCATTTTAAAGTGTTTTATTTGGGAGGTGTAAAAGAATGGGTGATTGGCGAACAGGAAGGGTTGAAATCAATGTTTTCATTTTAGGGTGTTAAAATCCCAATAAGTATTTTATGAAGGAGGTGGCCTGAATAGCGTAAGAGTTGGTTTATTGTTAGGAAGAAATTTAATAAATCGTTTCATTGGAGTTAGAAGAAACAGTTTAAACAGAGAAGGATGTGGCCATGTGTTAAGGATAAGATTCGAATTAATAGCAGGAAAGAAATTAGGCGATTTCGGGACCGGTTGATGAAAAAAATAAACGGGGTTATTTTGGGAATTGGTGTTGGTCGATGGAAAAACACAACCAAAGGGAAGGGACGCGGGTTCGACAGACAGTGAAGAAAATAGAAATAAAGGGTTTAACTCTGGGAATTGGTGGTGAAAGAATGGGAACAACTGTATGCAAGAGCGCCGGAAATCATAAACGAAATATTAAAATGGAAATAGGAAGAAAGATTTACATTCGAGGGCGTTTTGAAAAAATGGGATAAGGTGTAAAGGAAAGGAAAATCGTGAAAATTTCATTAGGAAATCAAAAATGGCAAATAGGCGAAAAACTTGTAAATGACATGGATTGGCATATTATTAAGAAACGGAAGATAAGGGTAAATTTTTGGGTGGACGTTTTTAATTTGAAAATTATTCCTGCAGAGGGTAAAGGCCATGATTGGGCAATTGGATATTTGAAACCAATCGGGAAGAAAAGAATTTTGGTGACGAACGTTTTACATAAATTAGAAGTTAAAGGGCAAAATTAAAGTCATTTATGCATCAATTCGAAAATAACCAGCGAAGTTAAAGAAGTGTAAAAATTACGATTACAACAGAGATCAGAGGGTTAGGAAATACAAAAGAAAATTTTAGAACACGACCATGGTAAAAACATGCCGGTAACATTAAGGAAAAATTTACCATAGACCAGAGGAGAATCAGACAGATGGTAGGTCTAAAAATGAAGTTAGAACGACGATCGGTAGGAAAACAAGGTGGAAAATTAAGAAAAAACCATTTGAACAGGGGATTGGTAGTCGTCAAACATTAAGGGTTTAAACGCCACAAAAACAAAGGGCAGCGTTGGGCTAGAAGGCGTAGGAAAAGGAAGTTTTGGAAGAATAGTTGATGGAGATTAAGGGGATTAGGGTTTTCAAACGGAATTACCCATTGAGTGTCTAAGAGGGTAAGGATAGGTAAAAGTGTTTGCAAGGAAATAAAGTTTAGTAGATTGTGGGTTGTGGTTTTGGTAATATACCTAGGTAATAAGGAGAGAAGTAATGGGTTCAAAGTAAATACAACGAAAGGAGGTTTGATAATTTGAATTTTTGACAGGAAGAAAATAAATTTCAATTTATTAAAACAGGGCAAGGGTGCAAAGAAGGTAGAAAGTTCAAAGGATTGGTTTAATGGATCAGAAATTTTATTCAAGAAAATTAAAACTATAAATTTTCATCTTAAACCGTAAAGTTGTACATTAGGTTAAATTTACAAAAGGTATAATTTTATAGTGATCAATGCGTATTAGTTTAATATAAATAATTTCATACCTTGTACATTTCCGTGAAAGCCGTCGATTTATATTGCAAAAGAAACCCAGTTGTGAATTATTTGGCTTTTCTTTTATAATAAATTTTGAAATTTAACAAATTAAGTAATTAAATGGAAAGGTTTTGGATTTGAATATAGGCCAAGGTGAATTTAAAATTATTATAAGCTTCAGTATTGGAATAAATTTAGGAGAATTGTTAATAATTTAAATGAAAAAATGTAAATGTATAGAAGTTTGTTTAGTTATAACCAAGATAAAATTAAGATTTTTAAAATTGTAGTAGCATTATGAAACTGGTAAAATTGTAAAATGTTTTAAATAAAAATTTATTTGTGTAACTAGTTTTTTAATCAATAAAAGAAATAATAAATTTTAAAATGAAAAGGAAATCAGCTTATTTAAGGAATTTTGAATGGTTATTGTTAAAGGAAAGAGTTTTATTTGAAGATTATTTGGTTTTGGGATAGATTTGGGTTTACGGCAGCAGGATATTGGAGTGGATAAAGAAGTTGGAAAGATTTTGGTTATTTGAAAGAAAGGCGAAGGAATTTTGGAAATTGGTTGGGATTAGGATGTTTGTATTAAGCAGCGGATTGGATGGTAAAGAAGGAGAGAGAAAGGGATAGTGAGGAAGGAGATAGGAATACGGCGAGGAAAATGAGAGAAAGTATAAAGGTTTAGAAATTTAAATTAGGAACATTATTTGGTTTGGGGCAAAAATGTTTACAAAACCGGAGGCAGGGAAAGGAAATTTGGGAGAATTTGAAAGCAGGAATTTGAATTCACATCAAAGGAGGCTTATTCAGTTTGGGCATAAAATTGTTTTACAAACACCTGGAGGCAGTGCGCAAGAGGACAATTTTGGAGAATCTTGTGTGAATCAGGCATTTCATTAAGATTGGCATCAAAGAAACTTAGCATTTAAAATGGTAAAAAAACGGATATTGGTGGAATTAATCTAACGATTGAACCCACGGTGAGTAGGTGAGAAAACCCTGAGATTAAAGTTTCAAATAGTCGAGGCATATAAAATATAGTAATTAGTAAGAAAAACCAACCAAACGTTTGCTAAAGCACCTCGATTTGAAATCATTGTGACGACGACAAAAGTCGTGTAATAAAATCTTGTTTAAAGGAGGAGTAATTATATTATATAAAATAGTAGAGACAATAAACATAGTAATTAGATTACAAGAAGGTGGCAAACCCAACGTGAGGCTCGAGAAAAAGGTTAAAAGGTGTTAGAGCGAAAGATGTAGAATCCGGGAGCCCGAGTTAGGTGGGGCCCGCAAGTTTAATTTTTTCAGGAAACGAGTTCAAAACAAGGAAACAGAGATGACGGACGAGGACACAAAAAGAATCACAAGATCGGGACTAATATACGGGGTTGAAATGGATGTGGGAGACAAGACATAGAGCTAGACGCAGGGGCGACCTACAGGAGACGGACACGATGCAGACAGAGTTGGAGATGACAGACACGGACTTGGACCAGGCGACGGTACCGCAGGTGAGACAGAGAAGCCGACGGAAACCAGGACCTTAGGAGATTTCTGATGAGTTTGCAGAAAATTTAACAGACAAAATTACAGAATCACAGACGGAACTAAAATGGAGTTTAAGACATCACACCAGAACTGACAGACAAAATTAATGAATCCATGGAACTGGCGGAGTTAAAACAGAGCTTAAGACATCACAGACAGAATTAAAGAACGAGCTGACAGACAAAATTATGCAATCACATAACGAGTTAAGGGACGAGTTTAGGACAGCGCAGCGGACCTGACGGCGAAAATGAACCCACACAGGAATACTTACTAACGCAAATACAGATTGCAAAGACGACGTGCGGACAGAGGTCCAACAACAAATAGACAGGGTTGACGACAAGTTAGAACACACACGGGCACATTTGCAAGGAGACTTGAACGCGACACGGACTGACTTAAGAACTGAAATTAAGACACGGGTCGACACAGTGGAAGAAACAATGATTAGCGGGTTTTCAAATTTAAGTACGGAAATAGAAACATGTGACAAACGACAAGGGACTAACTACAAAATTTAGGACAAACACTAGAGACCATACAAAACGAAAACGTACACGGTAGGACAAAACTTGACGACAAAGTCACGGGATTAGAAACCAGGGTAGGACATGACGTTAGACAAATTTACGAGAAACTCGATGACATAGAAAGGAGGCGAATGGACTGAACGGACCGCACTTTCGATTAAACCGGGACGCTTTACCGAAGTTTGAGGGACGTAAGACAGAACAGCCCATGGGATTCCTGGACCGACTAGACGAGATCGTAGGGACAGAAAACGAACGAACAAAATTACAGATTGTGGGGGCGAGTTTGACAGGAAACGCCGAAAAGTGGCATAACATTATTCGTAAACAGTATGACACGTACGCGGACTTCAAACGACTATTTATAGAACAGTTTTGGAACACTACACATCAGACCGACATAAGGACGAACCTAATTACAGGACATTATAGCAGGACTCACGGCACGCGCGAAGAATACGCGATCGACAAGTTCAATCAGGCGCAACACTTAACACCGAAACTGAGCGAGGACGACATCGTACTTCTACTGGCAGGTCATATGGAACCGGAGGTTTCAGAGTTGTAGGTACAAAATGTCAAGACATTGAGGGAATTCTTGGGAGTAATGAGAAATTTCGACCTAGCGACAGTACTGGAAGCGAAAACGCGGACACACCATTGGGAACAAAACAGGGGTTACAGGAAGACAGTCGACGACCACCGTACCACGAAAACAGACAAAATTATAGACAGGAAAATTTTAACTACGGACATAGGAATCATTGGGGACACGAGGCACATAGACGACCGTATTTCAATAGGGTACCGGGATAACGCCTACAATGGACAGAACAGAAACCGGCACGACAACGGCGAGGATGACGGCCGGACGACTGGGGAGGAATACAAAATGGAAATAGCCGGACGGACAGGGACGTAAACGTCCAACATATGACGACGAGCGCAATTACAACGGACCCGAATAGGATTGAGGTGGTGGAAATTCACGAGTCGCCTCAAGAAAAAAACGCGAATTTTTGGACGACCGACTGCTTAGGAGTAAAGATTGATGTTTGCTATAGTATAAGGATTTGTTGTTAAACAGTTACATTTGTAATAAAAGAATTTGTTATTTATAAATATTAGTTTAAGGGACCGTGTTTATGTTGCTTTAGTGGATAGTGGGTCACAGTTGTCGCTGGTAAATGATAGGGTAGTAGTCGAACATGGAGAATTTTAAAGGAAAGAATAGGAACAATTGAGGGGTTAATTTATGGTCAGCGATGAACAAAAAGCTTACGACGATTTATAATGTTATCCGTGTACCGATATATATAGGAAATAAAGAAGCAGGGAATGCAGAGTTTTTAATTACGAAAGGGTTACAGTTAGACTTCATATTGGGTATGGATTTTATAGAGGATTTTGGATTGAATATAGATGGAAAGGATAGGTCAATTAGAATATGTGATAAAGATAGGTCATGGGTGGTGCCTACGGTTAGTGAGGAAAATAGGAATGGAAATGATATAGATAGTACAGGATTAGGAATGATTAAAGAGTATAATGATGGACAGGTTAAAGTACGATTATGTAATATGTTTGTAAGATTAATTAATGATGAACAGATAGGAAAGTGAGTATTGATACTAAGATGAAGCTAGGAGAATTATTTAATAAATATGTAGGGTTATTTAATGAAGAGCCAAGATTTGCGAGGCGGTACACACATAAGTTGGAGGTCACGGAAGACATCGGATTTAATACAAGGGTGTATCCAATTCCGTTTGCCATAAGAAATAGGGTTAAAATAGAGATAGACAGAATGTTAAAAGAGGGTATTATAGAACCAGCGAGAACTCAATATATGAACCCAGTAGTTATAGTACCAAAACCAAATAAAAGGATATAAGTTTGTTTAGATGCGAGGAAATTGAATGCGATTACAAAACCGCAGTATGAGCAACCACAAGGGTTGGATAATTTATTGTATAAAGTATATGAAATGAAAGTTTTCAGCAAATTAGATTTAAAGAATTCGTTTTGGTAATTCCGTTGCATGAAGACAGTAAAACGTTTACAGGTTTTAGTATCGAAGGCGAGATTTATATGTTTTCTGTAGTTCCATTTGGTTTAAGTAGTTCTTCAGCAGCACTTGTAGAGCGATGCAGAAGTTGTTTAATGAATATGAAGGTTTCTGTTCGCATTATGTCGATGATTTGTTAATTTTTTCAAGGACGAGCAAAAACACCTGGAGCATTTAGAAAAGGTGATCCAACGACTGGACGAAGGGTGTTTAAAGCTGAACGTAGAAATGCGAGTTGTTTAAAAGCAAGGTTACATACTTAGGGTTTGAAATTAGCGAACAAGGGATGAAAATTTGCAATAAAAGATTGGACGAGTTGAAAAATTCAGCGACCAAAGAATGTGAGAGGGCTGCGAGGATTTTTAGGGTGCTAAATTATTACAAACGGTTTATACCGAGGTATTCTGAAGTGTGCGTACCGTTGGTGAGTTTGTTAAAAAAAGGAAAGATGGAAGTGGACTGCTGAACGAGAGAAGGCGTTCCAGGATTTAAAAGGTGCATTTTACAAGGAGTTAGCATTAAAATATCCCAATTTTAAAGATGATTTTATTTTGAGGACGGATGCGTCGAAATATGCAATCGGGGCTGAGTTGGTGCAGATACAGGATGGAGTTGAAATACCAATTGTTTTCATTTTTAGGGTGTTGAAAGACTGCGAAACCAGGTATGCGACGGCAGAGAAGGAGATGTTGGCCATAGTATACGCGGTGAAGAAGTTGCGTTTTTATTTGTTAGGTAAGAAATTTCTAATAGAATCCGACAACACGGTGGTAACGTTCATGAAGAAAGGAGTTTTAAACAGCAGATTGTATAGATGGGCATTGGTGTTACAGGAATACGACTTCGAAATTAAGCATAAGCCAGGAAAGGAGAATGTGACGGCGGATTTTCTGAGCAGACCGCAGGTGGAATCGAATCAAAACATAAACGGGTGTTTAATTGCTTTGCAGGAATTCAGGGATGTTGGTCGATGGACAAACACCAAACTTATAGAGGCGCAGAGGCACAGCGAGGTGAGCTCGATACGAGAGAAACTTACAAGAGAAAATATGGAAGAGTACAGGGGATTTACCATCGTAGGGCAGTTTGTGGTGAAAAGAATAGGGGATGCAGAGCTGGTAGTGCTATCAAGAGACGTTGCCGCTGAAATCATAAACGAAATTCATTTAAAATTCGGACACATAGGTATCAGAAAAACATTTTTAGTATTCAGAGAGGCGTTTTACGCAAAAAATGATATAACGGTGATAAAGGAAAGGATAAATCGGTGTAAAATTTGCATTCTAGGTAAAGACAAGAACGTGGTGCTGCAGAATATGCCGATGAGCGTGAGCGTAAATGGACCATTGGAATTGGTGGCGATTGATTATTTAAGCAACCTGATCACGAGTGAACAGGGGTATCGACATATTTTGTGGTGGTCGACGTTTTTCTAAATTTGTAAAATTATTTCCTGCAAGACGGAGTAACACGGTGCATGCATTGCAGTCAATTGGAGAATTTGAAAGCCAAGTCGGGAAGATAAAAAGAATTTTGGTAGACAACGCAACGTATTTCAACAATCAAAGATTCAGGAACGGGTTAAAAAGGGCAAATATTAAAGTATCATTTAGTAGCATACGACATCCAAAAGCTAATCCATGCGAACGTTACATACGAGAGGTGATAAAATATTTACGATTAGCGACACAGGAGCATCACGACAGATGGGTTAGGTATCTACCACAAATAGAAAATTTTATGAACAGCGTACCGAGTTCGGTTACGAAAACATGTCCGGTAACATTAATGCGAAGGATTATACCAGCTAGACCATGGAGGAGGAAGTCGAGGTACAAGACATAACAGAGTTGCTAAGTAATGCCAGGCGCAGAATCGAAAGGATGCAGCGTAGGGACATCGAACGAAGGTGTAGGAAAATTAAGAAAAGAACGATTTTTGGAATAGGGGATTTGGTAGTCGTCAAACGATTAAGGGTTTCAAACCGCGACAAAAACATTTGCGCGAAGCTGTTGTTTCCTTATGAAGGGCCGTACAGGATCACGCGTAGTTTTGCTGAAGGCAATACGTTTGAGATGGAGAATATGACAGGGGGGTATCGCGGGCGTTTTCATTTGGAGAATTTGTACCCATATAGAGTAGTACAGGAAGAGGGTTTAATAGGATAGGTTAAAATGTGGTTCATGCAGGAAAGTAAAGTTTAGTTTAGGTTTGTTTTGTTTTTTTAGTATATAGTAGGTTAGATAATAGCGTAGTGTAATAGATGTGAGAGAAAGGCGAATGCGGGTTGCCAAAGTAAAATAGAAACAACGAAAGGATGGTTTTGAATGAAAATCAGAAATTTTTGCACACCAGGGGAAGAGAAAAACATATGAAATTTCCAATTTCATTAAAACCAGTGGGGCCAAATATTGTGTAAGGGAGGGGTTAGAAGGTTTCTAAAGGTATATTTGTATTAATAGGTGTATGCCAAGCGATAGGGTCAATATTTCAGATTTAATAATTTAAAAACTATAAATTTTGCTATACTTTACATACGTTAAAGTATGTACCATTTCAGATTGAAACTTATATGCCAAAAGGTAGTAACATGACTTTATGACGTTGATATAATGCACGGTACTTGAGGTTTTATACTGAGTTGATATTTCATGAGCCAGTTAGAGTACATTTGCCGTCGGAAAGCCGGACGCATTTATGGATATCTGCAATATAACAAAGCCCAGGTCGTGTATGAATTATTTGGCTTTTCCTTTTATAGAATCAAACTTTTAGACGAATTGTAAATCAAAATTTAAAGTGAATCAAAATGTAAAAGGTTATTGGAGTTTAGTGAAGTGTTTTGGACCAATGGTAGAAATTTAAAATTATTATAAAGACTATAGCGAAGGTATGTTGGACACTGAAAGATAGGAGATTTGTTATTGGATGTTATATATGTAAAAAATGTTATTGTAGTAAGCTAAGTTTGTTTAGTTAATAACTAAGCAATATAAATAAAGGGACTTCTTTTTAAATTTGTTCAGATACAGACCTATTTATGAAACCTGCGTTAAAATTGTAAAATAGTTTTGAAATAAAAGTTTATTTGTGTATTCATCGAGTATTATTTAATCCAAGTATAAAAGAAAGTATACTTAACTAAATAAATTTAAAAATTTTTTTTACAAAAAATAAAGTGTTTAAAAGTGAAAAGGAAAGTCAGCGTGTATTTAAGGAAGATTTTGGAAGTGGTTATTGATGTAAAGGGGAAAGCGACGGTATATTATTTGAGAAGATTAGTGTTGGTTTTGGGATAGATTTGGGTATTACGGCAGCAGGATATTGGAGTGGATAAAGAAGGTATCGACGACGTAAAGAATTTTGGGATTGATTTGAGAAGATATAACGGCAGAAGGACATCGTATGGATAATTGGTATAGCAGGATTAGGAGTGATTTGTATTAAGACAGCGGGATTGATTTGGTTGTGCGAAGAGAGAAGTAAGCGGGATACGGAGCAGAGGAACAGGAGATAGGAATACGGCGAGGAAGAATTGACGCAGGAAAGTAGATAAAGGTTTTACTAAATTCTAAATTGGGGTAACATTATTTCAGGTTTGGGGCATCAAAATTGTTTTACAAACACCTGGAGGCAGTGCGCAAGAGGACAATTTTGGAGAATCTTGTGTGAAAGTGCGTACGGCAATTTCGAACTTGAGCCAGCAGTCAAAGGAAGGCCTTCAGCGCAGTATATTTCTGGTAAGTACCGTGAATATATTAGAACGTCAGAAATTAAAGTCATAAAAGTTACATAAATTAATTTGACATCAGGCATCGTTGATCTATTAAGATTTGGCATATCAAAATAAATTTAGTACATTTCAAAAGTGGTAAAACAAACGAGGGTGCAGTTTGGTTGGGTATTGCACATCTACTCACGATTGAACCCACGGTGAGTAGGTGAGAAAACCCTGAGATTAAAGTTTCAAATAGTCGAGGCATATAAAATATAGTAATTAGTAAAAGAAAAACCAACCAAACGTTTGCTAAAGCACCTCGATTTGAAATCATTGTGACGACGACAAAAGTCGTGTAATAAAATCTTGTTTAAAGGAGGAGTAATTATATTATATAAAATAGTAGAGACAAAAAACATAGTAATTAGATTACAAGAATATATATTGCCGTGGAACTCCGCTCTAACTTACTACTTTCTCAAAAAACATTCGAGCCCCAACGTTGGACCGTCATGAGATTGTCGTGGAACTCGGGTAAGATCCTTACCAACCATAAAAATTTTCGGAAATTTTATATATTTTTCAAAACTCGAAAATTCAAAAATTAAATAATACAAAAAAAAATATCCTTACCCGTTTTCCTCTATTCCTCGGTTGAATGGCCTTCTTCAGCTGCTTCCGGCTAGCTCATTTGGACCTCCTTTTGGATTTCTATATTCACCCATATTCTATCATTTACGCACACTCCCAATAAAACCACAAAATACAACCAACATACAATCTTTTATTTATTCCTATTTACAAATGCAATTCAACACTGTCCATATTTTATTGTTCACGTTACACTTCAGTAACTCTTATTTTGTAATGTCCTGTATTTACCTTTTTAAATCATCTAACACATAAAATGTACGCGGAGTAAATGGACCTTGAATAATACCTTCTTTAAAATTCCTTCTTTATAATTTATTTATTTATTTCAATAATCTAAGTAAACTGTGGGGTATGGTGAGCTCATAATAACCCAACTAATTTTGCATAATGTATGCCCTTCTACTTTGCATACTCGTAAAATTAAAAAAACAAAGCCATGTACTCTTCACAGAAATTTTCACGTTCTGATAGAACGTTTAAAAGCTTTATAAACACCTTCAAATTTCTAGTTGAATACCGTAGTAAAGTTATTTACACATATTCAGTTCAATACGTAAATAATTCACACTACCTTGAAAAACACTCTCATACGCCACCCCAATATTTACAGTTTATAGAAATCACAATTTTAAATCGTTACCTGAAAATTGTGGAAGATCTCCGCTCTTGTAGATGATGCCATGTCTTTTTTTATCTGGTCTGCAGGTCGTTTCTCGCTATTACTAGACGAACTCCATCTAAGTTGCTCATGGAACGCCAAGGCCGCCTTCTCGGTGTAATCAAATTCCAAATTTCATTTCAATTATACTTCTTTCACAGTAATCTACGTTATTTAATGTCCCGACATGAGTTGATAAAAAAAATTATAGGTGATACCTCAATAAAAAAATTTTAATCTCGGCACACAAACCGCGTTTTTAATTTAAGAGGCTACCACTATGCAATACAATTTAAATGCTTTTATAATACTTACAACTCGTGTTGACTTTCATACGTGCATTTGGGACGATCGAAATAATAAGGGCTTTCATAATATTCTCCTAAACTATTTATATCTTTTTAATGTAACCTCTCCTGGCCACAGTTATTCGAAATCCCCTGCTTACAACACACATTAGCACAATTTTGCACTCAACCCCATTTTTAAATCCGCGAATTTCAGTACCTCGTTATAACATTTTAAGAAAATTACGCTACACTATCCTCCTGTTCATATCAAGTCAAATTAAACATATCAACCAATCGTAGCTCTAATGACGTTTCACAAATCCCTCCTAAACTATTGTGGTCTCGTGCTTATACGTTTGAGTGGTAAAAAGTCAATATCCTTGTTTGTGCGCTGTCTAACTACACGTGGACTTTCCAATTAGCATTTCATGCTAAAACATCCGACCGTTTAAGTACTCCTTAGAATAATTTGTTCGTTATCTACAAATTAAACAGAACTTGACATTTAGAAAATAACGCAGGTGTTCAATCGTAACATTTTAAATAACACTTCCACGATTTAGAGTTCGTCGTATTTCTACCCCACTGATATATTTGTCAGATAGCAACGCGTTTCATCTTGGTATCCTTGGGTTTTTACACGCTTTTATGCAAATTATACATCAATAATCGTTCAATTAAATCCAAATTAAATAATAAATCAATGGCATTGGCCTCTATCATTCAATTTCTTTGCAAACCTACTCAAATTTCATCAATTATTTACAAAATTTCGTTAATACCTGATACTTAAAAATGAATTACTAATATAAATTTCGCACGTAATTTCTGGTTGTTCCTTTATACAGGGTGTTTTAAAATTGTTTCTTTTATATTTATTTTTGACCTTTTAAAACCACTATAATATATATATATATATATATATAGTATATATATAGTGTATATATATATATATATATATATATTATATATATATATATATATATATATATATATATTGCTGTGATATACTCCTTTGAATGCGGGAACTGGGTCCTTTCAACAAAAAATTCTAGTCCCACAGATTGGGCGTCATAAACGGCTGTGATCCTCTTTTCGCCTCGGCTGCTCACCTAATGTTATAAACCTCCTCATTCATAAAAAAACAACACATTCCTACCAAAAACATCAACGTTAACTCTATTTACATCAATATTCAGAATACATTAAAATTTCAAAATTAAAACTCAGCATAAATTTCAGTTTTAAAAGAATTTCAAGATTAATTTTATTATCATTTTAATGTGCATCCAAAATTAAAGTCCTTGTTGGATGCCTACTAATTAATATAACAATATAAGCAGACCGGAGTCTGAGTATAAAGGAGCATCTACCACCCCTTTACGTTAATTAACCAGGTTCGTCTAATTGAGCTCAAAGACATACCCAAATTTTCATCATATTACCGAACATCAAAACTAAATACCCTTTCTACTTCAACAAGCAAATTTCATCTTAAAATTAAAATTTCATGGTTAGTACAATTTCACTAATGTCCATTTAAAGTAAATCAATTATAAAGTTATTCAACACACACAAAATGTCAAACAAAATAGTATAATTTACCTGAAGGTTACTGTCCTCGTAGCTTCAAAGTACATCGTCCCTTTAGTTAATCACACCATTCCAACAGGATTATATTTACGGCTTCTAATTCTCAACGCTTTTAAAATTTTCTCCATCACCATTTATTTAAAGTTGTTTCTGGGCTTTTCCGGAACTCATCTATGTATATCTGACCCTTGTTTCGTGGATCCAGACACGTATTTGAACCATTTAATTATTAACACCCCCGAAAAATAGCAAATAACTTCATACTTCTTTCACCAATATACGCCAAAACTGCCTACTTTTGTGTATACATTTGTCGTTGTAAATTTTGCTAATTGGTACAGTGAAACTAAATTTTATTACCTTGTATCTAAGTGCACTGAAGTACATTCATGTTAGCACGTAAATAACCAACTATTTTGAATCACTAAAATATACGAGCAAAATTTTAAATTATTTTATCAAACTAAAATGCACTGTTTAACATCTTCAATCAAGTCGTGGATGTAAGAGCTTTTAACGCATCGAATAGTCAAAAGTCTAAGAGGCCGAAATTCATATTACCACCGGTATATATAGCGAATAGCCGGCACGTCGCTTTTGTCCGCAAAACAGACAATTCTTAAGAATTTCTCATGCTGTGTTCCCAGTCCGTCGCTCGCGCATCGGTTTTTACGAATTTTTCACTCGCCCCATTTAAATCTCAAAAATTCTCACACGGCACGCAAACCTGTCCGAGAAAAACTAATTAATTTTGTACAGAAATCGTTGTTTCTACCTCTGATATTTGCATCTTATTTTCAACCAATTGTGACCCTCGTGACGTTGCTTAAATCACGCCTTTTACTATATGTGTCTTTGCTTGACGCATTTTCTCTTTCCTTTTCTAACCTGTTCGTATTGGTGCAAATTGATATTCTTTATTATCGATTATATTTTAGTCCATGTGGACTATCTGGGTTAAATAACCCCGTATCGCACCTTCTCGTGAATATTAAGCCCCGGTTTCTCCAAGATTCTTTGTAAACATTAATTATCTGCAAAATTTTCGCCGAATGAGCTTTTAAATAAACCCTGTTTTGTATTTCGTGCTAAAGCATCTGACCGTTTCCAATATCCTTAGAATCGACATGTTTATCTAAACAAATTAAACTGAAATTGCTTTTTAAAATACGCAGGTGTGTTCAAACATCCTACTTCTAACTAACACTTCTAGGATTTGCATTTTATTGGGTTTTTACAAGTTTCTATAGATATTATCTGTTACTAACGATTCAATTAACTTCAATTAAAAATAATAGCCTTTAATTTTTAGTGAATCCTAATTAAATATTCAATTACTATCTGTACGTTTTGTTCAATACCGGTTACTTAAAATAGGGTTAATTAATATAAATTTAGCACGTAATTTCCATTTATTTCTTTCCTCGGAATAATTACATTACCCGTAGAGCTTGTTAATACTGTTTCTTTCGATATAAAGCGTCTTGTACATGCTTTTAAATCTCTTATTTTTACTGAAACGAATGATTTTTTTATTCTCCACGGTGTTTTAATAAAGCGTATTATCTATTAAAATTCCTTATACACGAAAATTAAAATTATTTGATGTGATTATTTAATTTTCTACCCTGGTCTAAATATGAGTATTTTCCCCCTATTTGAATACAAATAATACCACTTATTTGAATGCAAATATAAAGCATTTAGACAAAAATTACAAAAAAATTGCCTATCTCTCTCTACCCTTATCTATCTAACTTACCTACCTTATCTCCAATCCAAAAAAAATTATTTACACCTGTCCTATATCCCTATCCTATTCCTAACTCTCACCTAATTTTATAAACTGAAATTATCCCTAACTTTATCCTACTTATCCATCTTATCCTATATACATCCTATATACCTATCCTATTCCTAACTTTTAACTAATCTTCACTATACTTTACTTCATCCTACCTAATCCTATATACCTATCCTATTTCTAACTTTATTCCTAACTCTCCACTAATCTTATATGAAATATCTATACTTAACCTATCTTATTTTCTTCCTACCTTTACTCTTTATTCTCATCCTAAACCTATTTCTAACTATCTCCCATATTTATCCCATACCTAGCTTTATTTTCTATAAACACTTACTTCTACTCTTCTATCTACACCTATTCTATCCCTATCCTATTTAAATCTAACTCTCTTCTTGACCCTCCATGTCTTTCTTCTTACCATCCTAATACTCTTCATCCCTATCTCTCCCCCTTCTATATCTACACTTAACATCTCTATTATCTCACATACAATAAACTTATCATCCCTATTATCCTGACTCTTAAATATTACTTCTTCTTCAGTCCCTACACTTGTCTGTTTCTCATTTATTCTTGTTTCCTTTCTGCCGACAAACCAAACGATACTACTTTACAATTATCGATTTTCCTCTATGGAAAACCCTACGTACCTTCTAGAATTTTGTGTAATGGAATCCGCCAGAATGAATCCCTTTAAATCTACTTTATTAAAACAAACTTGCCACTTAACCTCGTCAAAATAATTCTGCCTTCACCTGCTCCCGATATGCTGCTGTTGCTTCTACCCCACTAATTCTGCATGTTTTTGTACTAAAGCTTGAACCTCTACTCTCCTATCCTCTGGACATCTTATTGTGTTGATCTGTTTACCTTCATCATCCTCTACCTCTACTACATTAATACTAAACTCCGTGTCATCCTCTGTGACTTCATAACTGCCCTTCCATGGCACTACCCTATCCTTAATCCTTATTACCTTCCTTTCCATATCTATCAAAACCCCTAACTTCATCATACAGTCAACACCTAAGATGCTCTGAAACTTCAGTCCAGGTACAATTACAAACTCCTGTTCACAGCTAAAACCTCCTATATCTATCCTAAGCACCACAACACTATTTACTACAGCAAACTTCTTTTTATTTGGAGCTACTAAATGGCTACGTTTTATAGGCATAATTCTATCACAAACCTTATCCCTAATTTTGCTGACGAATTCCTCCGATATTAAACTCGCCTCTGCCCCTGTATCAAGTAATACTTCTACATTATTTTCAAAAATTTCTAAATTAATAATTGGCAAACATAATTTTTCTACAGTTTCTGGCTCTACTTCCTCCTCAATTTTGAAAAATTCACGTGGATGTTCATATACATTTACACAGAAATCTAGTGGTCTGTCGCGTTCTAAAAATCCTGTCCCATCCTGTTTTCCGTGCTTGGTCCTGGTTGTCCTTGTACAACCTGTGCGTACGTCATCCTCGTGTTAATATCCGTGTCCCTGTCTCTATTCGGCGTGCTGGTCACAGTCCTGTTTACCTCCGGTAAACTGTTCTGTCGCGTGTAACTAGGTCTTGGCGTCGGTCCCCTAGTCGCACTATTGCTCCTGTATTCCTGTCCTCGTCGTTCCCAATTCGGTCGAAAATTTCTGTTGTAGTCAGGCCGTCTCGGATAATTCGGTGTCCTGTTGTCAAACCTAACTGTGTTAACGTTTCGTTCTCGTATCTCTTGTCCGTCCTACACATACATCGTCATATCTCTGCAAATACTCTAAAATGTCTCCCGTTCTGTGATGTTTTGTAAGGCCACGTGTTGTCTAATTTCCAGTTCAAAATGTCGTGATAGGTACTTGATAATCTGTCTGTCCGTCAATGGTGGATTCAGTTGTTTGGCCACACTGTACTTGCGGATGGCATATTGCTCCCTAGATCCTGCAAACTCTCCCTTAAATTTTCCTGTAATTAAGTCGTCTCGTACCTGGTCTTGTCTGTGGTCATTCCAGTAGTGCTTTAAAAATTTGTTTTCAAAGTCCTGATACGTGTCTATGTCCTGTCCTACTAAATTGTACCACGCTTCCGCGTTGTCCTTTAATAAAGCCTTTATCGTATTCAGTTTAGTCTGTTCGTCAAATAAATTTCCCACTAGATTTCTTACGCTATTAATAAAAATTTGTGGATTTACCCTGTTATCGCCATAAAACTTCATGTGTTGGTCCAATGATACTCCACCTGTAGAAAATCTGGGACCATCCCCCGTTAAATTTGACATGTTGTATTTGATACTACTAACTTCGCGTTCTACCCTGCCTAACTGATCCCTACATGAGTCCGTCACTTCAGTCATTTTTATATTAATCTCTTCTTCACAAAAAATGCGTACTTCGGACCTTAAATGTCCCATTTCCTGTCGAATACCTGTAATATCACGCTCATTTTTATCAACCTTATTTTCTACTTCCCCCAGTTTCACGGTAAGACTATCTTTAAAATCTGTAAATTCTCTCGTCGATTTTTCTATTTTATCCCCTAATTCCTGATTTAATTGGTCAAATTTCTTATTCGATTCTTCACTCATCCTCTCTAACATTCTCAATATCATCTCGTTTCCTTGATCCCCTGATTCCGTCCTCGACTGATCTCTACTGCCTCCAGCTTCTTCCATTCTCGAATTTTTCTCACACAATGCACTATCGTCACTTCCAATTTCCACTCCTTGACTCCTTAACCACTCTTTTCTCTGCATACGTTCAAATCACTCACACACACTCTAACTACTCTTAAATTTATACACACACAGAAACTCTCTCTCTCTGATCGCCAGTTTCCTGGAATAAAATCACAAAAATTTTATTTGGAACTCGAGCCCTCACGTTGTGGTCGCCAAAATTTGCTGTGATACCTCTCATTCTGCAGGTACTGGCCCTAAAAAAAAATATTCGAGCCTCACGAATTGGGCGCCAAAGAATGTGGTCTTATACTCCTGTGAATGCGGGAACTGGGTCCTTTCAACAAAAAAAATTCTAGTCCCACAGATTGGGCGTCATAAACGGCTGTCATCCTCTTTTCGCCTCGGCTGCTCACCTAATGTTATAAACCTCCTCATTCATAAAAAAAAACAACACATTCCTACCAAAAACATCAACGTTAACTCTATTTACATCAATATTCAGAATACATTAAAATTTCAAAATTAAAACTCAGCATAAATTTCAGTTTTAAAAGAATTTCAAGATTAATTTTATTATCATTTTAATGTGCATCCAAAATTAAAGTCCTTGTTGGATGCCTACTAATTAATATAACAATATAAGCAGACCGGAGTCTGAGTATAAAGGAGCATCTACCACCCTTTACGTTAATTAACCAGGTTCGTCTAATTGAGCTCAAAGACATACCCAAATTTTCATCATATTACCGAACATCAAAACTAAATACCCTTTCTACTTCAACAAGCAAATTTCATCTTAAAATTAAAATTACATGGTTAGTACAATTTCACTAATGTCCATTTAAAGTAAATCAATTATAAAGTTATTCAACACACACAAAATGTCAAACAAAATAGTATAATTTACCTGAAGGTTACTGTCCTCGTAGCTTCAAAGTACATCGTCCCTTTAGTTAATCACACCATTCCAACAGGATTATATTTACGGCTTCTAATTCTCAACGCTTTTAAAATTTTCTCCATCACCATTTATTTAAAGTTGTTTCTGGGCTTTTCCGGAACTCATCTATGTATATCTGACCCTTGTTTCGTGGATCCAGACACGTATTTGAACCATTTAATTATTAACACCTCCGAAAAATAGCAAATAACTTCATACTTCTTTCACCAATATACGCCAAAACTGCCTACTTTTGTGTATACATTTGTCGTTGTAAATTTTGCTAATTGGTACAGTGAAACTAAATTTTATTACCTTGTATCTAAGTGCACTGAAGTACATTCATGTTAGCACGTAAATAACCAACTATTTTGAATCACTAAAATATACGAGCAAAATTTTAAATTATTTTATCAAACTAAAATGCACTGTTTAACATCTTCAATCAAGTCGCGGATGTAAGAGCTTTTAACGCATCGAATAGTCAAAAGTCTAAGAGGCCGAAATTCATATTACCACCGGTATATATAGCGAATAGCCGGCACGTCGCTTTTGTCCTCAAAACAGACAATTCTTAAGAATTTCTCATGCTGTGTTCCCAGTCCGTCGCTCGCGCGTCGGTTTTTACGAATTTTTCACTCGCCCCATTTAAAAATCAGAAATTCTCACACGGCACGCAAACCTGTCCGAGAAAAACTAATTAATTTTGTACAGAAATCGTTGTTTCTACCTCTGATATTTGCATCCTATTTTCAACCAATTGTGACCCTCGTAACGTTGCTTAAATCACGCCTTTTACTATATGTGTCTTTGCTTGACGCATTTTCTCTTTCCTTTTCTAACCTGTTCGTATTGGTGCAAATTGATATTCTTTATTATCGATTATATTTTAGTCCATGTGGACTATCTGGGTTAAATAACCCCGTATCGCACCTTCTCGTGAATATTAAGCCCCGGTTTCTCCAAGATTCTTTGTAAACATTAATTATCTGCAAAATTTTCGCCGAATGAGCTTTTAAATAAACCCTGTTTTGTATTTCGTGCTAAAGCATCTGACCGTTTCCAATATCCTTAGAATCGACATGTTTATCTAAACAAATTAAACTGAAATTGCTTTTTAAAATACGCAGGTGTGTTCAAACATCCTACTTCTAACTAACACTTCTAGGATTTGCATTTTATTGGGTTTTTACAAGTTTCTATAGATATTATCTGTTACTAACGATTCAATTAACTTCAATTAAAAATAATAGCCTTTAATTTTTAGTGAATCCTAATTAAATATTCAATTACTATCTGTACGTTTTGTTCAATACCGGTTACTTAAAATAGGGTTAATTAATATAAATTTTGCACGTAATTTCCATTTGTTTCTTTCCTCGGAATAATTACATTACCCGTAGAGCTTGTTAATACTGTTTCTTTCGATATAAAGCGTCTTGTACATGCTTTTAAATCTCTTATTTTTACTGAAACGAATGATTTTTTTATTCTCCACGGTGTTTTAATAAAGCGTATTATCTATTAAAATTCCTTATACACGAAAATTAAAATTATTTGATGTGATTATTTAATTTTCTACCCTGGTCTAAATATGAGTAATATATATATATATTTACCATTTCGAATGGACCTGCACCTTGCCGAAGTTCTAAATTACTAGAACAGGTGAAATGGCTTGCGTGTTCTAATGAGCTAAAGAGCCAAACTACAGGTCCAACCAAAGTAGTAGGGTAGTTAGTGAGGAACCAGACTAAGACTGGTCCCCGAAAGAGGGCAGCGGCTCTTTCGGTACTTAGATTGGCAGAGACCATAGGGGTCGGTATGGCAGTCTAAGACACACTACCGCGATGTGGAAGGCAACGGGAAACCACCACATTATCTCCCAAGTACACAGCGTACCTAAATTATAATAAAATGATGGCATTCTCTGGGGTAAAAGATTCCGGAGTTAAAATAGTCCCCCATTCGGATCTCCGGGAGGGGACTACTTCGGAGGATGCAATCGGAAAGTTAAAAATAAGAGTCGGGAACATTCTGCGAGTCGGAGCGTGGAATGTTAGAAGTATGAAGCAAGTAGGTAAGCTAGAGAACCTAAAAATCGAAATGAATAGGTTATCACTAGACATAGTAGGGATAAGCGAAGTTCGGTGGCCAGAGGCGGGGATTTTGGAGTGGAGACTTCAGGGTAATTCATACAGGAGCAGAGGACGGAAATTTGGGTGTGGGGATAGTTATGCGGAAAAGATAGGACACTGTGTGGAAAATTACTTACAAAAGAACGAAAGAGTACTCATGGTTAGATTAGAATCTAAACCGGTAAACACAGTAATAATACAAGTATACATGCCCACCTCTAGCTACAGTGACGAAGAGGTAGAAGCCATCTACAAAGATATCGAAGACATATTAAGATATGTAAAAGGACATGAAAATTTAATAATTACGGGGGATTTTAATGCTGTGGTAGGTGAGTGTAGGGAAGGAGCGGTAGTAGGTTTATTTGGTTTAGGCACGAGAAACGACAGGGAAATAGGCTGGTAGAATTTTGCGACAAGAACAATTTAATCATCACAAACACATTATTTCAACATCATGCTAGAAGACGATATACGTGGAAGATGCCAGGAGATATAGGACGATATCAAATAGATTACATTCTTGTTAGACAACGGTTTAGGAATCAAGTAAAGACTGTAGAAGCTACCCAGAAGCAGATATAGATACTGACCACAACATCGTAATTATGAAGGCCGCACTTAAATTTAAAAATCTGAAAAGAGGAACGGAAAAAGGCACTTGGACTTAGAGAAACTAAAAGACAAAGATATTCAAGTAAGATTCGAAAAAGTCAAATGAATTGCTGAATGATATCGCGAAAATATCTGAAACTAAGGAAGTAGAAACAGAATGGAATAACATTAAATCCAGCCTAGACATGGCGGCCAGAGATATTTTGGGGTATACACAAAAAGAAAATAAGAAACCATGGATAACAAAGGATATCGTGAATTTAATAGAAGAAAGACGAAAATACAAAAATAAATCAGACGAAACAGGAAAACAGAGATACAAAGCCATAAAATGGGAAATTATTCGAAAATGCAGGAAAGCTAAAGAACAATGGATTGATGAAAAGTGCAAAGAAGTACAAACTAAGATGGAAATAGGAAAGAGAGACGAAGCATACAAATTAATTAGAATGAATTTTAGGGATATAAAACCGTATAGCAAAAATATAAGGGACGCACAAGGAAACGTCATTATAGAAAACGTAGAGAAAGTGAGTAGATGGCAAGAATATATAGGGAATTTATATGCAGAAGAGGAACCAACTGCATTGGAACAGGAATCAGACATTGAAAATGATGACTTGGGATATCCTATACTTCGAGACGAGTTTGAATTAGCATTAAAGAGTCTGAAAAATGGTAAGGCGCCGGGTACAGATAAGGTGCAAGCAGAAACTCTAAAAGCCGCTGGACAAGCAGTAACAGAACGTCTCTTCCAACTTGTAAGCTATATGTATGAGACAGGCGAGATACCCAAAGATTTCAAACGTAGCATCATAGTAACTATACCAAAAAAGAAAGGTGCGGATAGATGTGAAAATTTTCGAACAATAAGTTTGACAGCACACGTGTCAAAAATATTAACTAGAATTGTGCAAAGACGAATGGAAAAACGAGCTGAAGAAATACTAGGAGAAGACCAATTTGGGTTTAGGCGAAACAGGGGAACACGGGAGGCTATTTTAGCTCTGAGAGTGATAATGGAGAAAACAATAGAAAAAGGGGAAAGCATGTATATAGGGTTTGTAGATCTGGAAAAAGCATTCGACAATGTAAATTGGAAAAAAATGTTTGAAATGCTCAAAAGGATTGGAATGAGTTATAGGGATAGACGAATAGTACATAGCTTATACAAAGAGCATACAGCAGTAATAGAATTAGAGCAGGAACATAGAGAAGTAAACATTAGGAAAGGGGTGAGACAGGAATGTGCCCTATCCCCATTGATTTTTAACTTGTACATAGAAGAGGCAATAAATACTGTCAAATGCAGAAAGACATTTGGAATTACTATGCAGGGACAAAAAATTGATATGCTTAGATTTGCAGATGATATAGCGGTATTAGCATCTAGCAAGGAAGAGTTAGAAGCAGCTCTTAATGAAATGGAAACGGTTCTAACAGAGAGATACGGTATGAATATTAACAAAACTAAAACTAAAGTTCTAGTTTGCAAAGGTGGGGAAAATAAATCAAAAACAAGAATACAAGTATTTAACACGAACTTACAAGAGGTTAAGGATTTCTGCTACCTAGGAAGCCAAATAACGCAAGATCGGAAAAGCACAAAGATATAAAACAAAGATTAGCACAAGGTCGTGCTACATTTAACAATAAAGCAACTATTGTGCTCAAAGACCACAAACATAGAAACAAGGAAAAGATTGCTTAAAACATATGTGTGGAGCACAGCACTGTACGGCTGTGAAGCCTGGACAGTAGGAGAAGCGGACAAGAAAAAGGTAGAAGCCTTTGAAATGTGGTGTTACAGGCGTATGATGAAGATATCATGGACAGACAAAGTTAAGAACGAAGAGGTACTAAAATGGTAGGGAAGAAAGAAATATGTGGAAAACGGTAAAAATAGGAGAGATAGGATGATAGGCCACATACTACGGCATGAGGGAATAGTGCGGAATATTTTAGAAGCAGAGATTGGAAAAAAGAGAAGAAGAGGCAGACCTAGATTAGACTACTGCACACATAGTAAAAGATGTAGGCTGTAGAGGTTTCAGGGAGATGTGTAGGCTAGCCCAGAATAGAAATCAATGGAGGTACGCATCCAACCAATCCCAAGATGGATAAACTAATGACGAAAAGATAACTGTGCGTAAACATGATGATTATTATAAGTAACTACAAGAATTGGTTGGGCAATATTCTCGAATTATGTTAAGTGTGTGAAAGGATTTACTAGAAAACCATTATTTCGCAAATGTCTAAGTGTTGGGGGATCTTGGTAGCCACAGGTTGCTTAACCTCCTTCACTGAATCTCGGTAAAATAGGGTATAAAATTAGAAAACAATAGAAAGGGAACGAGCTGAATACACATACTCCCTGAAAAGAAAAAAGAAGAAAACCACCAAAAACGCAAAATCAAAGAAGCTGCCTATATAACCCTACATAAAAATAACTGCGTTGCAAACGAATCCGTGATTTTCAGTAAACAATGGATTCCATTACTAAAAGGAATAACAAATGAAAATCAAATGCCCACAATATCTAGGTAGCATTGCAAGTTTTTCCTGGGTTTTCCTTGCAATATTAACCCGAAATACAGCCTACATACATGATTTCTATTTATACATAAAATAACTAATTACATAAAAATAAGCATATTAACAATCCTTGTAAAACAGCATTGGTATCTGACAAGTATAAATCCACAATAAGGTTACCTCAAAACCATATACAATCTCTGTTGAACAGTATTGGTATCTGACAAGTGTAAACTCGCCATAGGGTCGCCTCAGATCTATATACAATCTTCATAGAACAACATTGGTATCTGACAAGTGTAAACCCGCCATAGGGTCGCCTCAGATCCATATACAATCTTCATAGAACAACATTGGTATCTGACAAGTGTAAACCCGCCATAGGGTCGCCTCAGATCCATATACAATCTTCATAGAACAACATTGGTATCTGACAAGTGTAAACCCGCCATAGGGTCGCCTCAGATCCATATACAATCTTCATAGAACAACAGTGGTATCTGACAAGTGTAAACCCGCCATAGAGTCGCCTCAGAACCATGTTAAAATCTTCCAAAGAGGTAACTTAAATCATAATGAATTTTCCCCCTCAAAATAAATATAAAAAAAAAACGACTACTTAAGCCTTTCAATAATGCAATCGCACACTTCTTTAATAACCATCCTCTCAATTGTATAAATAGAAACATGTTAAAAATGTTGGCTGAAATGCAGACACAAAACGGTAGCAGTCTTTTGAAATGCTCCAGATGTATGAGGACGATAGCATGGACAGACAAAGATAATAACAAATAAGTTACAGAAATAGTAGGGGAACAAGGATATCTGGGGAAAAAGAGAAATAGTAGGGCGGAATACGTTCTAAGGCATTTTGGGGAATAGTATGTGATATATTACAAGCAGAGATAGGAAAAAAGAGGTAGATGTAGACCTAGATCAGACAGTTATAGATGCAAACTGTGCATATTTCAGGGAAATCTGTAGGTTAGTTCAGAATAGGGAACAATGATGGTACGCGTCTAACCAGTTCTAGGACTGAAGACCTAATGATGATGATGATATATATTTATTGTTGTAAAGTATAAACAGAAACACTCGAGCCCCACGCTTGGGTCGACATATTTTATTGTGAAGCTTACCTCGGCTGCTCCTTTCCTACCTAAACTCTTATGAAAAACTTTCACTGAATCTTGCTTGAACTTCAGAATCTTAACTCCATCTAACAGTTACCATGCTGTAATTTAAAAGAAAATACATCTCGAAAATCATATTCAAAATACCTCAATTAACAAAATACATCACACTCTATTTACATGAAATAAAATTTACATCCTTTGAAACTCTTTTCATTACATTCAATAATGTAACTTTGCATGGAAACAAATTATTTACAGGAATGTGTTCATATTAAATAATTTTAACAAACATATACTCTATTAAAGTAACTGGGCGAACCTCACAGCTGACTTTAACTCTCGTCTTAATATGAGCTCACAGTAAAACTTTCTAAACCTGTGTGCAACATTCTAGCACTGCAATAATAAAAGTCCCCTTTACTTTGTACAAAACAGCCTGGTTATCCTTACATTCATTATAAACCTGTTTTCATTTACATATAAAGTTCAATAAAATTTTTAGTTCCTCAAAATTCATAGAAATAAGCATCCAACAGCACAAAATAGTTAAAACACTTCAAATAAACAGCACAACAATGTTGTATAAACATTCGTTACCTAGTAATCATCATTCTGCAAGCAGCTGCAAACCAGCACTCGATGAAGTTGCCGTCTAGAATAACTCTAGGCTCTGGAACCGCTCTACAAGTTGAATCACCATTTCTCTCGGCACGCAAATCTCTCCTTATAACAGTAGTTAGTACTTACATGCTTAATAAAAGCTTCGCTTCTAACTCTGTATTTACTTTGAAATTTCACTTATGCCAATTCATACCAACTTTGGAATTATAATTAACAATACTTGTTATACGATCACTATGCACGATTGACTACTTTTAGTTAACCTCGATGGCGAGCGAAGAAGTAAGAAAGCTTTGCCCTACCTTTAAGGTGTTTATATAGAGTTAAACGTACCCCCCTGTTTAAAAGTTTTCTGACAATTCTCGAACGGATAAACAAACATTCCAGGTATTTGTCAACCTTCGGTTCCCTTCTTGAAACTCTAAGCATAACGGCTGCAATTTAGAAACAAACACCAACGGTTTTTCACCCTCCATCGAGTTTAATGTACTAACACAGAAAATACCTCGCTCCTAACCGTCCAACCGTCGATGGATTTGCGGAAAAACTAGCCTCAACAGATATTGATTCCTGCTAGATCACGCCTCACAACTGAAACAAGCTTAATCTTTCTTTCTTCCTCTAGTATACAACCATCCTCCATCTCGTTTCGTTATTATGAACCCCACTAGAATAAGTGCCCTCTCTAACTTTTAAAACGTCCAGTGATATTTCTTAATTCCTTTCCATATGACTTCCTTATTGAGAACTTGTAGATTTATACATGCGTGCAATAAAGAAGAAAAAAATAATAAACAAATTTCAAAGTTCACAAATGGTGTATTTATCGTCAACTGGCGATTTCTTCCAATTTACCATTAGCGAAACCTCCAGGTAATAAACAATAAAAAAGTAAAAAAATAAAAAATAAATTATTTTAATAATTGGATTTGTATACCTATTATTGAATAGAAATACATAGTTATTTGTATGTTAAACGAAAAACAAAGAGGGGTGGGAAACGACGGAGACGGATGGGAATGGGGAACAATAGGAAGAATATCACATGAAAGTTAAGTTTTGTTAAAGAAATACAGTTTGATTTTATTTTTGATTGTACTAATTGAATTAGATGTTTTAATATCTATCGGGAGCAAATTCTATTGTCGAATAGCTTTAACAGTAAATGAATCATTGTAGAAATTAGTTCTATAAATTGGAATTGTAAAACGAACATTATCAGTCAATCTTGTTGAGTACTGTCTTGACAAAAGATGAAAATTAGTTTGTAGGTACTGAGGAGAATGTGTTTTACCACTTTATAAAGTAATACAGCGCAATGCATACTACGTCTGTCGTCCATCGTTAACCAAGCTAGTTCATTCCTATACGGAGTAATGTGTTCAAGTTTAAGTAAGTTATAAATAAATCTGATACCAACATTCTGTAAACGTTGAAGTTTGTTACGCAGATACCCAGCCATATCTGTAAATACTATATCAGTGTATTCTACTTTTAGAACCAAAAGTGCATTGACTAAACGTAAGCGGGCTTAGAATGGAAGAAAATTTTTAATAATGCTAGCTTATAGAAGGCAAAAAAGAAATTTTGGCTAATTTTATTTACATGTGGAGTCCAGGATAAAGTATCATCGATATGGATACCTAGGTTTCTAACTACACTACTAAAAAGTATTACGGTGTCAATAAATTTTATATTGGTGGTGTTCTTCTGTATAAGTACTTTATTATAAGGCGAGCTAATAATAATACATTATTGGGTTTTTTTAAAGATTAATTGATAGACCATGTCTATTAATCCAATCAGCTATTTTGCTCAAATCTTCATTTACTAGATCAATTGTAATATTAATATGCTGCACCTCTGAACGCCTATATATTTGAAAATCATCAGCAAATAAATGATAACGACAGGTTAAACCTTTACTAATAGAGGCAATGAACAAACTAAAAATTCAACGGACCAAGTACACTACCTTGGGGAACACCCTTGGTAACTACTTCCCAGTTACAAAATCCACTTCTGGCTTGTATACGTTGTTCACGTTCGTTCAAGTAGGATTTAAACCATGTAAGATAAATTATACATTTTTAAATAAGCTAGTAGGATGTCATGATCAACTAAATTAAAGACATTAGTGAAATCAAGTAGGGACAAGATTGTAACCTCTTTGTTGTTTAGTGCATAACGAATGTCATCAATAAGCTTAATAAGCGCCGTTGATGTACTATGGTTTTTACAAATCCCTGACTGCAACGGATTATATAAGTTATTGATATCAAGATAATCAGACAACTGCTTGTGGACTATTTTTTCGCAACAACGTGAAAGAAAAGACAACACTGATATCGGTCTAAAGTCAGACATTAAACCCAGATTTTAAACGTTTGGAATTGGAATGACATGCGCTTTCTTCCATATTTTTGTAAAGCAGCTAGTGGACAAAGAGAAATTAACAAGGTGGGTTATAATGGGGAAAATATTGTCGACAACAATTAAAATACTTTCACGAGTTGTGTCATCATAACCGGTACATTCATTATTAAGTTCATGCATAACACGTAGTACTTCATCATTATCTACTTCTACAAACCAAAAAGCAGAAGTTGTGGCAATTGCTCCGGAATCAAGCATTTTAATAGTAGCAGCCTTTCCCTATCCTCGATCGATACAAACATATTTCATCTTACTCTAACTAATAGCTTCAGAACCACACTTGTTTCCCTGTTTGTTCCGAAGTCTAACTGATATTCGATTTTAGCAACTCCCTCTGTTATGTGCTGTAACAAAGTCTATCCTTGTTTGTGATATCGATTCGTGTCTGCGTTTAATCTTCATTTACATTCTTGGAAATTATTAATTTTCTTTCCTGTCCATAACAAGCTTGTGGTTATAATACTATGCTACGCTAAACTGTATTAAAATGTTTCTATATTTTTAACATATGCCCTTCAAATTATCGATCCTACGCTAAAGCAAATTCTACAAACTTTTAAACCATTGTACACTGTTTTATAATAATTAAAGCAGCGTTTTTATCCTGTACACAAACCAAATGTTCTTGTTGATAGCTGTTTAACATTTGTAGTCCTACTTTATAAATATTATGATATTTCATTTACAATTAAATGCAAAGCTGAAACTAACATCAAATTAACTCAAAGTATTTATTTTAAACTGAATAATCGTTACCTTAAATATCTAAAACACCTAATTAAATTTTTCACAGATGTATACAAATATATGTATATATATATATACATATATATATATATACACATATGTATATATATATATATACATATATGTATATATAAATATATATATAAAAAAAGACAAGTTATTTGCAGTCCGCAATAAGAAATAGTATATAAAATAAGATGTATCCGTAAACAACTATTTCTTATTGCGGACTGCAAATAACTTGTCTTTTTTTTTATTTGAATTGCCTTTGGGGCATGAACCCGGGTGTCGCCACGAGAAGGTTTGTTACGTTCGCAAATAAATTTTGCTGTAACATTCCGTAAATCTCAAAGGTCAGACGTACTTTTATAGCCATCTGTAGAATTTATTATGTAGTTTCGATTCAATTCTGTAGTTCCACACTTAGAAGTGTTGGTGTTTTATCACCTGATGGCGGTTTTATTTACTTTTGCCATAGTACAGAGATTGTTTCAAAATTATATCAGTATAATAGCTTCGATTACTTTGTAGGGTTAAAAACTAATCTGCTCTGATGAGGCTTAACAAGCCGAAACCGTCGGTCAGTGGATGTTTCCTCTCCTGTGAAGTAATAAAGTTAATATATAGTTAATATATATATATATATATATATATATATTTTATAAGTTGTTTGTATATTGGGTATGAAGTCCAAGTAATAAAAGTTGGTGTAAAATTTAAAAGTTTATTTTTATTATTCTTAACGTTTCGGCGACTCTTTTCGCCTTTATCAGTATCATATAGAATTAATATTATTAATTAATTAATTAATTAATTCTATATGATACTTTGATAAAGGCGAAAAGAGTCGTTAAGAATAATAAAAATAAACTTTAAATTTTACACCAACTTTTATTACTTGGACTTCATACCCAATATACAAACAACTTATAAAATATTTATACTATCCAGTCCATTATTGATAAATATATATATATATATATATATATATATTATATATATATATATATATAGAAGATTGCGTTAGGTCCAGCTAATGGCAAGCGCTACTTGCTTCCAGGTTCATATTTGATATTACCTTTCGGACGTTATTCGATCATGAGCACTGATTAGACTAATATGGTCGTGGTTAGTATGTAGGTGGCGTAATTGATAAACGCGTGATTCTAGAAAGACAAAGATACAGGTTCAAGTCCTGTCCAAGACCTTATATTTTCCATCTTTCAATTACTAACTCGATTTGAAATGATCATTTGGGCTTTGCATCAAAAGTCTAAATTATTATTTCATCTTATTAACTATATATATATATATATATATATATATATATCACGCGTTTATCAATTACGCCACCTACATACTAACCACGACCATATTAGTCTAATCAGTGCTCATGATCGAATAACGTCCGAAAGGTAATATCAAATATGAACCTGGAAGCAAGTAGCGCTTGCCATTAGCTGGACCTAACGCAATCTTCTAATGAAAAATCGTATAGATTTGATGCTTGCAGCACTGAATTAAATTCTGCATAACGAATGTTCCTTTAAAATCTTCTATGCAGCTGACATAATCATCACACGTAATTTTATCCTTTATTATGGATCCTTTAACTCCTTTTATGTTTTTAGTAACGTCAAACCTTTGAACAGCAAGTGATCGTGTAAAGATTTAGTCTGTTAATCGTGAAAATTCAGCCTCCTCTTCCTTATTTTTCTTAAAAATCTTCATTTTATACATTTTTCATATAATCATTCAATAAAGTCCGTCATAAGTCGTCCACTATTTTCCTCTTGCATCATTCCCAATACTTTATTATTAACCAGGGCAATTCTATAAGTGTTGTTAGAAAGATAGTCCGATGTGTCGTATAGGTAATAAATGGACCTCGTTATGCTTTCAAGTACTACTATTTTGACTACTTTTAAGGTTACCGTTTAAGTATACCTCCCTTTAACTGTTACTCGGATTCGCTGTGGTTCTTATATTTAAACTAGGATCTTCGCAAAATTTTTCGTATTTAATAAACATAATCTAATTATAACTTTTATTTATTAAATATAAGATACACAATATAATTTATTTACTTTTACACATAAAAATAACCATTTCTTTATTTTTATTTGGGGTTGCTTTTAACTTATCCAATTAAATTCTTATTTTATATTTTAAATTTACATTTCCGACTTGCAGCTCCTTTTCTTAATATTTTCGGACAAACATTACTCGTAGCTTTCCGTCCTTGATCGTCGTTGTTTACATTTTCTGGAACTTCCGTGAAGGGTGCACCGCGATTTGAAAAAAACGTGTCACCAGCTTCAACATAACATTTCCGTTTAATTACAATGCCGTGTTTATTTGATTCATCTTCCATTACTTCTGTGTAATTAATCGATAAACAATAAAAACTGTATGCGGAAATTAGGTAATTTATTATTTTGTTCCTGCGCTCTATATTGTCTAGTAACATATACTGCAATCCGGTAGGTTTCTTTGTATTGACGTTTCCCCCAACAAACGTGATGTAGGATGTTATTAAATACAAGACAACCGTTTTCCAGATTTTTGGTCAGTTCTTTCCACATTTTTGTAATAGACACCGAATACATAGGCGCATTTGGAATAAAATTTTTATTTTCTAAGAAAGTTAAGCAGACCTTTAATGGTATATAAACATTATCTACCGTATAACAATTTCCAACCGGGTAGTTATATATCTTTGCTTCCAGTTTAGTAATACCATGCTCTTTAGCTAGATTATATCTAAATGTATGTCTTAATAGAACACCTGAACAGTTGATAAAATCCATTATGTGATTCCCTAACTACTTGCTAATGCTGGAGCTTGTTACTTGTCATATAAAGTTGTTATATATATATATATATATATATATATATATATATATAGGTCGAATCTTTATATAACGAACGTGTGTAATTAGCGACGTTGATGTTAGTATTTCGTGGGATTGTCGAATTTATCAACTCTGCTGTAGAACAAACCCACTTTGCTGTTGGAGTTTCTTTATTGTTAGACGTTAGTTCTTAGTCTGTGTTTGTCCGTATTGTATGCTGTTTGTAGTCTTAATTTTATCTTTACATTTTATTTTTACATTAAATGTTATTACTATTTATTTGGGATCCTTCTTTATGTTAAATCAGTACATGTATTAACATCAAATTGTGTGTAAGTTTCTTAATTTTAATTAGGTTAATGACTGTGTTTTCACTCATAATTTTTAAATTTTAGATCGAAACGTAGATTTCACAATAAATGACTATTTCATAATAGTTATTTTTTGGTTACGAACGACAATCTCACGAAATACTAACATCAACGTCGCTATATATATATATATATATATATATATATATATATATATATATATCTTAACGCGAGTGGTGAAATTTATGCACGTTAAACAGTCTTTGCCAGCTGCATTATTATTAACCGAAATAGCGTAATTGTGTTCTGTATTTTCTTTTTGACAGTTAAAGTTAAAATTATTTGTTAAGTATTCAATAATTTCCACCTTGTTAAATATCTCATCAAAATCTTAGATTATATCCAAGTCTAAGAAAGAGAAATGTTTTTTTTTACCAGGATGATTTAATACATCCGACATTTCCCCCAACAATATGTAAATTTAAATTATAAGTTAAAAATTTAAATAGATAAGTTAAAAACAACTCCAAGTAAAAATCAAGAAGTGGCTGTATTGTGTGTCTCTATTCTGCGAGATGCAATAATTAAATCGGTAGAATTTGCATAGTCGACACCTTTGCTGATAACTCCAAAAAGGAAGTAGATAATACTGAAATTTGTAAATGGAGGGTAGAAATTGGTTATAGAACATTAAATGAGCGTATTAATGATAAATTTCCACAACCTAATGATACAGAAATTTCAGACTCTTTCGGTAACGCGATATATATTTCACATTTATACCTTCTTCTAGCATACCATCAGCTATAGCTTGATGAAATGCAGGTAAAGTACTGCTTTTACAGCAAATGCGGGACAGTATCAAATGACACGTTTACCTATGATACTGAAAGTAAATCCAAGTGATTTTTCACAAACTATGTCTGTAGTCACGGCAGAATAAATTTTGACATATATTTCATATATGCTGATAATTTAATAGTATTTGGCAATAACCTAATTAATCACAAACAAAATCTATTAATAGTTTTAACTATTTTACGTAAAGTAAATTTATAGTTGAACAAAATTGAATGTAAATTTTTAAGAAAACAAGTTTTATATTTAGGCCATGTAATTTCAACAACCCGTGTATCTTCGGACCCCAGTAAAATAAGAATTATGCAACAAAATTGCAAGTTACAAAACGGTTCGTGGCTACGGTCAATTACTACACGTTATTTGATGAGAATTTTGCTAATATAGCAGCACTTTTAAACAAACGTTCTAGAAAAAATATGCCATTTAAGAAGACAACGGAATGTCAAACTTCATTTGACATTGTAAAAAAGAAACTAATTGCTCCGCCTATTTTGCAACATACAAATTGTTCTTAAAATAATACATTTATCGTAAAAACCGACGCTTTATAAGTGGCGAACTGGTTAGTTTTATGCAACAGCAATAATATTGAAGATGGCCTCCATCTCAAACTTCTTTCATTGAACTAAATTTAATGACTGTTTTCTTTGGTATTAACGTGAGATAGAAAAACATAAGCCGAAGGAGACCACCTCTCGTGTAGGGAGAAACATCGTGAGGAGGATTTGCCGAGGTAAAGGTGGTTTAAGATCCTACCGATTATGACAAATTAAAAACTAAAAAAGCCTTTTAAGATAAGTGTGTCTTTTAACGCAGTTGTTTCGAATTTGACAGTCGCCATTTTTGTATTTTTCCCTTGGAAACACCATATTACTACAACTACTTGGTGCAGCTGTAAAATTGCTACGTGGTTGCCCGCCCCTTTAGGGTAAATTGTAATACTAACGTAACGTCATTTCTTCACGCAATAGATATCGGTTATCATTACCAGTTTCAGAAATATATGCACGTGCATTCTACTAGTATAATTCAGTTAGTTCTCTTATCGACTCGAATTTTTTGGTTACTAATGATCGTGCTATCGGAAAACCTATCAATTTCCACACTTAGGCAAACGAAGGAATTTTTATAAATAATTATTTCTTTAAGCTTAAAAAAGATTCCAAGCTTTTACTTGATATTTTTCTGTTGTCTAAATGTTTTTACTGAAGAATTGATTTTGTATCAAATGCTGTCTTTCGTGCGCAATGCAAAATCAGATACTTAATTTTCAATTTAATACAAAGTTTGAAAATTCACATTTAAAGTAATGTATTCTTTTCGTCACGTTCTTTTTGATTAAAATGTTAAAGATGAACTTGGGAATATAAAAAATCCCTTTGTAATAATAAATAAGTAAATAAAAGAAGAATATCTTAGTACTTTTATCTTCACAATAATAAAGCTATTATATAATGTCAATTTAATAAAAATACGACGAGCGCTTTCGACTATTAAGTCATTATCAAGTCTAACAGAAAACTAAAATTGAGCTAAAATATATATAAAAGCTAATCACATATAGAGAGGGAGGAATAAACAAGTTACAATCTTGAAGCAAAGTCAATTATTGGAGACGCATTTATAAATGTAATATCATTAACAATATTTTGCCCAAGTGCCAACGCCTTCTTAATTTCTATATTTTCCAAACTGTCCAGCTTCTTACCTTTATTTAAAATGTGAAGGATTTCAAAATTTGAATTAAAATCACAAGTATGATTATTGTCATTTAAGTGTCTAGCGAATGCACTAGAAGCCATATTTTTACCAATATCACGTCTGTGTTGGTCAAATCGTAGTTTAAAGCTGGTGCCAGTTTGTCCAATATAAAAACCTATTACAAGTATTACATTTTAATTTATATACCCCAGTTTGATGGAGTTTGTCCATTTTTGGCTTACAATTTTTAATCATCGATCCTATTGACGCCCTAGGGTAAAATGTAGGCTTTTTGTCTTTACATTTATTAAATATCTTATTCGAAATAACCATGGATAATTTACCTACATATAGCAGTTTACAATATCTCATTTCTAAGGTCGGTACAACCTTAGGATAGATCAAGTTTCTAACCCTATTGTTATCATGTTTTCTTACGAGTTTAGTGATTAATTCAGGTTTATATCCGTTATTCAAAGCTATTTTAGTTATTGTATCTAGCTCTTTCGTAAAATTATCGGCGTTCATAGGTATATTAACAAGTCTGTGAAGCATCGGGTTAAAAGATGCAAGTTTATGACTAATGGGATGTCTAGATTAAAAGGGTATAATAGCGTCCGTATAGGTAGGTTTTTGAAATATTTTAAAAGAGTGCTTATTGTGTACATTACTGATATTCAAATCTAAAAAATTAATATTATGATCTTCCTCTATCTCCATCGTGAATTGTACTGATACGTGTCGAGAGTTTAAGTATGTTAGAAATTGTGTCAATTGCCTATTTGTACCTAACCCATAAAAATAATATATCGTCAACATATCTATACCAATATAAAATGTGGGTTACCAAGGTATTACCTGATTTCATTAAATCTTTCTCAAAGCGATCCATATAAATCTCTGCCAACAAAGGACTTAGGAGCAAACCCATTGCCAGCCCCTCTGTGTGTTTGTAGAACTTACCGTTCGTTGTAAAGTAGTTTTGTTGTATACAAATATGTATGATAATTTTACGAAAGAGCTATATACAATAACTAAAATAGCTTTGAACAACGGATATAAACCTGAAGTAATCACTAAACTCCTAAGAAAACATGAGAACAATAGGGTTAGAAACTTGATCTATCCTAAGGTTGTACCAACCTTAGAAATGAGATATTGTAAACTGCTATATATAGGTAAATTATCCATGGTTATTTCGAATAAGATATTTAATAAATGTAAAGACAAAAAGCCTACATTTTACACTAGGTCGTCAATAGGATCGATGATTAAAAATTGTAAGCCAAAAATGGACAAACTCCATCAAACTGGGGTATATAAATTAAAATGTTATATTGTTATATTGGACAAACTGGCACCAGCTTTAAACTACGATTTGACCAACACAGACGTGATATTGGTAAAAATATGGCTTCTAGTGCATTCGCTAGACACTTAAATGACAATAATCATACTTGTGATTTTAATTCAAATTTTGAAATCCTTCACATTTTAAATAAAGGTAAGAAGCTGGACAGTTTGGAAAATATAGAAATTAAGAAGGTGTTGGCACTTGGGCAAAATATTGTTAATGATATTACATTTATAAATGCGTCTCCAATAATTGACTTTGCTTCAAGATTGTAACTTGTTTATCCCTCCCTCTCTATATGTGATTAGCTTTTATATATATTTTAGCTCAATTTTAGTTTTCTGTTAGACTTGATAATGACTTAATAGTCGAAAGCGCTCGTCGTATTTTTATTAAATTGACATTATAATAACTTTTTTATTGTGAAGATAAAAGTACTAAGATATTCTTCTTTTATTTAATTATTTATTATTATTATGGATCTTCACCAAGTCAACGCTGATTACATTAATAAATCCCTTTGTAGGTTTTATAATCATGACATATTTTATGAATAGGTAATCTTATTTTTAAACATAACTGCAATCTATGTTGTATTATCTGATATATTTATCCAACACGTAACACTTAGCTTTGCAAAATGATATCGGTTATCATCATTTGTTTTAGAAATACGTGCACGTGTATTCTACTTGCATAATTCAGTTAATCCTTTTCTCAACGCCAATTCTTAGTTCTAGTTGAATATAATACAAGTAGATTCCAGAACATTTATATGAGGGAATACAAGAACTGAAAAGAATATGAAGTACTGTGAAGATTTTCTGAAATTCAAGAGTATAAATATATATGTTCACAGAAGGATATCTCTAATTAAGTACATAGTTTGAGGAAAACCCTGTAAATTTTAAAATAATCATCAGGAGTAAATGGTAATGAAAAAGTTTGAGATTGCTTCAACAGGTTTATTTTTTGTTACAAAAGAACGCTCTCATATTAAAATACAGTGTTAAAGTAATTAAAAAATGGATGGAACATTCTGGGAAGGATGATTATTCGATTTTTACTAAAGCGGCCTTTTATATGTCTAACGATAATGAAGGATGATTTACAGGTATCGCAATACTAGAGGGTTGTTTTGGAATGGTTTGATAAAGGACATTCTAGATATTTCGCTTTTTCTTTAGAATGAAATATTATTGTACATAAGTGTGAACTCCGTTGAGACAGTAGCCGTCGAAGACACTCGAATGCGCGAAATTTGAAACGTATAGATCGAAATTGGCGAAGAAATATTCGACCATCAAGTAGTAATAGCAGACAACACTGGGAAACTATCTTGGAAATAAACATCCTGAAAAAGTGCAGTTTTCGTTGAGATGTGAAAGAGGGTGTCCTGAGGGTGTCCTAAAGGTAGAGAACGAAGAGATACTGTTTCATGAGGTAAACATTGAATCTGTGCGGGTTTGTTTGATGAACGACTTCCTACCATGAAGGACACATGGCCTGGCGATGGGGCGATTAGATTGTACATTCTGGTAGGATTTCGTGCGCGCTATCCAACTAGTCTGTGATGAATTTCTTGTAAAGAGCGTAATCTTGGGAAACGCGTTAATAAGTGTTAGGGATTGTAGATGTTAGAATCATAAACACCAATAACTATGACGTCGCAATGAAAAAGAGTGCCACTGTTGTGTGGTGCTTTTCGGTTGTTCATTTTGCGGGAAATACTAGCATCGGTTAGAAGCCGCCAACCAGTGGGTGCTCTTCGAAGTTATTGAACAATTTAATAAAACGTTGCCGGTATGTTGAACAACAACAATTGGTTGAACTTAGAAACCTGATTGACGATATTCAGATGTGTTTACGATAGACAGTAGTTAGTTGGGAAAAACTACGATTGTCTAGCACAAAGTTGATACTGGGGATGCTCGGCCAACAAGACAACGGCCGAGAAGGTTACCATTAGCCAAATGTAATGAGGTCAAAAAAATAGAAAGGCAAGATATGATCGAACGCTCAGATAACCCATATAACACTTATAAGGAAGAAGAATGGAGGATGGAAGACAAGGTTCTGTGTCGAACATGTAAGCTCCTACTTTGACCAGTAATGCGCTAACCAATTGTGTCATCGGGAACAGTGATTTCAGTTAGAAAGATAGATACATTTAAATCAAGAACATTACCATATATCATTACAATTGATTTTCCAATGTTCCACCAGAAAGTACTACATTAGCTAGAAAACGAGTTTTTTTTTTACCTGGAAATTTTGAATTTTGCCGAATCTTTGCTGTTCCTAGCAAGGTAGAAATCTTTAACGAGCGTGACAACATTCACACACGGAAACTACATTCTACTTTTGTTCTGAACGTGGACGTAAGATAGGTTTTGGGCCTCTTGGAGCGTTTTTTTAAAAAGGCTTTCGTCCAAAAAACTCTTCTATCAATTTATTTATACAGAAATTATAAATGATTTCAACAAATTGGTATGTTATGTTCATTAAAGTTTAAAAATAAAAATAATCAAAGTTACTTTTCACTAATTAATTTAATTAAAACTACGGTGAGTAGCTTAAACAACCAACAATGTTAAAGTTGTGAAGCTCGATACTGAATGGCCATCTTGGGCTCCTGCGGGTATTTATGCTATCCTTGCTCTTACATCACTTTGTGGGAAATGCAGATCTCACGTCTGCTATTTCTTGATACAATACATAGTATTACATTTTAATAATCTTAATTCTAATAATTGCTGTCTTATAACCAACTGTGATTTGCACCTGCAGTGTCATATTACGTCTGGAATACAAAGTAACTGTTTCCGTTCTCATGTCTGGTTTGTGAACTTTCATTATCCTTTTATTATATGTCCTTCAATTATACAATGTAACAATAATTCTTAAGACAAAAGTTTCATTTAAATATACATATATATTGATTTGGGGGATGTGTAACTCGTATTTCTGTGAAAAATGTTCGCTAAACATTTTTCAAGTGGAGCGTGTCGAAATTCAAATCTGGGACCTTGGGCTCAGTCACACGCATACTGAGCCACAGAGCCACCACTACCATACATCAAACTAACTTTCAATTATGTTTGACATTTTTGTCGATTCTATTTGCGTGGCAATTTTTTGACTTAAATCAGATACAGACAAGAAGCGACGCCAAAATTTACGGCATAGACCAACTATTAAATGCAAATATTAGATAATTGCAAAGCCTAGATGATTATTTGGAAACGAGATAATAATTAAAAGAAGGAAAATGAATGGGTTTGAACGGTATTCGAACCTGAATCTCTAAATTTATACGTGAACGCGTTAACAAATTGAGCAAGAGATCAAACCGTTCCATATAAAATACGTGTTTTGTTCTTTATTAGTTTTTTCTTATATATTTTCCAGTAAATTTATTCCCGTGTTCTTTTTGGCTTCGATCGTTTTAAGTTAAATTTATAAATTAGATAATTGTATTAATATTATCTTTTTGTCATTTTTGTCTCATACCAGCGGCTTATATGGTGCCTATCATTGAACTTTGTAAAATGTTTGCAACAATCTAAATTATACAAATATATTAATCGATATCTAGCTTACTTTTTAACGGGAAATATTTTAATTCACGTTATCTAGATATGATTAGTAGAAAGCGAGATTTCACAATTACGAGATTTTACTACGTCAACGAATGTTATTATTTAAAATCCGCTGCTTATACGTAGTGTGTGGTATCACACGTAAAAACAATATGCCCATGTTGCATTCGTTTTATTATTTGTAACTTAGCTTTGTAAATAAAATACATTGATTTAAGAATTGTTTCTATTGCTTAATAATTAGGTGTACAAAAAAGTTCTGAGCTTTTTTTTTGCAAAATTCAATATTTATTTAAAAACAAACAAAAAGATATTAATCAGCGAAATATTTCCCGTTTGCATCCATGACCTTTTGCCACCTTTCAGGCAGCTTGCGAATTCCCTGATGATAGAAGCTCACTAACTTTGAAGCGATAAAGTCATTAATGCATTTTCATACCTCTTCAAGTGTAACAAAGTGTGTATCAGCCAAGTGATGCTGCAGCGACCGGAATAGGTAATAATCGGAAGGCGCCATGTCTGGGCTATACGCCGCATGCGGTAGAAGTTCCCAGTCTAACGCAAAGATATGGTCCGGAGTCACTTTCGCAACATCTGGCCGGACATTGTCATGAAGCAGTATCACTATACGACGTCCTTTGCCAGTAAATTGCCTCTTTTCTTTAAACGCATTGCTCAAATTGGTCAATTGTTGCTGACAGCGGTCTGCCGTACTTGTTTCACCCGGCTGTAACAACTCGTAATACAATACACCTTTCCAATCCCACCATATGCAGCGCAAAACCTTCTTGCCGTGGATATTGGGCTTTGGAGTCGATGTCGAAAGTTGACCAGGGTCAACCTTTAATTTTTTACGCTTCGGGTTAATATAAAGTATCCACTTTTCATCGCCTGTAATGATTTGGTACAGAAAATCCTTTTTCCGGAACCTTGAAGGCAAAGTGAGTGCGGTGTCACGCCGTCGATTTTTGTTGTCTTTGGACAGTGCATGCGGAACCCATCTGCCTTCCTTCTGAACTTTTTGCATTGCATGTAAAAGTGTGGAAACGGATTGTTGCGTAATGTCAAGCTGCTGTGCAAGCTCCTTTTCAGTTTGTGCAGAGTTTATATCCAACAATGCTTGCAGTTCGTCCGTTTCAATCATTTGAGGGCGTCCAGCACGCGGTTCATCTTCAAGACTGAAATCTCCTTGGCGAATTTTTTGATACCACCTTTTACACGTAGCATGACTTACAGCCTTCTCTCCATATGCAGCACAAATCATTTAAGTGGCTTCAGCAGCATTTTGCTTTAGATGAAACGCGAAGTGGATAGAAAATCGAATATGCTCTTTTGTTATTGCCATCGTGAATACTACTGATTTTGCAGGTTATCTGCATTAAACGTCAAACCGCATGGTATTTTCAAAGACCAAATTTCAAAGTTGTAAAACCGTAAAGAGCGGGAAAACTAATGAATTTTAAATTGTGGTTTCGGTTGTATGAAATCTAAAGCTCAGAACTTTTTGTACACCAGATAAATGTATTTCATGGAATACTAGTAGCACTTTAATTTCGTCCCTTTTATTTGTGATTACAAATATTTCTAAATTCTCAGGAATATTAGTATCTTGTCAATTAATAATCGTTAGTATATCTTTATAGATACATAATCGATTACACCACTACTTTACCTATAAAGGTCGAATGCACTGCAACCACACAATAGTTTCATTAATTAATTAAAGTATTAAATTGAGTTGAAGGAAGAAATCAAAATTAATTTTTTTGACATGGAGCTACACATATATAAAAATAAAATCAGAATAAAATGGTATATGAAAAGTACTTTGTGAAGTAGTTTTCTCAACTATTATTTACAATACCCGCATAAAGGCAAAAATTAGTTGTTGCTGAAATCGCAGAAAAAGCAATCAGACATTCCGATAGTAAATATGGAAATACTACAATATCTAAAGCAAAACATGCACTAAGTAGAAGCAGATACCCCAAAAAAAAAATTAATAGATAACATGTTTAGAAATCGAATAAATAAATTTTAGAATAGCTACAAGGTTAGCACCAAAATTAATAATTGCATTATGCCATACATACCTATATACTATCAGAAACATTAAATAAACTATTACCTCAATGCAATTTTACAGTTTTACATATTGGATACAATTTAACAAATAGTCATTTCAGCAACTTAAAAGACGAAACAAGAACTAAGAAACGTACATAGAATTTATAAAATTCGTTATCTAAAAGGATGTATAAGCACCTATGCTTAGGTGAAGAATCAAATGCAATCTTTAGGAATATCTAACGAATATAAATCAGATTAGGTAAAGATTTAAGCTTAAGTCAGTTTATACTATTAGTGAACGTACATGTATGATGTTATAGATGGTACATGTGTTGGTGTACTTACGCATGAGCTTAATTTGTAGTTATTTGATTGAATTCATCAAGCTTAAATATTGATAATATAAAACTACTCCAACAAAAAGATTCTAATGACATAAAATATTTAGAAACAATTATTCAAATTATAACAGTCGCAACGCCATATTCATAAACATCTTTCTTTAACAATACATATTGTTCAAAAAGATTACTTACATATCAATCTTAATGCCTACCAATCCAATTCTACAACTTAAGTCTAAAAACTAATAAGATTTCACAACTACTAGTGATTAGCATATAATCTCCCCCAAACTTTCTTATGTATGTCACACTATGTACAAGCTATTAAAATTAGTTATGGATAATTGCAAAACGAAAACTTTTACCTCCAAAGAAAACGCTAGCTGATCGGATATCACTTATAATGGTCAAACTTTATCGGAATTTAACCCCAAACAACATTACAATATCCATTTACACAACAATATCTACTACTTAAACTAATTATGTCGTGCAATGCCTTTTAAAAGATTTTAAATAATTAAATACTTACGGTTTTGATCATTAAATTATGCAGGATTCTTAAAGACTTTGTTGACTAAATCTCCTTCTCCATTTTGTACCATAGCAACTGCATCGAAGAATCAAGTTTCAATCCCTTCATTTATCGCTATATTAATTTCATAACTCCATTTTGTATTTTCACTTATTTTAAATAAATTTTTGCATATCGATGTTTTTTCATGAGTTTCAGAAAATACTTTAACATTATTATTAATCAATATTAAAACATCGAGGTGAACTTGCACGAAATTAAAATTATTACCTTTCATTGGAGCAGGCAATTAGTAACTTTATCGACTAAGTAACTGTAAATGAAATGCCTTTATAAACAAACAATTCGTAACGTTTCACTAATTATTAGTAAACGAATTCTCATTAGCATTATTTCGCGGCTTTATATAATAAAATATTCAATACGTCACAGATTGTAGAAGGCTCCACATTCTTCCTAGCTGATTTGACTAATAATATGATGTAACTTCTACAAAATTCCGTTCAGAGCTGTTATTCTAAGTTATGAGATCGTAAAAATTTTACTATCTTTTTTAATTGGTGTGGTTTACAGGAATGGATGTAAAATACTCATTCGTTATCGCTTTTGTTATAATTTATGGTCACTAAAAACGTATTATCTTATCTAACTTTCTTTACATCTTATCGCGTTCTAGGAATTCGGCCGTTCATTCATATTGCAAAGATGATTAGTGCTAATTTAAGATTCATGGGTTCATTTGCAACCTGAGTATTACGTTACTAGATTGACTTGAAAGTACCTAAAAAATATCTTGTTTGAAAGAGAAATACCTTATTCACACTTCGCGTTAGCTCATAGTAATTGTTTTATGACAGAAGTTCGTTTCCCATTTATAAAAAGTATTTGATACTGCTTTAAGAAAACGTATTCTCGCTACAGTATGAATGAAAAATGGAACAATCTAGAAAAATTTGAGTAGTTTCATTTAATTTTATATTTTTCAATGCTTTTAACACAACAAACTCTTTCAAGCGAGATTTAAATAATGTTTTCAGTAAAAGTAATTTTGATACGGCGTTTTATTTACTATTTTTAAATAGTATTTTATGTCTTTTACAAAACAAACATTTACATATTTAGAACAAGTTTTAAGGGCTTCCAAACTGCATAACATTTAGAACTTGGTATTAATTAAAAAACGGGTTCAATTTATGTGCTAAAAAATACTATACTGATTTTATCGTACGTATCCTACCCTATCCTATCCTATGTTTATAAAAAAAAAATGTTTGAAGAAATAGCTAGTTAAATAAAGTTATGTTTTAAGACTTAGAATTTATAGACTTGTGAAATATTAGGTTAAGAAAGGCCACTTGCTTTCCGCAAAAATATGTTGCTAGCGTAAATTGCGGTAAAAAAGAATAACAGTGTGTGCAATATTGAGGTAGTCGATTAATTAGTGACTACTTCTACTATCCTTTTTTCTGATTTAGCGCGGGTTGTTTAAGAAAACAACGGTGTTCAAGTTTCTCGTCTTTTTACCTTTCTCGCACCTTTGCCTTAGGGCACTACAAATACTATCGGTCAGCGCCACGTTAAAAATCCACAAAAGATCGATCCACTGAAAACCCTGAGAGGCGTTCGTCGCTGTGGACTGAACTGTAAGTGTTATAATTTTAATATATGTATAACGTAAAACGTTTAATGAAATTAAAAGCCAAGCTCAAGTTTCTCGTCTTTTTACCAAATTGGTACCTTAGCCTTAGGGCGCTACAATCACTATCGGCCGGGGCCACGTTAAGAATCTCCAGAAGACCGATCCACTGAAAACCCTGGGAGGCGCTCGTCACTGAGGACTGAATTCTAAGTGTTGTAATTTTAAAATCTGTATATAGAAATTTGTATTTTTCGAACTTAGTATTTAATTAAGTAAGCGTCGGTTACGTAAAACGTTAAATGAAATTAAAAGCGATTTTCGATTAAATAATAATTTCAAAACATATAAATTTGCTTGGATTGGTTAAAGAATACAAAAAATAAAACTTCATTTAACAATATAAGATTTTTACGCAGGATACAATGCGATATCCGTCAAAAAGAAGTAATGGCCAATACCGTAAGTAACGTGGTAGCAAATAAGCACGGCTAAATCTTTACATAACGTCAAATTCAACAAACTGTTCGTCAACAGGTCCTCCTTAAAAGAATTGTCACTTCCGCTGACTGTACTCAGTCTATTCGCTATTCAGAAAATCGATTACCACATGGCAGTCTTGAAGATGTATAAGCACCGAAAGGTCAATGGGAAAGCATTCTATGTAGTTATTCGAACACTAATCGTTCAAATGCTCGCGAGTTCCGCTTTCCCTTATTATCTTAGAGATATTAGTTAGCGGTAGATACATTTCAAGGACTTAAATAGCATTGCATGGAGTAAACAAAATCATTATTTTATTTGGTATTCCCGTCTGCTATAGATTTAAATCGACGGGTAGGAATGTAGCAATATGTATGAATGTTGTAACATTTCCTTTAAATATTGATACTTCACTTTAACAGTGTCTGCATCAGTAAATCTCATCAATAGATTAGGATTGCTTTATTTAAAACATGCAATTTTTAGCTTACATGCATTCCTGTTCTAAGAAAGTATTATTTTAGTTTACCATTACAATCTATTATTATTCATACTCAAAAACTATCACGTTCACTATAGTGGTTTAAGGTTAAAAATGATATCATCGTTATTCTGTATTCTAAATTATTGCAGTTTAATGGTTCATTTGTTTCGATTAATACGTATAACGTTGATGCCTATTATATTATCGTCATTGGACGAATAATGCTCGCGCTCTTAATTATGCCAATTCAAAAAATGGTAAAGTATCTTTTTTGGTTTAGGTTAATATTTTATAAAGATAATTTTACATATGTTAGTTTGAAAATAGCAACAAAAAGAATTGCAATTTGCAGTCCTAATACATTTTTCCGAATTTTGCCGAAAATAATTTCGAGTTCGTTCTATGAATAAAAGATGTGCCTGCTTGTCGCTTCGGAAAAAGCATTGAAAGAGATAACATGCAAACTTGAGGTAACCTTTTCATTAGGTATCGAACTTGATTAATATAGTTAGTCAAATAGAGTTCGGAATTATACCTTACCAGGTTGGTGAATTTACTTTTAGGAAGAATCGGTTTTTTAAGTAGTAATAACTTCGTGTTGGAGAGCCATGTTGATTGATAAACATTCAAGTGTTAACAAAATCCCAAAATTTCCATAGGATCAGGTTAAAACGAATGGATTGAGTCCGAGAGAGTTAATTTTAGTTGTTTCCGAGGCATCTACAGTCAAAGTGCATTTAGGTACTTACAATACAAATGTAAAACTATATCCTAAAGTCACTTTGTAAATGAACATTTTTAATTGTATAAACTTATAGGTGTACCCACAGTTCGTTCTTGTTATTAGTTTTAGAAAACTAGAGAGTAGTTTTGTTCGCCGAAATTGTTGTCCCTTAAGATAGGAAATTTTGATGTATTTGGCATTTACTTAAAAATGTTTGTATGTATTCGTGCTTAAGGTTTTAATTATGCAATAAAGTATAGCGTTTTATACAATTGTGTTTTCACAACTAATGTAAAGGTAATAATTTCTAGCCATGATATAATAAAAAATATTGTTATTGCACAGAGGCGTGATTAATATACAAGTAATTCAGCATTTGGTTTTGCAAACCTTTTCTTATGGCCAGCAGTTTTTGAATAGTTATATTAGTGTCCTTATCTGTTCGTTTATTATAGGTTTGGTTTAAGGTAGTGTGCTCAATTATTCTACGTGTGAATGTTAGGCCAGAATCACTTTCCTGATCTCATGTTTTGGTATCTTCTTATTTTTTCTGGTGTTTTCACTAAAAACTTTCGTATTTTGAGATTAGGTGATGCTCAAGATAATTCTCAATTGTGACTTGCATTTCCCACACGACAGTATTCCGGCACCCTATTTGAACACTTACACCACACTTCCCACTGAGTTAGTTGTCAACCATCCTGGTTGATTGCAGTACTTCACAGAGTTTTTCTGTGGATTACTGGCAAGATCTTCTATGGTCAAAACATAAGGTAATAATGTCTTGAATGTAGGGTTTATGCGAGTTATCTAATACATTGTTCTTTGGCGTGGTACTTCGCGTTGCTGTTGATGTGTTCTGAAAAGAACCGTTAGGTTGAAAACGTTTCGACTGACCCGTGTACAATGCTTTTGGGTATCTAATTGCCATCTACGTTTATGTCCACCTAATATGAAACTGCAGTTGGTCTGCTCCTGATTGGCTCCGATTAGTTGGGCAGCTGGTCTTACGCTTGGCTGCCCAGGGTTGAATCTAGTATTACTGTATTCACTACGAACTTAAAAAAACACATTGAAATCATGCACAACAAAGTACAATGGCGATAGAGCGAAAGCGATAAAACTAAAATTATTTTTCCTAAGACACTCGTGTAAGTTCTCTAAAGTGGAACAACATTGATTCGTAAGGGAAAATTTTCTTTCTTTCGATATTTTCGGCAAATGGCTTTAGGTAACTCCAAGCTCGCTTACTTTTCTTCTTAAATCCGTCCTAGAATATCCAAAGGAGAATGAATAGCCGAGGCATTAACTTCATCATTATCTTTTCTTTTCTTTTTCAACAGATCCCGTCTTTTTATCGTAATGCATACATTAAGATATTGTTGTTTAACCAATTAAATGACTATGGGAATGAAACATTCTCAACGCTATAAAATTTTGCAATATAAATTCCTGATCAAAGACATAATGAATATTTGTCTTAAATTCTGACACCTGCTCTTAAGAAATATTTCTATAAGATTCAGCGAGTAAATTAACTGAAAAACAATTTGTTTTCATTTTTGGGCGACTTATAATAAGTAAAGCATTCTACTAAGAATGACAATTTTAATATCACAAACAAAGAACTTTTCTTTCGATCCGTGGGTGGATTCGTTGAATAATTATTGCAAATGCCTGTCGAATCCCTTGGCTTGAATTAAGTAAGTCAATAAATAAATACCTGACATTCCCTTAGGGAACATAAAGTAAATCCATTTAAACCTAAATTTTTACATATATTAACAGAAATTACCATAAAAATTATTAACAAAATTAGTTGTAAGGCCAGCCATGGATGTATTAGATTATCCTGTTATAAAATCGGTGTTGAAACGGATCAACAAAAAATTAATACAATAAGTAACTCAAAAAATTCAGAATAGGTTACCAGCTGATGCGTCAATATACGCTAAAAAGTAAATGTTACATAGGCAAGTTGCTTTTATGGTATTGAATATTCATTAGTTCCGAGATAAAGCTTCCGATATCGTTCGTGCATAAAGCACTGAAATTTCCTATTAAAGCTTGAAGGTAAAATAATGGAACAAGGAGAAGTGAGTCACTGTGGAAAAAACAGCGTTGCTAAATCCAAGAGGGAAAGCGTAATCATTTAATGAATATCCTAGGAGTAGATTTTTAAAATGAGGTTAAAAACGGAAACGTGCATGCTTAGCATATCAGTAGGTTTAAAAATTTAAGTAAAATTTTTAATATTTTCCAAACAACTCAAGAATTATTGAATTGCCACGATAGGTTAATCCCCTTCAGCACTATGACGCTTTTGAAAGCAAATTATTCAAATACGAAATGCGTCGTGCCGCTCGGATTTCGAAGTGAAATCAACAGATACTCTTATAGAGTTTCAAATCTTTGCTAATCGTAAAACAGCAAACACATAAATATTATTTGAATTCTATGTTAAGCAAAAATGCACATTGCAGAATAAGAAGCATAAATGTATGTTTAGTCCTTTTAATAGGTCAGATATCTGTGTAATATGGGTAGTATTCTTCTAGACACCGAGGCGAACAGACGCGGTTATAGAGAGAGCTTCAATTTCATTTTTAAGTTAGTTTCGAGTGATTTAGTGCTACGATAAGGTGTCTAATGGGAGACCCTGAGGCACCAAACTACATACAACAACAGACGACACGAGCAAAAATTAAGATCATCGACAATATGGAAACTGAGCAGATAAAAATCCGACGACCGCACGAAGACATCTCATCCTACGACATAGACACGAAGAAAATGAAAACCAACGACCTACAAACACCATCCACGAGCTACGCTAAAGCAGCAGCAGCGACAACCACCAACGTCACACAACCAAAAGCTAACCCAACGACACCATCTACAAGCACCAACACAGGAAATACTACTTCAACCAAGATACCACCGATTATAATAAACGCCTTCACAAACTTCCTCACGCACGCAAAAGCTATGAACACAGCACTGAACAAACCTGTAGACATTAGAGCAAATGGACAAAGAGCTAGAATTTTTCCTACAACTCCAGGTGAGTACAGATACATTCAACAATACTTAAAACAGCATAACATTGAATATCACACTTACACTATACCATCCGAACGTGAACTCAAAATTGTTATTAAAGGACTAGCTAATTACATCACAGCAGACGACATTAAGACAGAATTAACAGACCGTGGATTTCCAGTGACATACGTTACTAAAATGATAGGGAAAGACAAGACTTACTCAAACACTTACTTTGTTACACTCAAAAATCAAGAAATCAGCCGCTCCATATACGACATTACCACACTACTTTACTGCTCACGCATAAAAATCACAGCATACGATCACACAATGCTACACATGTCAACGATTTAACCATTCCAGTACCAACTGCGGATTCAGACCCTGATGCGTCAAATGCGCAAACTCACACTACGCGACAGACTGCAAGAAACGTTCCGAAGATCCACCAAAATGTACTAACTGTTAAGGTCCCCATCCCGCTAACTACCGTAACTGTCCCGCATACCAAGAACTCCTACGCAAAAAGACAATCACACAACCCGCCCCCATCCTACAAATCCCCTCAGACACAGACAGCGACGCTGAAGAAGGATGGACGAAGACCAAACACGGAAAACATACAAACACACAAAATTTACCTACCACAACAGAACCCCGCAAAACACTCCTTCCCACACCCACACTTGAACCAAAACTACCTACACAAACACCCGCAAATCCACGCTTTTTCAAAACACAAACATCTACAGACGACACCAACTCAGACGAAGAACAACAACCACCCAAAAAAAAAAAAAGAAAAAACGCAACGAACAACACAAACCAAACAAACAAGAATTTTTAAAAACAGCACAACCTCAATCAACACCTAAATCTACTGAAACAACACAAAACACACAAGTGACCCTACCCAAAATAAACACAAACACTACACCATCAACATCCAATACCACAGAAAACACACAACCCGCACACACGAACACAATAAACAAAATACTTACATGGATACAACGACTCATCACAGCATACACAGCAGGTGAATCAATCATCCCACTTCTATTTTCAGCACTCACTGACGTCATCGGACACTTCAATGCCTAATACACCAAACACAAGACGCGACATCACCATCCTTTCCTGGAACGCCAACGGTATCACGAACAAAATGACAGAATTACGACACTTTCTAAAACACTACGACATCGACATAGCACTCATCGGAGAGACTAAACTGGCACCAAGTAAACTACTCAACGTTATCGGCTACCAGACACACAGATACGATCACCCACTAACAACACCAGGACAAAAGGCTCACGGAGGAGTAGCCGCACTTGTACACAAACGAATCACACACCTTCCACTAGACTTACCACCTACAAACATGGACGCACAAACTATACAGATTAAAACTAACCACACACTACTAAACATCACTGCCATATACAACAGCCCCACGAGAGGACCACTAGACACAAACGACATTGATACACTTTTTACAGGACACACACCAACACTCATTGCAGGCGACTTTAACGCAAAACATGAATCATGGGGATCAACAGCACGAAACGTAAACGGACGCATACTCTACGATCACGCCAACAACAACAATTACGACATACTCGGACCCAACGAACCCACACGCATCCCACCCAACTCCAATCACCATCCAGACGTCCTAGATATCTCCATCCTAAAAAACATCCCCTTCCCCTGCTCCAGTCAGGTAATCCACGACCTCAGCTTCGACCATCTCCCAGTCATTATCATACTAAACACAAGCATGCACAGACTAAACAGACCCACCACAAAAGCATACACAAATAAGAAAAAATTTAACGAATACCTTCAAAGACACACTCCAACAAACAGACCACCCATACACACCACACAAGACCTCAACGAAGCAGTCACAGAAATCACCCAACTTATACAGAACGCAAAGAAACACATCACCTACACTAAACAAATAACACAACATAAACAGCTCCCTACACACATACACGACGCCATACGTGACAAAAAACGCCTCGTTAAACTCTTTAAACTTACACGAGACCCAGCCATTAAAACACGACTAAACGCACAACAGAGACTCATCAAAGACCTACTAGACGAACACAACAAAGACACATGGACATCATACGTACAACACACAATCAACACCGAAGGCAACCTCTACAAACTAAACAAAAAACTAAAAGCACGAAACAATCCAGGAACAACACCACTCATAGACACCAACGGTACACGACTATACACACCTAAAGAACTAGCAAAAGAATTTGCAAAGACACTCCAAGACACATTCACCCCCCAACCCATCAACCCTTCACCAACACATACACACAATAGAACTGACAGTTAACGCCATCCTCGAAAACACACAAACAAACAACACCACAGACCCAATACCACTTTTCACAAACAAAGACGTAGCACGAATTATACTAGAACAAAATAGAAAGAAAGCACCCGGACCCGACGATATAACAAACTCCGACTTACAAAACATCAGCAAATCAACATTAAACTATCTCACAGACATATACAACGCCATCACAAGACATCAACACTTCCCAGCCGCATGGAAACTAGCCACCATCATCATGATACCCAAACCCAACAAAACACGTACAGATCCACACAATTACAGACCCATCTCATTACTCAACACCATGGGCAAGACCTTCGAGAAGTTACTCTTACCACACCTCCAAGAACACATATACATCAGACAGGAACAATTTGGTTTCCGAGCACACCATTCCACTACACAACAAATCATACACATCATAGACACAATCGCAGAAAACTTTAACACAGCCAACACTACAGTTGCAGTAGCAATCGACATAAAAGATGCCTTCGACAAGGTCTGGCACCATGGTCTACTCTACAAACTCGCAATTCATCACCAACTACCATTTCAATACCTAAAACTCATACACAGTTATCTAACACACAGACACCTACAAATCAGAGTCGAACACACAACCTCCACCATTACACACATGTCGGCTGGGATACCACAGGGAGGCCGCCTTTCCCCCACACTATTTAATTCATACATTTACGACATACCCTGTAGACCACACATCACATGCGCACTTTACGCCGACGACACACTATTCATGGCCAAAGGCAGACATCCCACATTCGCTACAAACAAACTCCAACGACAACTTGACATCTTACCTGACTGGTTCACCAAGTGGAGAATGGCTCTGAACGAGAATAAGTCAGAAGCCATTCTCTTCTCACGACACCGCTCAAGCTTACACGACCCACCATCACTGAATCAACACACACTCACTTGGAAACCGACTATAAAATACCTAGGAGTACACATAGACAGACAACTACACTTCAACCAACACCTAAAGACCATAACACAAAAAGCACGAAAAACCAAAGGACTCCTACACCCAGTACTTACACATCACAGTGCACTTCCAATCCACACACGCTTAAACATATACAAAACATACATACGCCCAATAATGGCATACGCATCTGAAGCCTGGTACACATACATAAGCCACTCCAACACACAAAAACTGGAAGCACTACAAAACAACATACTCCGACTCATCACAGGAGCCCCATGGTACATACGAAACGAAAACTTAAGACACGACCTACAAATACAAACTCTCCAACAACACATCAGACAACTAGCCACAAACACATATCAGAAACTCGACGACTCCACACAACTTTCTCACAGAAACATCGCAAACACCCATGGGACTCAACAACAACGCAAGAAACGACCAAGACGAATACTTGACGATGACAATGACTAACCACACCTAAAACCTAAAACACCATAAACTTTACATCACCACAAACTAAACACTAAACACTCACCATAAACTACCAAACACACTCAAACACTTACACCCACACCATGTATCTGTACTCACCTGCTACACCAACAAACCACGAA